>JADWOT020000010.1:3768062-4019756 GCA_036345935.2 Taenia hydatigena
GTGATATCCAAGTCCCTTCCTTTTGACTGCTTTTTATGCATTTTGACATTGTAAAGTAATTTTCCTTCCTTCGGCTCTAAATGAAGCGATTTGGCTCAATATCAATTTTCCTTCTTCTGCTTTATTTCATGTTTTGGATGCTTTGAAATTCAATTCTTTCTTTTATCCTCATTTTATGGATTATAGTGATTCACCACCGAATTTGCCCTTCCGTTTGCCACTTTTAATGCATTCAAGCCTTAATTTTAATTCTCTGCTTCGTTGGCTCTATTCCGTTTCGCGCATTTCAATTTTGTGTATTAATTTTCCTTTTTTGTTGACTTCATTTCTTGCATTTTAAATTTTGGGTTCAATTCCCTTATTTTTTGTCTCTTTCTTGCTTTTTTGCCTTTATTATCATTTTTTCTCCCTTAATTCTTTTCAAAGGTTTTGACCTAATGAACTCAATTTTCTTTCTCTTTAGTTTTATTTCGCGCATCAAATTCTTCAAAGGCTTAATTTGCTTTAAGCATTAATTGATGTCTTCACTCTTATAATGAACATTTTTGACTGCGCTAGTTGCAGAAGGTGAAACAATAGTAACGAATCAATGAGGGGATTTTATGTATCCAATTAAAAATCCTTCTCGTCTAATGCATTAAAATATAATTGCACTTGAATGACGTTTTAATAATCATCTGCAATCGATTTCAGTTTACATAAATCTTAACGCATTATTCGGGGACAATAGCAATTTTACCGACTTCGCTGAACTAATGGCAAAATAAGATTATGCTAACTGTGTCAACACGGGATTGTCTGGCATCGTTTTAGGTTTTTTGCATGAAAATCTTTGAATTGCAGAAATCAATTTGATAAATGGCAGAAAAATCCATTTGAATGAATCTTCATCGTTAGGGATTCATTGTTGAATTTTATAAACAACCAATTAAAAATAACGCATGAGTCTATTTAATGGTCTGCTAAAAAGATTGATCATTGTTTATTATGCGTGCTACATCCTATAATCCTTCCTCCTCTTAGCAAAATTGAATAAAGGCATGGCCTGCGCAAGACTTCAGAAATCTATTGCTAAGCTTTATCAAAAAATACAAGAATTTCGTGTAGATTCTTTTAATTTGTTGACATCATTTTCAGCCCTGAGTGACTGCTATCCTCCGCAAAACTGAAAAAGTTGGTTAACCTTGGTCACTTTGTGCCATTCTTTTACATGATAATTGCGTCCATTATACAAAAATTGTAGGAGCTATCGATTTAGATCAAGGGCAAAGGCAAAGTAGTAAGGGAATAACTGTGGCCATTTACCGCAAATGAAGGTCAGAATAGTAAATTTTTTTAAGTGGGTGCAGCAAAACGCAAAATATTAACGAGACCATGGGTGCATTTTATGTGCCTTTCTTACTACTTTCAAACTGGCGGTAGATAAGGCGGATGAAGTTGACAAAGAGGTGAGAGTGAAAGAAGCTTCCACTATACCAAACAAATGTACTTTATCTGGCCAACCTCGCTTATATCATACTATGCAAAACAACAGCTGCACTAAGCATTGTTTGATGCAATTTCAAGACATTGGTCAGGCTAGAACTGCTGGTGATAACTTTGTCGAAGTGACGGAGACCACAGCTCTGACCGCGAGGCGGACAGAAACGGCGCTTGGGAGAAGGAATATCTTTTACTTACCTTTGCAGATTTATGCATTTACTTGAACATATCTCTGTGCTATTTGTAATCAATTTCTTTTTCCTTTAGCTGCATTCCATGCGTTCAGATTTTGTGAGAATTACTTCCTCTTCTGGCTCCACTTCGTGCATTCCGACTTTTGAAGCAAATTTGTTTTGTTTTTTTGAATCCAGTTCGAGTATTTTAACATCCCAAAAACAACTATTATCTTCTTTGGCTCCGTTTTTCCTTAGCAACTAGGTTGATGGAACCCTCCGTCCCGTGCTCACAAAAGCAAAATGAATTAATATTATGAGGGATTTCCCAGGTTTAATGTGCTGTACTACCCAGTTTGCCTCGTTTGCCTCCTGCCTTACTCATGTCGCCCGTTTTGATCAATGCCTCTGTGGCGTTGTGGTCCTTCTTTCTTCCTCTCACACGATGTCCACTTCAGTGTGCGAGAGATAGTGGAGAAGCCGCAGGAAGGAAAAGCGATTAAGTGTAGAGAATTGGTTTTGTAAGTGTTTGTCGGAGGGTTAGCAGAGAGTAGATTTGAGATCAAATGGGGGGCCTACTAGTCATCTAGCAAGCGACTCAATATGATTGTACTTCGTTCAGAATTAAACGGTTAAATTCGTTCACAAAAAGTTCATATGTGAAGAGGATGAGATGAATACGCCTTCGCATGTGCACATACTCAAGCACGCCGAAACGTTCCCACACGGTTCCGTGAAACACCGATGAAGACTTCTCCCCAAATGGACGAAAATAAAAGCGGTTGATGGCACACTTGCACATGTACAAAATTTTGCGCAACCAGACAGACAACCGCTAGCACATGATAAGAAGGACACAGGTTAAGTAAAGAGGTAGAGGGAATCTGCACAAGGAACTTAAAAGAACTACACAATGAGGAAAGCAGGCAAAAGTTTGGCCAGTCTGCAAATTACGATGTCGGAGCAACGAGCTGGCCTTCACTCCCTGGGAGTAAATGAATAAGGAGTAGAGGAGAGGTCTAAGTAGATGCGGCTCTGGACAAAATGAAACGGTAGAATGAAAAATGAAATAGGAAATCTAAGGGCAATCTAAGTTAAACTAGACTAAAATAAAGTCGAATCTAAGTAAGGTGTAATTTGATTAGATCAAGTCTAGCCTGTGTTAGTCAGATCTAATTTGTGAGTCTGCAAGTTATTTAATCATGCCATAATGAAGTGTGAGACTAGGGAAGAGATGAACGGCCCTTACCCAAAGGGTACCGACAGACGATGAGATAGTAGGAGGCGACGAAAACATTGGTTGTGAGTTCAAAGGAGGTGAAGTTGTGATAAAAGTGACGAAGCCAGAGGGTGGGGCCGTCCTCCTATAACGTAACTCATTTTTGTGGAGATCAAGGCCCGTAGGGTCATAATACCCAGTGATGTCCTAGTTGCATTTAATAGACTTGTCGGTGTTGCGGCTTCTGATATTTGATTAGCAGGACGTATTTACCAGGTTGCCTGCGTCTTTCCTTTCGCTTGAGTCACGATAAGTTTTAGACATTGTTAAGCCTTATTTCCTGGCCTATAGTTGATTGGCGCCTCCTTTACCCACATCTGCAACATGGACAAGACTTGCAGTGTGCTCACTGCTCACATTCGGGTCGCTTAATACCCCAGTATACTGTACGAATACCTTGCACCTGTTCGGCGTCCGGCCCTAATGCGCCAGACTACAGCACCTTAAAACCAGAATACAAGGATGTCAAAGAATTCAAGCATCCATCTAGCTTGTATTCTCTGTTTAGCTTCGCTTTCCTTAATTCGCCGCAATCAACTGATGCTTAGCGTCATAGCCCGAGTCATTATAGAAATTGTTTTCCTACCGAAGCACTTAATATCATTCATCTATTTATTTAATTGCACTTCAGCTCTCCAGTTACTAGAAGCAGAGGTAAAGGCTAAAGCGAATCTTTAGTTTTATGACCTGCCTGCCACTTCATTTGCGCCTTCACCTCCCCACCTATCAATCCGCTGCCCACTTATCTATCTGTCCTACTTCGTGAGAGCGTGGCAGTCAATTTGGTCTACGTAGAGTAGAGTAGTCATGAGAGGAGGTACAAACACTAATAGCAGGTTGACGCGTTACCTAAACCTAAAGCGACGCGGGTTTTTAAAGTTGGGAAGGGAGTGAGGTCCTTAGGACTGGCTAGGGACTATTGTCAGGTTACTTGGAGTATGCAACAAAGGTCCAGGCACGTTTTTATCATCAATCGAGGAGCCAAAAGTAGGGAAGAAATCAAGGATATGGGACATGATGGCCAAAAAATGGCAAAAACAGGTAAAATGGCAAATGCGGTTTGAGAAGTCGCTAGTCTAATTGATTACACAAAATCACCTTTAAAGTAGAAGTTAATATTTTATGGTACATCACACCACACTTCAGTACAGAAAATAAATTAATGAGTTTGAATAAGAGCGCTGCGCAATTTAATTAATTGGGGTATTGGAATGATAAATTTGCGTAGCAATGTCAACCACTCATTGAATGTGATAGGCGATGCAGTTGTGGAGTACTGCTTGTGACATCTATGAAGACGAGTCTACCGAACCTCGGTCTGCCCGATTGATTGACCACCACGCCTCCCTCAAAGTAGACGATTTCCGGACTAGAGCGTACATGTAACATCGGCTTGAGCTCAGTTCATCTCCAATCGCTCGCATTCGTAGGATGTTGTGCCAACAATTCAGCATTATTCGATTTTCCCATCATGCCTGAGTTCGGTGCAATTCAACAACATCTGCCATCCCTACGTCTGGATTATTCAACACAAAAATATTACGTCGTACGGGTGGTAGGCAAGGAAATCGCATGGTTGTAGAAATGCTGACTTAGCCACAACGAACATACTCGCCGGTGGTGGTGTCCAATTATTCACATATAACGAGGCACTGTTTATAAGAGCGGCCACCCAGAAATAAAGGTCATTGCTGTAACAGTCTCGGCAAATCATCGGGGTCCAATTCTTGCTTAGCGGAAAACGCAACACACGTCATCGTCTAGATTACTAGAATATAGAGTCTACAACTCTAAACTAACGACAACACTTTCCAGGAAGGTGGAGGCAGACAATGATCCCTGTCAGAGAGTGACGATAACTTGTAAGCACAAACTTCATAACAGATAAAGGGAGGGCCCCCACCCAGCCACTCTTCTTGACCCAGAGCATCCAATCGTGGCTAATGTATTTGGCTTGATTATTTGTACAACACTTGGACGAATCATACTTGATCGAAACAAGTAGATGACGACTTTCGTTACAAAGAAAACACGATAAAGTAGTGAGTACCAAGGAGTTGAGCTATTAGACAAACATGTAATTGAATTTCTGCGTTGCACGTAGTGACAGAATTGCGCATATCAAAGGAGAATCCCTGTCCCTAAGTGCATTGCAGCAGCGGAAGTGGAATCAGAGGAGGGCAGATAAGAATTTCTTGAAAATGAGAGAACGCGGGCGGACCTGCAGAATGCCTATTTTTCTTGTGAACAAGCGGATCGTCCTAATAATCGTGGATGAATCCACTTATACGCCTTATGTGGCCCTTTATTGGGCAGTGCTAATAAAATAGGTGTAATAATGAGGGCTTGTGTGGAAGCGCACCACGGAGTAATAATCAAATCGGACTGTAATGAATATTCTGTAGCCAACTGAATTTGCCTGTTAGGGTTTACCAGGACGAAACACTGGATAGTTGTCATGGACAGATTTCGACCGCTACAGAAAAGGGGCAATTTTGCTCAATTCTCGGTTCCTCTCCATTAATTTAACGAATTGAGCCAGTATCTCGCAGCACTGGTCAAGATCGGAATCAGGTGAGACTCTGGCATCAATCGCTGCGGAGAAAGGCTCTTGCGGAAGGGTATGCAGGGTCAGCGGAATCCTTTGTTGCTGAGGGTGCAAGTGGATGTTGAACCTCACGGTTTTCATTCGATTCCGGAAATTAATTCCTTCCTTGAAATGGGGAAGATCCTCTAACGCTCCCACCAGTGTAAAGGGTTCCTCCTCTTCCTTCTGATCGATATAGTTCTTCTGAAAGAGAGTACAGCGAGGCCTAGTAAGAGAGTTTGGGACGGGGATGAGTCATGCGCCTGGGAGTCACCAAGCTCAAATTGTTCCCCGCCCCTGGCCCACAAGGTACATTTAAAGAATATAAGCATTACAACAGTCATCCTGCGGAGTGCTTCGATGACAAATCAGCCCTGCTGGAGAAAGTTAAGATGCTACTCGTCAGGAAGAATTAAAGCATTCAAGCGAATTTACTAAATTCTACATATCCGAAATGTCTAGCCCAGCGATAAACCTTAAATGTAACTTAGAACATGCTTTAACTTTGTCGGAGAGCATAACCAGAGAGCAGGAAGTAACCATTGAGACTCTCTTACACTAATGATGATCTTATCAGCGAATTGAAGACATCGCAAGCTTCAAGAAGCCACAGTGCCGATACCGTCTCTTCTGTATGCGCTTTCACTGTTCCCATATTCAGGCAGACAAGGAACGTGAGATACTGCACAATGTAACGGGATTGTACAGTATGGTGGAAGAAAAAGATTCAAGAAAACTAGGAACCAGAAAAATTCAAATTGTAATTGAAAATGATGGTTTATTACTTATGGCTTCATTTATTCATTGCACTTGCCATCCATGCATGAGATTTTCGCCCTGATTACTGAGTCATGTCGATCGACAGCCTGCTTATCTGGGCAGTCGTTGTGCGACGAAGGCACAACGCACGCACTAGTCGATCCATCGTTTGGCAGGCGTGAATGAGTCAGCAACGGAGCGCAGTCTGAGGGCAGTCCATTAAAATCTTAGCCACGCATCTACCAATCCTTTCAGTTGTGACTTATTTATGACTGCATGTGGTCGCCATTTCTCATTGCCTTGCTGCCACTACCTTCGACTTGAACCAGAGTAGTAAATGGTAAAGCAAGGTGGTCTTTTAAATACTAGCGAAATTGTCTAATAAAAAGATCTACAAAGTTTACTTTAATACTATATCTTTGCGACAAACAGGGACACAAGAAATGAGTATGTGGGGCTTAGATTCTGCTCGAGTGTGCTGCTACACTAAATGACTGCTAATGTGTTATGAATTGAAGATGATGCACACAGCTAAAAATATCTTCTGCCATCTGCTACCAGGAAGGAGCTTTGCTAATCACTCGTAATTGCAGCGGCAAAATCAACTTCCACAAGATGTTCGGCTTCGCTACCACCATTCAGTAAGCTCTGAAGGCATTAAATTGCCAAAAAAGAAGTCGTTGAGCTGTTGGTGAAGACGAGGAGCGGACTGACTGCATCGCCATACGAGCCACAATTTGAAGATGCTAAACAAGTTTCTTCATGGATTCCTTGGTAGTTTTGTTGGCCCATGCAAATTATGAACTTTAAATGCGCATTACAAGCATAAAACTCTTAGCGCATATTTAAGGCACGTTAAATTTTAAAGCGATTGATGGGCGAAATGAAATCACAGCGAATCGAAAGTGATTAGGTAAAAAAATGATTACGCAAAGTGGAAATGCGAAAAAAGGAAAAAAAGGATAATGAGCCTAAACCAAAATTTGAAGTGCAAGAAATAGGGTAAAAAGAGAAGGAAATCGATTCTATAAATAAGAAACGCATGAAACGGAACAGAGCCAAAGACGAAGAAAATCTGAAATAAAGTTAGAATCACGAAAAGTGGCACATGGAAAGGAATTACGGATTCGGTCCGTAAAAATGGAGGAAAGAGAGATTAAAATCAAATTATCGAATTGCATATAATGGAGCTGAAGGAGTGGAATTGATTCCACAACATTGAAAAGCATGAGATGAAGCTGAAGGAGGGGAAATTGCCTCCACGACGTCGAAACGCGTTGGATAGGGCTGAAGGAAAGAGGATTATTTCACAAGATCGAATTGAATAAAATAGAGTCGAATGAGGAAATACTTATTTCCAGCGTCAAAATGCATGAAATTGGCCTGAGGGAAGGAGAGTCGATTTCAAACCGTCAATGCGTTGAATGAAGCCAAAGGGAGAAAAATAGCACTTATGGCATAAAAATGCATAAAATGGAGACGAAGAAGGTGAAACTGATCTAAAAGCGTTAACGCGAATCAAATTGAGCCGAAGGAGGTTAAACTGATTTCGCAAAGTTGAAACACATGAAATGGAGACAAAGATGTGAACGAGAAAACAGCATTTTGAAGTCTCCTTGGTTAAACATGCTTGCTGATTCATTGCATAATCTAGGAGATGCTTTTGAGTTATCGCAAAATGAGTGGGTGTGCGATCACCAATCGTCTTCCCTGTTGAGGAGCGACAGTTAATCGTCCTTGCAGTGTCATTTAAATGCAGCTCTTTATTGGCTACATTTACCCGCGAATGTGCAATCGCATGTCATTTGTGTAAAATGCATTTATATTTCCAAAAGCCTAATGTCGAAGAAGCGGACTAGAAGGCATTAGCAAAAGTAGCTCATTCTACTCAAATTTGGTCGTATTTAGCGTATGAATCTGACTAAGGTTTGATCAAGGAGCATTCTCGTCATAGTCGATCAGAAGAACTTAAAATTTGACTAGTTTTGCTAAGATAGTGAACATTGGCAGCTCATATAATAATAGAAGTAAAAGTTGCTTGTTTTAAGGGACCAGGATATTTACCATCACACACAGTACCTGCGAACTTAAGCAAAGCAATAGGTAAATATCCTTTAGTTCACTCAATTTTTCCCTTGATTAAGACCCATCTTATAAAGGCGTTTACAATTTTACGTCTCTGATCAAGCACAATCCCTTGTAATGATAAAATTTTTTAAGCTAGCCAAAGCTACAGATATAATAGGACTGTCAAGGGCCAAGTAACTTTGCCTTTAAGTTGTTCCGCAATTTCATGAAATTCGATAACTGGCACAGCTGGCTCGTGGGTGTCTCCCTTCACCGCAGATTACGTTGTGATAGCTAATGTCGAAGTATCGCCAAGGGGAGTGAATGGACTGACGCTCGAAAGAATGAGGTGTTTTTTAGTTGAGTGCTCTTTGTCTAACCTCAAATGCGAAAATGAACCCTGTTTGGGAGTGCTTTAACACTTCGCTTAGCCTTTAAGTGGTCTAGCCCTGCGTTCCAAAACTAGCACTACGTCTTTTGACCCCCAGAAATGGCCCTTATCACTGCCTAAGTTTTCCATCCCGTGCAATTTGACCCTGTGCAGGGACCAAATACGACGCAATTTCTACCATGTCAAGCGCTCTACTATCATGGCACTTGGCTTGTATAATTACCCGAAGCACTATCCTGGTTCCCTCTATTACAGCGTTTAAGCCCCCGAATAAACTTGAATCGTGTCCCGAGGTCTAGCATTAATTGACTACTAAATGACCTTATATCAATTACTGTGGTGTACTGCTGCGAGGTTATATGTCCAACACTGAACTTGACGTCTATTTAAGGGGCAGACATTGTTATTTTACTCCTTAATCCCTTTAAAACTGTGTCCAGGACTTCATTTGCTGAAGTTATTTTCTCTTTAAAACAGCCTGGAACCGTGCCAATGGGCCCTTTGTTAAATTATTTGGCCTATGAGATGACGCTGATCCGAATCTGATGCGCATAATTACGTTGGTTAATGTCTAGACTAAACTAGCACCCCAAAATGCGGTTAACCATGGCATAAAATTCACTAGTACGCCATTTTGTAGTCAGTCTGTTGGCCGTCTTTTAGCCATAGCAGTACTTTAAATTCCTTTTACTCTGTTTCGGAGTATGTCTTCAGGAAAGTCTAAGATGATGCAATTTCATAAATCTGGTGAGATTTACTGCGCGTGCTCCACAGTTGTAACCAAACAATGCAACCAAGCAGCCAGTTAAGGAGATTACATACGGAGACGGTCAGTGGAAAAGTGGCCAATGCTAACAAAATCGTTCTCATTTAGAAGCAACCGGTCTGAAAATAAAAAATTATTATTAGCGAAATTTTGTTGTAATAAATGAATTTAGTTAGTTTGCAGCCAACTGCTCCACATTAGAAATGCACCTACGATAGCTTACTTATCGGCAGTGAGAAGTGAAAAAATTGGTATTTTAAGCAAAAAAGGAATTTGGAGGCTGCGGACATGGATTGGAGGTTAGCCTACCCGACACAAGAGTTATGATCGACCAAATGATTGCATTGAGGCCAGCAGTCATGCCAGCAAAGCATTGCAGGTGAATTTGTTAGATTACATTAATTTACGTAGAACTCATTAAAGAGGCTTACCAGTGATCACATTGACTTAGCTTTAGACTAGAAATCATTTTGTATTTCAAATCGAGCGTCTGTGAAGACCAGCCTCACCACGTTGTGGAGGACAATCCCGTGGAGACCACGGCCCAGTGAGTGGCACATCATAGCGAAGATCGGGTGGGGTCTGTAACATCCTCCTTCGCCTTCGCTACATGGGCAGTCTGAGTGACCGCACCAAAGGTATGTGAGTTAGTCATCCCGGATGGGACTTTGGGCCTCCTGGACGACATCCCAACGCATTTGTATTATTCACCGTTCCACATGGTGCAAACGAGGAAGCAACTTGGTAGTGCAGGCTTTAGGAGCATTTCTGCTACCGTAATCACAAGTCGTTTTACATCTTCTCATTTAATATTACTATAGAGCTACTTGATTTCACAACGTCGAAAAGCATGAAATGCCTTATCGACAGATCGACGTTCCCAAAAATCACATTGAGTCTGTAATCCTTAACTTGACGATGGGCTGAATATTACCGATCCATCCTCTCCTTATTAATCTCATCAAATGAACTTTTCGGGTTGTTGATATAAAACACAGTGATGTGGATTCCTCATTCACACCACCACTTCCCGTGACGTCAACACTTCTCACAGCAGCATGTTTAAGACCATGCTTTCTGATTCGCACATGAATAAGAAACCACTTTTGCATAGAATTAACTCCAATTTGCACAACGTAATAAACGTAGGCATCGATGTATGCAAAAATAAACAGGGAGTGAAAATGAGCAAGTGGCTTTATTTGTAAACATATGGACTACAAGTTGCGCATTAATCAAACTGGCTGAGCAACATCGCATCTGTCATTTGACTCTCGTAACTTATTTCTTTATGGCAGAGTTGGTACTTCAAATGTAGTCCTAAACGGAGGCATTTATGTGAAGATTCGAAGCTCGCCTTTATTGTCCCCCTTTCTTTAAGCAGAATGGTCTAAATGTGCCATATTTGATGGTTTATTTATATTTCGCACTGTAATGTTCCACTCCTCCACTGCTTAACTCATCCAACTGCAATTTTCCAACACTCACACCAACACGATCTTCTCTTTTGGAGAATTGTTAACGCATGGGTGACTAGAGACACCGACTGTACTCCCATCCCTCTTCATCGTGTAATATGATGCATATAAACACTGAGCATCACACAGTCTCCTATATTTTCTTCTTTGCTGTGTTCTGCGTGTTGTGTTAGAAAAGCCAATTAGGGAAGATAGCGCATAACTCTACAAATCCAATGAATGTTTGATCGTGCTTGAGCTCTCCGCAGAAATTAACGTGCAATAATCCAAATATAATTTTGTTTTGCGAGAAATTTATCATCTTCGCCATCACGACTCACGTAAGATATCATCGCTATGTTGTGGTTGATATTCTACTTACCCGCTAGGAGCACAAGCCACAAACAGGAGGGACCGTTGCACTTGCATGGTTCACAGCCCAATCAAACAAATTTTACACCTCCGCTGCTGTGCAACTACACCTCATGGTGTCAACAACGTATGTGAGGATGCCTAAAGTAGACTATGGATCCAAACTTGAAGAGAATCAGCGGTATTTTACTGCGGTTTATTAGTGAGCAGTGCCACGGTGTTGGAGCTGCTTCGCACCTTGATTATTCTAAGTACGTCCGAATTTCTGTTTCATATCACCTCAGACACTCAAATTACCAGATGTAGATTTACATTACTAGATACGGCTTAAGCCTAGCTGTTTAAAAAATTTTTTTTTGGTTCCAGACCTATGGGAAATTACTGGCTGCATTTCCTAAAACATTCGAAGAAGGTAGAGTAACCCAGCACCCAATCACAAGGTCGCACAATTGGGAAAGTGTGGTGAAACGACCTCAAATGGAATAAATGAAAGCTTTTCGAATCAGCAGACTTTGCGCCTCATTTAAGACACATACAGTGCAAACCTCTAATTTGAAAAGTCATCATGAAGAGAACTCAGCCCAATGTATGGTAGCACTTAAATATGTTATCCTCCAAAGATAAGCTGGCAGAATTTGAAGCACTACCTCCCTCGTCTGCACTACAATTAAGTGCAGCACGCAGAAGACGAAGACGCAAGCAATCAATTGCATCTCGTTCAGTTGAATGCTCGTGTTCTGCGTGTAAGAACACGACATCCAAACCATCGGAATTGAGTCCTCAAATACTGCAGCGGTATTGTTTCCTGAGCCTCCTTTTAGAAGTACACCTTACTGGCTCCTGGAGTATAGGAGATTGAGGAGGGGCTAAGCTCTCAGAACTCTCAATTTTTCCGGAAATGCCTGGTTTGATGTTTGTGGCTCATTGCCATCTTCTATAAATAAAGAATGAATAAAACGTAATTAGGAGGCTTTCCCGAAGGGCTAAGAGACACTGACTGCAATCAAATCATGCCAACGTGTGTCCTTATGAGGCATCTCATTTCAAAAAGCGTGCTGCTACTCTCGGGACAATAAAAGCAGAATTAGAACTTGCATCTGCTGCGCCACAGGAGTTGTTGGTGCATCACCACTAGTTAGACAGACGAATATTTTTCGGAGAATTTGCACCCATACATGCAACAGTGGGTTGTGCTTAGGGTTTAATCACAAGCAATGATTCTAGCTGCTGGGAGAAAATCATATCTAAGGTGATATAAAATCGCAGCCTATAAGCGTTTCATTGAATAGCCATTGCCATTCGCCTAGTTCTAGAATGTTATCACCATTTGCTACTAAGCGCTACGTTGATACGATATTCATGCAGTCTCTTTGGTGGTCGCAAGTTTTCATGTGGCCTGATTATCAAGCGCTAATATGGGCCGAGTGTGTTTGCTAATACTGGATGCTTTTACAGTCAGCTATGCGTAGGACAGCGCCAGAGGAGAAAACAGGAGGTTATTGTCCTTCTACTTTGTTAACTGGCTCAAAATTGGGATCTGACTTCTTGCAAAGTCACTTATTCCCTTAGTAGCATTGTGGAAGTTTTCAGCTCAATAAGATTAGTCTGCGATTTGCCGATAAGGATAAGCAGGACAGACGCATTTAGAGGGGTGAATGCTTACACATCCTCCCCTTTTTGGCCAAGGAACCTGTACTCATAAGATCGTGTAAACGTCTTGGAGGATGTGTGACCAGCGCCAGGAATGGGTGGTTGATACGTAGGTGACAGTTGCACTAAAAATTACTTTAGCAGGTTGCACGGGGGGAAGTGATGTGTGAGGGTTATAGTCAGCAGGTCCATCGCGCGAAGAAGATTCTACGAACGGAATTGGTTTCTCCAGGGAACGTAGACGGAGTGTGAGAACGTACGTGGTGGAGCTTCTCATTGCTGCGGCGAATCCGAAACAGATTTCTGGCTCCGCGATCGAATTGAGATTGTAGTTGCCGCGATAAAAGCATATAACATGACTGGCGGAATCTCATTTACTGTCGTATGTGAGGGTTAATATGCGTGGTTGACGTGTACCAAACTAACTTCATTATTAATTGATATTAAAATAATCTCATATGTTTCAAGCATAAGGAGTGGCGATTCTATGAGTCGCCCATTTATTTGAGAAAAATTTGGGAACGTGTCAGAAACTTCTTACAAGCATTTTAAGAGTTTAATCCGACACTCTGCATTGCACGTCCTCAATCTTTTAGCGACAGTTTGTTCAGCATATTTATAGTCATTTGGCCCACTTTTTGTAAGATTCTACATAAAATTGTCTATGCAGATTTGTTAAAGCTAACTGATTGGAAATAGTTAGGGGAGACTACGGATGTTTTGCAAAGAGAACCTCTAGTATGACGCAGTTAAGAGAAAAAGGAGCAAAAGAAAGCAAAGCCTCTATCCATAAACATGTACTTAAGGGTCATAGCACAGTGCACAGTCATACGATAGTGTGGCAAAGTGACCATGGCATCGTTGAGTAAGGTATCGCAGGTGTGCACGAAATAAATTGAAGGAAGCTCAATTGATGATTGATGCAGAAGTGGGTTAGTACGTTGTGTACTGACGGATTGGTATGGAACCAATGTACCGAGGTAGGAGTAGTACAAATAAAATGTTTGAGAGGTTGAGTAGCATCATTAAAAATGGACGGACAAGTAGAGATTGCTATGATTTGTTTTAAATGGACAATAATAATGACTTGTGTGGATGAGCATGTCAACAGATGAGGGGTGGAAATGCGGACAAATACGGAACAATGCATCAAAAGGAAAAAGCGAGAGTGCAACAGAGTGAACAGATTTGTAGGATGGAACTAGATGGCAAAATTATATACAATTTTCCCTGCCTATAATTAAGAGCCAAAAGGTGTAATATAATGGGAGGCGGTTAGTCCATATAGCTCTTGTCAGGCAGGAATGTTAAAAAAGGAAAACAACTCTAGCTAAAAATCGGGACCTAAAAGCATCAACGATGTGCCGAATTGAGTTCTACGGTCACTTGTTCATAGAGTGAATAGAGCTGGCTTGCATTGGTGACCAAAGAATGAGTAAATAAGGTGTGGTCATGAATTCTTGGTCTTCGTACACGTGGTAGGCATGGCTTTCCAGCTATTTGAGGTGATTGCCACCATCCGCCGAAGTAGCAGGGAAGCAAAGTTGAGGTGTTTATGCAGATCTCATCTCTTGTTCTTCCAACATATCTCGATTGCCTATTTTAGGGACTGAGTAAGGCAGAAAAACTCCGTGGACTATGGAAAGATTGCCTGCTAACACAGGCCAGTAGTAAAATTAGCATGCATTCCTTAAAACATGTAAATGGTGGATTAATCAGCAGTAGTTTATCAAGCTTGGATTCTAAGCGTGAAACAGACGAAACTAGCCCTGCACCAGAGGTAGAGCGACAGTTAAAATTTTAAGTTTGATTGTGCATCTGCTCAGTGGAAATATTGTTTGATGCCCACATTTAGGGAAACTATGAACCATAAACACAGTTAATGCTCACGCGGCTAATCGCGGTGGTGCAAAGGAGTTGGACATGGGTGGATGAAGCGTGTGGAAGGCATTAAACCCATCAGCAGGTATTTTACTCAGATGATTGTGTACAACCGTAAACAACCTTTCGCAAATAGTTACATTCAGTGTGAATTATGCAGAACAGTCGTGCAGAGTCAGCTCGATGTAGAATTCATCCTCAAATCATAGCCTTTTAATCATGGTTACTAATTCTAAGTGGAAAACAAATCTTGAAATGAAGGCGGAGGCCTTGGTATACAAATGGGTGTGAGTAATTTAAGACGTGGTGCGTTGCACGCGACGTGATAGCTGGTTGACCAGCAGACACGCCGTGAATGCAACACGGATTCTCGCGTTAAACATGGCCTTACGCTGACTTAGTGTAAACAGCTGTGTCACGATTAAAGTACATCTGGCCGTGATGGCAACCGACTGAGTGGATGGAAATAAAGGGCGCTACATTTTGTTAGGCTGATAAATTATTCGTAATAGTTGATTACTTGCCGAAAAGTTGAATCGGCGTTTTCAGGCATTTCCACTGTTAGGCGGGACCAAACTTTGAGCTATATCTGACACCCACAATGCTTCTAAAGATCTACTATATTCGTCTGTTCATTCATTGTAGGCGTGATTTATGAGCGAGTCAGTTCTGCGGATGCGATAACTCAGTCAGAGTGTAGCGAGATACAAAACAGTAAAACTCCGCACCCTGTTGCAAATGCTACTCACAATGGAACCCGATTTGAGTGTGTTTACAACTGAGCAGAACCCTTCGTTTCAGTGATCTAAGCTGTGTAGTGGTAGCTAAATCTCTAAAAAATTAGCTCTCTTAAATCAAGGCGCAGCATTGACGGCTGTAGCAAATAATTAAGTGACCCCAGCTAATCCCTCGTGCCCCTATTTTCAGTTATTAGAATTTGATGCCACGAAGAAAGGCTACTAGTTTGCCGATGCTGTGATGTTTTGGTCCTTAAATTTACCTCGTAGGCGAGAGGAGAGAAGACAATTTCGGTCAAGTTCTGCAGGAGTGAGTCAATTTGCTACTGCAATGCAATGAAGGTATCCTAGAGCCTTATGTCTCCTCATGCATGGGTGGTAGCATGGATACGAAGAAGGAAGGAATTACTGCAAATGCCTTAGTTTCTCTTAACAGATACTTCTTTCTTCTATATAGCGAGAAGACGTGTAAACGTCCGGGAAAGGCTACACCTCGATAGATCTGTAGTCAGACACTGCCAAACCCACTTAATCACTAAGCAGAGGCAAAATATTAAAAACTAAGAGAAGGTGAAACCGGTATACATCCAAAATGGCCGATCGCGTTCTTTTCATCCGTTAAGCCATTAAGCAGTCTGCTTAATAATTAGCCCCAAGGTGTACGCGCGGTACGGTGTCACTATTATTGGCATAACAACGAAGGCGTAGCATTGAGGAAAGATACTACTGAAAAGCTAGTTAGTAAAAGAAACACTCTAGTGCAGACAACGGGAAAAATGGCAGTAGTAAATAAACAAACCAGGAATGTTTTGTGCAAGTAATGTGCAATGGTTAACGAAAATTGGGCCACTTTTCTAAAATATGCTATATTTGTTAAAAAAAATTATAAAAAGAATTTTGGGCAAGGCGCTTGAAGGCAACAGAATTGAAGTGTGTGAGCGTTGCGCTACCGTTCATCGGTCCTTACCCTGCAAATCTTGTATGGTGAGTATCGATGGGGCTCGATTTGCGAGCTGTCATCGTTTGGCTGGCCCTACAGGGGCCTGAAATAATACAAAGTAGTGGGAGTTGGTGGGTGGGCTGCGACTTCAGGCTCACTGTTCGGTGGCGCATTACACTGCACGCGGCTGGCCTGGGTCAATGCGACAGGGGTAGAAACAAAGCTCCATCATGAAATACGCTAATCTAGTTATGGTACATGGTTGATGACTTTAGCCACGTCATGGTAACCAAGAGGAAACGTTATGGGCAGGCCTGACATGCATAACAATCCTGCACCCTAGATTGCGAAATGTTTAGGAATTCGGGGTAATTTTAGTTGGTTGTCGTGTTCTAGGAGAAAAGGTGGCTTCATCATTGCGCTGCAGCTTGTTGTTTGCTTATGGTAAAGTTATGCATTAGTTTGGTCTGCAACATTCTGGACCACTATTACCACGTCATTATATGCGGCTTTCGTAACAGTGGTAGCCTAAAACGTTTGTATGCTGGAATGTCATTCAATCTGATCAATGATAGCAGCAGCCTCTACTTATTTGTGCATTAGCTCGTAGAGGTGATTATTTGCCGGACTGCTCTCAAGTCAACATCAACGCTCCTTAATTCCATCCACATATTAATCCTGTGCTGACTGCCTATGATGGTCTTCTTGAAGCTGCCAAGTTAAATTTGTCCCCATTTTACGGCCAGCGGCATCATTCTTGTTGCAATGTGACAGAGACAAGAAAATTGTTCAAAATGGAACGTATATGCGTCGACGCAAGCGTAAGGGAATGCACGGTTACTATATCACCACGTGTTGCAATAGCAAATCTTATTAAAATGTGTGCTAATATCCTCTCCTCCATTCTTCTTCGATTTATCTTAGTAGCCGCACATTCTCTGCTTCACCGTGGTTTCACGATCCTAACTTTTTGCGCATTTGAATGCATTACCTCGTCTCTATCACTGAATGCCGAAGGAAGAGCACGTCAATATGATAGGAAGCGGCAACCATTTCCTTTATATAACTTAAAGTGCGGTGTGTACACCCCACACCACATATATGAAGCGAAAATACACTTGAGCATTTAGTAATCCCAGAGTTGATCATAAGTTGATTTCTAAATGATGCACAAATTACTCCATTCCTTGGTACTAAATTTGCCCTCTCTATTAAAATCCCCACATCTTGCATATTTTTCGGCTCCTAATGGGAGCCAGGGCAGAAAATTAGCCTAAACGGATGTGATTCAATGCGACTTGACTTGTTGTTAATTCGTCAAAACAATAGTCGACGAGGAGCATTAAAAGCCACCAAAGCTCTACAGGCAGTTGGCGGTACACTTGGTCCCATTTGACTCTTGTGTCTCCCTGTTTATGAGGTTTGCAATGATTAGCAGATGATAGGGTGTAAGCGACTCCGTGGCGGCTATTACAGCAGCCTTGCAGAATGGTGAAGCATTCATGCAATGGTTACGTAATCGCAGCTATCAGGTCTGTTCTCCATGCTTTCCGAAGAATATTATCTTGTTACTTGCCAGGAGATTCAGAAACCGCGGCACTCTTCAACAGATGCGTAATGCAGCCAAAATGGTAGTTATTCATTAAACAGCCCTTGCTAAATTTATTTAGCAAAGTTTTACGCATTGGCCATTCCGATGCCAACGACACGCTTCCGGTAAAATCTGACAAAATACAAAAGTTTGCAGCTGCTCATTGAGAGTTACACACAATGGTGAAGAGGAGACGCGAATAAGAGTTTGTCTGGTCTTTTGGAAAACGGAAGGCTTTAAAAGCATTTTGAATAGAAGTAAGTGAATATTATGGGAAGAGCTGTTGGCAAAGGTACCTGTCAAGCCATGCCCATCGGTTACTGTGATGGTGGTGGCAAGTGGAGCATGGTTAAGCTGAAATAGTCCGATTCCAACTTGGAATGCTGCATATATTATATGTACTATATACTACATATTGTATACTATTTGTAATTTATAAAATAGAGGTTCGCAATTTGGTGGCTTTACGAATGAATTCTTTGAGTCTTAAAACGGGCCCTACTGAATTGAGGTTATTAGGAGGCTGTAAATGGGAATGCATATCACGTGGAGAAGTGTTACAGTAATGCTCAGACTACCTTAAGTAGCGTTCTACGCTTACCCTTGATGCATGAAAAACACCCAACTTTAAAATCCTGAAACGATACTATGTAACATTGCTCTCTTTTTCAGTCTTGCCTACGCAACAGACACAAATTCTGCTAGGGCCAAGCATTTGGATGTCTTGGTGCAAATCTATCACCTCTCACTGGTCATATTATTGTCTGTACTGACCGTGGACAATCGTTTCTCCTTAAGCGCGCTTTTGCGCAGTTATAAGCAATGCGACCGCCCAAAAGGTGACAATGTGGCAGCGTGGCAAAGGGTCATTTTCCGATCTTATCTTATCTTATCTTATGTTGATCTAGAGTTTAGCTAGTCCGCAGTAATAAGCAGATTTTCGATAAATGGTAATGCAACCTCTGCCGCGATGAACCACGCCTCTCTTGTGAATCAGAAAACCGATTTAGATTGTGTCCTATTTTTATAAGCTAAGAGTGGTTGCTCATCTTCTCCCCTGGGCTGCATTTTTTGGCGTATCCCTGTTATCTTTCGCCTTCAGCGGTAAAAGTGTGTTACAGGTTAATTGTTATTGCTAACTTGTTCAACCACTAACCACGATGACAGACCGGTGTAGACATTTGTGCACTTTTGGCTCTAATCCTAGAAACGACTCAAACCATTATAATTCAATTCGCAGATTTCACCATTATTGTGGCTTTCCATTCATCTGTCATTTAAGTGCGTTGCCCCACTTACCAGTATCGTGTGACACCACGCCAACCAGAAGACAGCAAAAGTAAGCGCGGCACAGCATGTATAGTGCAGCGTAGACAATTTGTTTAAAAATCGGCGCATCGTCCCTGAAGACCACAATTGCTTTGATGCGTATCCCTGGTCCTTTTCTCGGAGGGATTGTTATCTTACGTTGAGACTGATAATAGTGACCCATTCGGTACTTCGGTAGGTGCGAAGTTGCATTAGTGCTCGGCTACAAGGGACAAATGAATGATTGAGATAGGGGTGAGGGTGGAAATAGTAGTAAGTGTGGAAATAGGGGGGGTTCAGCAATGAAATCAAAGAGTTAAAAACGGACAATGTATAAAGATTATGCACTATTCTTCGTCGTGTCGAAATTTAAATTTGTAGTTTGCTTAACAATGTCGAAATAGTTTTGCTTAATCAAATGCGTACGGTGAATTCATTGCTGTGTGACAGCAGCTCTATTCAATCTCCTGCTAATTAAATAACCATTACGAATTCAAGAGCATTTAAGGAGCAATGTGTGTATTTAATCAACAAGATAAAGAAGGCATTTTTTTCTTTGTTTGAGGGGTTTTAGGCTGTGTAGCTTGAGGATCGACATAAAATAATGGCCAATGAGCAGATTGTTGGCATCCTCTGTTCATTTGTTAATTCCGCCAAGCCGGCAGTTTACCAAAGCGTACGCTTCCTTATAAAAGGATCAGTAGCCAAGGGCTTGCATGCATTTCTTAAAATCCACCTCTTGTTCTTGCCTTATGTCTGTAGTCACTGCAACCTCTGATCAGTGCCCAGAGTAGCCATCATCCCTTGGCATACCTCATCGGATCCGAGCTTGCACAATGATCGTGAAGACAATGATTCGGAAGAATTCGTGAACTTCCTTAATAAGTTCACTAACTGACTGGGAAGCCTAGGCTATAATCCTACAATTGTTCTCAAGTGCATAGTGCTTTACATCGCAACCTTACTCTTCACTAGCTCGAGTGTTAAACGCCATTAGTTCTCTTAAAATAGAGATGGCGGAATGGTTAGTGGAATGAAGTTGGTTAGAATTTAACTCGTTAATAACAATAGCAAAACGAATTCAATAAAGAACAGCTTGCATATGCAAATGCACCTGGAGAAAAAGGCTTCGCTACAGATAGGTAATTGTTAATTTACCATGAATTTGGTGTGGATATCCTCCACAATGGCACATCTCGTCGGTAGCTGCAGACACTGGACAAGCTCAATCATCTGACAGAAGACTGCTCCTACTGTCCCGACTTGCCACCTCGGATGGACAGATCTTTAAACAGTTGGCGGTACACCTGATCCCGGTTGACTCATGTATCTCCCAATTTTGTGATGTTTGCAATGATCAGCAGATGATAGGGTGTAAGCGGAGTGGTGAAGCATCCATGTAATGGTAATGTAGTCGTGGGTGTCGATTCTGTTCTCCGTGCTTTTTAAAGAATATTGCTTTGCTACTTGTCGGCAGACTCATAAACCGTGACATCCTTTCAACAGATGCGTGATGCAACCAAAATGGTAGTTATTCATTACACTATCCTTGCTAAGTTTATTTAGTAAAGTTTTACGCATCGGCCCTTCCGAATCCAACAACACGTTTTTAGTAAAATCCGACAATATACAAAAGTTCACAGTTGCCTGTTAAGAGCCACGCGCAATGGTGAAGAAAAGACGCAAAAAAGAGTTTATTTAGTCTTTTGGAAAGCGGATGGCTTTAGAGGCATTTTGAATAGAAGTGGGTGAATATTATGGGAAGAGTTGTTGGCGAAGGTGCCTGTCAAACCATGCTCATCGTTTAATGTGCTGACAGTGGCAAGTAGAGTATGGTTAGGTTAAAGAATTCGCTTCCAACTTAAAATACTTTATGTAGTATATATACTATAGCCGATATATATGCTAGATATGGTATATATCATATGCAGCATATAATGTATATCCTACAATATGCATAATATATATGCAGCAGTGACTATTTTCATATAAATGCCAACGAATGCTTACGTATAAGGACAATTTGTCATACCTGAGGCAACATTTGTGTGTGTTGCCTATAGGAGACAAATTCGAAAGGGATTGCAGAAATAAGGATAAGAAAATAAGAAAATGGTCTTCGGCTATGAATTACAGCATTAAAGGGACTCGCCATACTATTTTGACTTCTATGTAGGCGAAGGGATGAACTTTTCGTGCCATTCTATTCCTTCAACTATCTGCCGAATAATTGAGTTAATGCATTCTTTGCAACGAGAAGCGGTAAATCTAGCTTGTGTTAGTGCTGCAGATCTTCTAGTGGGATCGGGATTTTTAAGCAAATATTTTCACTTGTGACATTTTATGGCTTTATACAGATTTGAAAATTTGGACAATGCTAGCATGTCGGCGTGCATAAAAGTGAACCGCTTCTGATTGGATCTGGTGACTCTGCATATGCCTATCCCCATTCTGCTACATTTTTTATCTCGGGCACTCAGTATGCATATGCAATTCGAAAAAAGGCGCGTGAGTACGGGATATTCAATTATAGGAGAGTGTCAGTGGTCAGATTGGACAGTCTACTGTCACCGCTAAACCTAACTGTCCTTAGCCTTAGAGTAGTCGCAACAAAATTTATAGGCTATTTTGAGTCCTATCAGCTATACTGAAGGGATGGTGAAAACTACAGCGCAGCTAAAATAAAATTCCTGAAACAAATCTGGGCGGGAAGACGTTCTGTGCTTTTGGGCACATTCGGAATCATCCAAACCTACTACAACCTACTAATTGATTCAAATTGGCAAAAGTTGCACTTGCAGAATTACGGCAAATATTGGTCTTGTAGATTAGAAGATTATTGAGGAAATAAAGTGTTATTTTATTGCAGAGCTTAAGTAATAAATTAAAGAATGATTTTAAGTGATGCACATGTCTTAATGGGAATCTTAGAAAATCCTAATATGTTTGCAGTAAACTATCCCTTTAAATATTTCAAAGGTTATCACAAGGTACAAAAACATGCAAATTTGACTGCCGTAATTCACGAAAGTTCATTACCCTGCTCATTTTCAAAAACAATCCTTAGGCAATATGCGGGACAAAAAAGTACATTGATCGCATGCTTTTGCAACGCTGACCATGATCCGCTTCGGCGCACCTACATAATACTGCGGAAGTTGCAGTTTGTGTCTTTCTGTGATCACAAAGTTGCTTTTTTTCCCTTTTGTCATTGCGTATTAAAGAGTTGCTAAGGTGGGAACAAGGGATGTTTTGGTTTAAACATAGGTGGCAATCTGTTTGTCCGTAAGCACGAAATGCTAGAGCATGGATGCTTTGAGGTCCATTGTCTGTAAGTAAGTAAGTAAGGTAATCGTAAGAATGCCTCAAGATTTTATGCGATAGCATGCTTTGCGCTTAAATCAACAAGATTTTTCGGACCTTTTGGCACGTGACACTCAGTAGGGCGAGTGTAACGACAATAATGCTAGTAGTATTGATAATACACAGATATATTTAACTTGTAAGAAGCCGGCTCAGAAATATTTTGCGCTTGATTTTTTTGCACTAGTTTATAATTTGGTAACCTTATTTTGAAGCGCTCAGATTAGTTTTTGAATGCGAAGTAAAATGTCGTGCAGCTTTAAACGAAACAGACTTAAGTTCCGCGAGTAGTTTTGGCTTACGAGATCAATGCTATGAAGGTCGCAGCTGATATTTGGTCACTAAAATTCAAACAATGAGGCGAGATCAAGATACGAATTGCCCAGAGAGTAAGACCATAGAAAATGTATCTGTGTCGAACGAGAGATGCTTAATGATTTTGCATTAAAGCATTTCGTATTTTGAAGACAGGGAGGAACCATCAAAGCATGGGAACGTGGTCCCTGGTGCAACGAATGGGATTGCCAAGGATGAAGGCGAACATGGGAGGATGCTAACCCAGGCACTTATGATCAACCCAGGAGACGAGGCAAAAATTCTTGCGGAAATAAAAGTAAATGCATGATCTTTTACTTGTCGCATGTCCCTCAAAGTTATCGGTGATAATTCCACCTGTGTTTTTACTTGTTTTCATTAGAAGATGCTTAAGAATAATGATTGCCGACTGAGTTACATCTTTGCTAGGAAGGCCATCAAGAATCCCTTGATTGGTGATCGAAAAACGCAGCTGGAATGCCTTACGGATTTGTTCTGTACGCACCTATGACATAAAGCCATGCAAATTTGACACCTGCCAATCGCATTCTATGAGGAGAAAATAATGTATCATGTGACAATACTCATGCTAGCTTACTATTGTTTTTCATCTAAGAAAAATTTCCTATTTATGATTGGCTTATTTCCTTGCTTTATTTTTGTGCAAGGTAAAAAGAAGGCTGGCGGTGGGTACAAATGTACTGCGTGCGCTGAAGAGTATGACGACTTGAACATGATGCACCAACACCTCTTGCGGCACAGTAGTTGCAAGTTCTACTTCTGTGTGCATTGCCTCGAAGGTCGCAATACGCTTTTCGAAATGAGATGCCACATAAGGACACACATTGGTAAGGGTTGATTGTAGTCAGTGTCCCCTGTCGTTTCAGTAAAGCCAACGAAACATGTTTTGTGAGTTCTTTATCTATAGAAGATGGCAATGAGCTACAGGCATCAATTCAGATATTTCCGGAAAAATTGAGAAGTCCTAATGACTTAGATCCCTCCCAGTCCCCTATGCTCCAAGAACCGGTGGGGTGTCCTGAAAGGATGCCCATGGAAAAGTACCACTGTATTGTTTGCGGACTCACTCTCGACCGCTTGGATATGGCGTTATTACACACAGAACAAAAACACCCAAGTGAACAAGATGCAATCAACCGTTTGCGCCTTCATCTCTTGTTTGCTGCACACAGTCCTACTGCAGACGAGGGAGAGAATGCTCCAAATCCTACCAGCTTATTTTAAAGATATATTTAAGTGCTTTCGTACATAAAATGGAATGAGCTTCACAATGACCGTTTCGAAATGAAAGCTTGTGCTTTTTTGACGTAATGAAAAGATGCAGCCTGCTTTATAAAAGTTTTATTAATTCTGTATCAAGTTCTTTTGCTGAATTTTCCATTTGCGCAACTTTGTGGTTGGGTTTCGGGTTACTCCACCTGCTTTAAATGCTTTTAGGCAAATGCAGCCAGCAATTTTGTCCAACTAGACCTTAAATACATAAGCCTAATGCACTAAATATGCACAGATGTATTTTCTTATTTCATACTTTGCATCGAGAAGAGTGACCAGGTAGGAACTCGCACTGACACATAGTGTAGTCGAAATGCACCCATGCATCTGCATGCATCGTCACAACCACCAACGCTCAGATTAATTTCATACTCCTTAGTTAATCACTTAATGGGACACCTAAGGCTCTATTTAATTGTTTATTCATTTGCCTTATTGTTACCGGTGTTTTATGCACACATTTTTATCCACTCCAACGAGTGCCATGTGCATGGTCGGCACGCACCAAACGATCGCAGCTCATTCAATTTCCTTGCTACGCTTGACATTGCCACACGTAATGTGATGAGTGACATAGAAAAGATGGAGGTTGGTGTAGTCATCATATCTTTGAATGCATTTGATACAAATTTAGCAGATGCAATGGGACTTTGCAGGACATGTGCCGAATTTTCCGTGTTGATGTGAATTTCATCGTTTATTACAAACAGATTAATGCGTAGCGTCCTTTAATTTTTCTTACTGTGCACAATTTATCACATACAGCTTAATAGAGGGAGAATGACATCAATCATTTGAGGGCTCTAAGACAGCTGCAAATTTTTGCCTAAAGGGTAGATGCATATAATAGGAGTCGATCGAGTTTTTATGAATGCGAATCCCATTTTGAATTTGCATGGGTTGAATTAACCCAGATCAGTACCTAGATCTCTGGAACATTGTCACTTGACCCTAATGTTTATCTCAATCAGCTATCTTATCCCTTTTTTCGCTACTTTTACTATCCAGTACCCGAGTTTGAAGTCAAGGATGGCGAACCAATTCAATCCATGTAGAGCATCCAAAGAGTTGTTTATTGAAGTAAGAGAATAGCGTCTTCCCTAGTTACGGCAATTAGCTTTCTGTAATCGATACAGCAGCAGGCTCTCACCGCTTTTCGTTACCAGTGTGATTAGGGAGACCCACGGTGACTGGGATGGCTTTATAACTTCATCTTTGATCATCCCCTCCATTGACGGTTCGCTTCCTCCAGGAAGAGCAGAGGTATGCGTATAGTAGTTGCCAAATGGGTCAGACTTCGCCGATGTCTATGGTGTGTTTAAAGATATTTGCTCTTCCTTGCTTTACTCGTCGCCATGAGAACATGTTCGGACACTTGCTCAGCAGTGAGCGCAGCTCCTTTCTCTAGTTGCCGGTGGTCTGCCTTAACTAGGAGCAAAGCTCATCTAAGATGTGGATGGAAATGTTTGCAACCTCACAAAGTAGCTTTGCAGAGGGATGGACGGTGCGAAATCTGGCACAGAGATTTGAGAAAGTTTAGGAGTTTACCAATGGCTTGGTCGCACCCGAGTCAAGGAGTAAACCACAGAGACATTATCCCAGCTTCTAGAGACTCCCATAAATTGGAGGGAACCATATGGGTGTGGGCAGGGTAAGTAATAGTGCGGCTCATCTACCCTTGGAACTCGGCGCGACAGTCCGACGTAGATGTGTAGGGTTCGGATGGCGTTTGGACATCTGAGACATCGATGTCAGGAGGAGCTCTTAACGCTTCTTCATCGCCGCCTTGACTAACTGAATGCGATCGTTGGTCTTCATGGTGTGAAGCTTCGCCGCGATGGTTGGTGGTCAAACTTCAACTTTAAATTTAACGGCCATCCAGTTTTACCGTGTGGTGAACAGCCTCTGAATGTCCATTCAGCTACGAGCTGTAGAATTATTGCGTAACCTCGTCGCCTTCGCCTGGCTTTAATCGCTGTGGAAGAGCTCTCTAACCAGCGACTGCTCTCTCTAAGCAATGACAAGTTGAGTCACCGCCTCGCAGCACTAGACAGGTTTGGATTTATGTGAGACTCCAGCATCAGTTGCTGCTAAAAACGGTCAGGCGAAAAAGCGTGGAGGAATTAGCGGATTCTCTGCTGCTGAGGATATGAACGGGTGTTAAATCCCGTGGTTTTTGCCCCGTCTCCTAAGCTCATTCCCTCTTTGTAGTAGAGGAAGTCCATAAACGCCACCACCAGTGTAGTCGAATACTCCTAGACATCTTCATGATGTGTATAGGGTAGCAATGTTAAAGAGTGCAAAACGAGATTGGATCGGCCTAAAAAATTTCACGACACTGCTTCACGATCAGGTCAAAGTTGTTATCCCGCCCCTGGCCTGCAAAGCACATTTATAAAGGCATAAGTTTTGCAGTTATTAACGAAGTGAAATACAATTCGAATCTGTGATAACATTTTCCCTACTTCGGCTCTATATAATTCCTTTCGGCTTCGTGAACTCAATTTCCCCTCCTTCGCCTTCGTTTCATGCTCTTTGATATTTTAAAGCGAACTTCTCTTCATTCGACCCATTTTTATGCATTTTTATGTTTTGAATCCTTATTCCTCCTTCGTTTGCTGCTTTTCGTGCCTTTAAACTTTATTTTAAATTTTCTTTTTATGGCTCCATTCAGTATCAAGCATTTCTAATTTGTGGATTCGATTTGCTTCTCCTTTAATTCCATCTCTCTCACCTGAAATTTCGACTTCGAGTTCCTTATTCTTTGTTTCCTTCTTGCGCATTTCTGCATTGTATAATCAACTTTCTTTTTAGACAAGCATTTTCCATGCACTTTGGTTTCTTTTCGCTCATGATTCACTTCACAAACTTAACGTGCTTTGAAACTCACTAATATTTTTATGGCTGCAGTGAGCACTTAAAATTCATAGGTTGTTTTAGCTAACAAAACTGCCAAGGAATCTATGAAGAAGTTTGTGCGCATACCTAAAATATTCATTTTCGTCGTTATTAATGCTAGGGGAGGAGAGAGGGCGTTGAGACCTCATTTCAATGGAAGTGGTTAAGCATCAAGGTGGATGAATAAATGAAAAGGAGCAATGCTCCATCGCATCTAACTCAGGACTTTTAACTCTTCGGAATCAATTTCCTCTCCTTTGACTTAGCATTTGCCCATTTCGTCATTATTCATTCAACATCATCTCCTTTCGCTCCGTGTCGTACCCTTCGGATTTGAGAATTCAATTTCTTTTCATTCGCGTCTAATTTATCCACTTTGAATTTGCATAATCAATTTCGTGAATTTAAAGTGCCCTTCCTCTAGTTTAGTTGAGTTTTCTTTAGATTGGGACGGTAAAGGAGAGGACGACTGAAGATACTGCTCTTCATCCTGCAAGCTGACGTGAGTCATTGCCATTGTTAAAATGTGTGAAGCAACGATGTTTAATGATGCCACGCCTATCTCCACGATGTTTTAACAGGTTTTTCT
Source organism: Taenia hydatigena (assembly GCA_036345935.2). Lineage (NCBI taxonomy): Eukaryota > Metazoa > Platyhelminthes > Cestoda > Cyclophyllidea > Taeniidae > Taenia > Taenia hydatigena. Next base: position 3,795,961 of record JADWOT020000010.1, read on the forward strand.
TCTCTGTAGAGCTACTTTGTTTTAACGGACAGAAACATGACATTTCTTCGTGCTAACTCCTCTGTTGTTCAATCAGTGGCGCCTTTTAATTGTGCTAAGCTCAACCACAGCCAGATAAGTAATGATTAGATGCAAGGGAATACTGGATAAAGTGTGCTAAACACATGAATGAAGGCAATGAATTTATGCTATTTGAAGTTCGCTTTAATAGGTCAAAAAGACTATTATGGAGGATCGTGAGTATTTCATGCCTTTGTGGATGGTTGATTGGCTGCGCAGAGACCTCAGTAGCGCCTTTGACATCTGGTGATGCGTAGTCATTCCTGATGCCGTCCCCCAGTCTCACACGAATGGAGGCTATGGAGGAGGAAAAATGACAGTTATAGTCATGTTATCGTGTTAGAGTCTAGTCGCTAACCCAAGCATCCAACATACTTTACAGCGCAAATCATGTCACGCCGTCCATTAAAAATTTGTGGATTAGTTTGCGAAATGATTAGGCAGAGTAAAGACAGATTTGTGCTTATATAATGCTTTGATAATTAAATTAATTCGGTATCTGATTATGTGAGTAGATAGGTAACTGCATCAACTGTGCTTAGCGCTTGTAATGCTTACCTCGCTACAGCAGTGTGACACTCTGCCACTTCAAGAAGGACTCGCGATGCGATTCCTTTTCGCGCTAAATGATCACGAAACAGACTAGGTGCACTGGATTCCAGTATGATTATTTTAGTAGTGGATGGCTTCCAGTTCGCTTCGAACAAATGTGCAAGTTTTTTAGCGCCTAGAAGTCCAGCAATCTGCTCTGGATTGATCTTTGCGAATGCTCGTCTAATATCTTTTCCACTTGCACAAGACCGCCACCAGAATTGGGGTTTTTTGCAAGTTCCGTTAGCAATTTATATCAGTGGGACCTCAAATGTTTGTGAGATCCATCGTGTGTCGTGTAGCACAATGTCAAGTCGTTCCTCTTCTAACAATGGTGGGAAGATACGCCAGACATTGTCCGCAGTCGGCATAGTCTGCAAGTCACGCTCGTGAACAAGGTTACAATCCACCTCCGTAGTCCGTTAAAGGTTTGAACAGGATGTTGAGGCATTAAGACAGACCGGAAATGTGGAAATGGGAAATTAAGGACCTGCAAGAACGGTGCCAAATATAGAGACGAGGCTACTTGGTTCTGTAGCCAAGCAGTGTTGTTGCGTGCATGGTGAAGGAAAGGGAAAGACTGAAGAGCATGTATGTGAGGGATACCCTAGAAACGTGTGTTCTTTTTAGTGCTGAAAAAGAGTAGTGAAGGGGCAGAACGAATGGAGAGGGGTGAAATATGTGTGTGTAAAACGGTGTGCGCTTATAACATTTTAGATTGCTTCAATCATAATGAAGACGATTGGAAACAAATGGATTCTTCTCCACTCAATTTACCATAAAGAATGCCTTTATTTGTTTATCGACACTTGCCGCCATGTTTTGATAAGTTTTCGATGTCCACTAGACCACGTCATCTGAAAATAAAGACGTTAAATGAAAGACAAGCGCTTGCTCTTTGCTACTTGGAATTTCATAAGTGGCTATAAGAATTGTCTCTATCTTACCTTACACCTTCTCCGTTCCACTTGATTATTCATTCTGGTGGTTCGGTGACACTTTCTATATTTCTGTTCTAAGACCCTCATGTAACCACCTGAATTGGAGCTTATCACCCGACTAACCCATGTGTATAATATTATGCACCCTTAACAGCATTTATTACTTGACATAAGGATAACATAGGTGCTGTCACTGAGTTGCTGCTTTCGCTGCGGTCGCTGGTGCCCACATCAAAACTAGAAGTATGGGGCTGATAGTGCCTGCCACTGCAAATGACAACGAATCAATGGCAAAATCGGTGTTTCTGGCGAGAATAGATTTTACGAAGTGAATCCGGTATGCATCTGAATGGCTGATCGCGATCGTTTCATCCATAAAGCCACTAAGTAGTCTGCTTAATAATTAGCCCTAGGATGAGCGCGCAGTGCGGTGTCACTCTTATTTGCATATCAACGAAGGCATAGCCTTGAGGAGAGATATTACTATAAAGATAGTTAGTAAATGAAACACTCTGCTGCAGGCAACATGGAAAATGGTGGTATTAAATGAACAAATTAGAAAGGTTGTGTGTAAGTAATGTGCAATGGTTGACGACGATTCGGTTACTTTGCTAGAACATGCTGTACTTGGCGAAAAATCCATAAAAAGAATTCTGGTCAAGGCACTTAAAGGCAGCGGGCTCGAAGTTTAGACGAACGCCACCGTATATCGGTCCTTGCATTTTTGTATGGTGAGTATCGATGTTGCTCTGTCTGCGAGATATTATTGCTTGGCTGGTCCTACAGGGGCCTAAAAATGATGCAAAGTAGGGGAAGGCGGTAGTTTGTTTATGACTGCAGGCTTACTGTCCGGTATTAGTGTTGGATTTCTGAATCGCTATGGCGCATTACACTGCAAGTGGTTGGCATTGGTTAATGCTACAGGGGTAGAAACAAAACTCTACCATAAAATGCACTAATCTAGTTATGGTATATAGTCGAGGGCTTCAGCCAAGTCATGGTAACCGAGAGGAAATGCTATAGACAGGCCAGACATGCATAACAATCCCGTACAATAGGTTACAAAACATTTGGAAATTCAAGGCAATTTCATTTGTTTGTCGTGCTCCAAAAGAACAGGCAAGTGCATCATTACGCTGCAACGTGCTGGTTGCTTACTGTAAGGCAGCGAAGTCGTTTAGTCTGTAACATGTAGGACCACTATTACCACGTCTTGGTGTGAAGTCTGCACATAGAACACTGTTCCACACGGAAGCGCAATTTTTTATGAAATACTCGGCCGTGATAATTGCGCCTACTCATTCTTCTATTCTAGAGCACAGGTATCCGTGTTCTCACCAGTGGACAAGTGAGCGACACTGTAATTTTATCAATCGTTTTTATGAACCAACAGCTTGTCAAGATAAATGACACAGTTATCGCATAAAAGATGGCCTCATGGATCCATTGGTCGATACACGGATTTGTGCAGTTTGATGAGAATGGCGTATGTGGCCCAAAGGTAGGCGATCTACGCACTCGATCCCGTCAAGAGCTTCTGTATCACCGCTCTTTTCTGATGGATGGAGATCGCACGCCTTGACGAATAGGAGATTATCGAAATGCTGCTGAGGAGGCTTGCAAATACAATGACACATAGGCACCATCTAATCAATAATAGTGGCAGCTTACCTCAATTCAACCACTATAGTCGCGCTTGCGCTACATCCAACATTGATATAAATGAGTGATAAGCATCAACGAATAAGAATATGGCCAGGATGAAAATCCCTACAACGGCTTGGTGAAAGGAAGTGGAGGAGAAGTGGATGCGTGGACATGGCAAAGAATTCAGTTTTAATCAAAATAAGATCTCACTCACAACTTCGAAACTAACTATATCATTGTCAACCGCCTAAGTAAAGAGGCAGAAAAATAATCTGATTAGTCCATCGGTGTCTTCATCAACTACCACGGCCACAGAGTGCGAATAAACTTAATCTGTCGAGGATCGATGCATTGACCGTGTTTACTCTCATTGATTATTTCGTTGTCAAATGTCTTGGGCTAGGACGTATGTGACACCTTACCTCGATTACCTTCCTTTTTTAGTAGAACAGCCGAGGAAGGCATAAGTTGATGGGTCACTTATAATTTGCCATATACATTCTAATACTTTGTAATCCACATCTCAGCTCATCTAGCCCTACTTTTTGCCACACATGCCCAGCACGATCTCCTATCATGCAGGACTTTAATACAAGTATGCAACCAAGGTATAGGAAACATTGCCATCCAATTTTATCAGAAAATGCGAAACATTAAAGCTAAAGCCGTTTGGCTCCTGCGCATAACATGCCTTCCCTACCCCCTTTTTTGTTGAGTCATGCTTGTTGTGATATCGGCGTACAGCACAAATCTATGCAAATGCGAAGAAGGTGTGGTTGAACCTGCGCTTCATTACAGTATTCACAAGGATCAGCATGCAGCAACCCGATTGTAGTTTATTTCTACAAGAAGGTTATCGTCTCCGTCACCACCGACATAGGATGTCAGCGCCACTTCATTACAGGTAGTCTACTCAATTTGTGTACACAATAATCCAGAGGCATGAGAGAACATAGATCTTGCAAGTCCTGAAGCGCAGTCAAACAAATTATACAGTGCTGTTTCTGTACGAGCATATAGGATAATGCTAGTGATGTCGATGGAAATGCTTAAAATGCACAATAGGTAAATAGGACAGGTGAGGACCAAGACCATTTTACGGTAGACTACTGGTAGGAATTGCCACAGGACTAGTATTATTCATGCTTAAGGCAGTTTAAACGCGCCTGAAGTAAAAAAGACATCCTCTTCCACGCTCATGCGAATGTCATTGTTTGGCACTGCCTTATAATTTTTGTGATACACGTAGTTAAGACTACTCAATGGAAATGTAGCTGTAGTGGAGTGGAGAAAAAGCAGAACGAAGCACATGATCGGATCTACGCTATACTTGATTTGGGTCCGACTCGAAGTTCAAAGATCGCATGCACTGCTAAATAGACGTCACTAAGCCTGTAATCAGCACCGCAGATGGGACGAGTTGCGCTTTGGACATGACTCCTGTTGAAGTACGCACACAGTTAAACAGGTTCCATCGGACCGATATTGGGAGAGGATTTCTGGTAACGCTATACATTTAGTGTCGATTTGCTTCCGCACTTCCTTTTCTTCAGTTGATTCCGATAAGGGTATCACCTGATGGTACCAGAAATTGCCTTAAAATGGTATCAAGTCTTGTAGCCTAAAATGACAGCCAGCGCCGTTGGCCAAGTAGCATGTCTCATTAGGGCAGTAGTGCGATTGGACAGAAGTGTCCTCCCTACAACTTTCTCAGAGGGTTGTTAAATTCGCAAGCATCGTTGGTTATGCAATATTTGCAAGCAACCCCTGAGAGTCAATCAGAGGAAGTTTCGAGGTGATTTTCCTCCCTTCAGCCTCGTCTCATCGACTCACCTCAAAAAGAACAGTGTTTTGTGTGCAGGTAACCACCCTAAGGCGAAGGTGAGACAGTGAAGGTGAAGAGCATGACAGCCGCCAACAGCTGGTAATAAAGATTTATTTAAATAAAGCAAAGCTTTGACCAACCTTAACGCAAGAGTGGAATTAGGTTCAGAGGTCGCATTTTTGACTGGCGTCAGAGCATCTGTAAGAGGTCGGCAGAAGAGGATGATGTGCGGTTCCGGCTTATGGAATAGGCGATACCCCTATCTACTGGACTGTCGGACACTCAGTGGCCGCCATTTGCTCTCCGTCGTTTGACATTATCCCGGGACGTGGTGACCCAATCGACATTCTTCTCTTTGCTCCATTTGGTGCATTCTGATTTCGTGTAATCAATTTCTAAACTATTTGCATTGCATTGCGGTGGTTTCGTAAAATCTAACGTCATAAAATTGGACTGTTCTTCACAGGAACGAAGCAACCAAAACCGGAGACATAACGCGCTATTTTTGCAGTCGCAAGACAAAATGCTGTGGTTAAACAGAAGGTTTATCTTATTTGGCATCTGAGTCTTGGTAGGATCAGTTTCATATCAAACCTGGTGATCTCGGCTGCACTTTGCTCTTTATTAAAAAGGCCGAAGATCATCAGTACAATTAATCCTATAAATAATCGCTTACTGACGGGTGATCGTTTAGACGGGCTTACATCAAAAGACACTCCCTACCAATAAGACATTATGAATGCCACATATGATTAGCTTGGAGAAGATAGAATGTATGTTCTCGCAAGAAAACCTGTTACTTTGCATTTTAGAGGCACAAAATTCAGTATCGCCATGAAGCAAAAGCCTGCTATCACGAGTTTGGTGCAGGTTAGCACACTCCTTTTCGCTTCCAATGTTTATGGGGAGGAAGATAGCAGTTGGTCCATAATGACTGTCATGGAACAACGTTGAAGTAGCTATCATCTCATTGGTATATGATAAGTTAGACCACGACGTTGACCGTGCTTGAGATGCAAGCTGGCATGACCGCCAAAATTTTATGATCCGTTGTCAGAGGTTGCGATGGTTCCGATGCCAAAAGTGGTCTTAAGCAATGCGCCCGTAGAAAGCTGGAACAGAAGTTAACGTCGTGTTCACAGGCACGAGCACGCACACGCAGCGTAGAGGTAAGATGAATCTCTCGATAGGAAATGTCCGATAAAGTGTCTTCTCTTCTAAATGGCACCTAATTCATACGTCCGTGCTGAGTCCATCACATGAAGCATTTATCGCGTGGTCATACCCCACTGGCCTCGATCTTTTTAATAAAATCTTAAAGTAGACGGTCCGATAAGGCTCAGACGTATGTCGACCATTAGCAGCTCACGTAGTTGATCGCGGACACGATGTTATTTATGAGTCCGCCTCCTCAGAAATGTCTTATTACGGCGATCCTATTTGTAATTTGGAAAAGAATTGCAAAAGTTGGCATGGCAAGGCAGTGTCAGCTAGTTGCGCACCCACTACATTATGCTTCATGGAGATGTAGAAAATGAGTAAGCTACCTTTTCATCATCTCAGTGTGCTCCTTGTGAAAGTACTAAAAGCCCTTACTTTCAAAACCAACTTTCCGCGACAGTTAATCTCTTATTGGTTTGTCATTGGTTTCACCAGTCCTGCAGCCGCATGATCGGCTCGATTAACCATGCAGTCAATATGCAGTGCGATGATGTCAGCACGACTTCGATTCACTTAAAAGCGTTTAATGAGTTAAGTATGGAAACATTTTGTAATTTTCTGTTGCATCAGCCCCTTGCCATCGATGAGCGTGACTAAGGCTGGTAATAAACATGTGTGCACAGGATAGATGCCTAATTAATGGAGGGTGTTGGAGACTAGATTAGACAGTTTCCCTCCACCACGGTTTTGAACTGGCCTTGATCTAACAGTAAACACTATCACGCCCACAATCTATCTGCAAGCACTAAGGACCAATAGGGGAAGATTGGTGAGATGTATGGCACATGGGAACGCCCGAGGATTTGCCGCCATAGGAGAACTTTTAGAAGACATTAAGACAGCATTCTGGGTGTGTGGACACTCGTAGCATCATCTACTCATGCCTTAGCCTATCAAACGCATCGGGTCGACGGAGGTTGCGCTTACAGGAACATAGCACAAAGTAATCTTATAAAATTGAATCATTTCCGGTTACAAATAAATTAAGGAAATAAATTTAGAAATAAGTCAAAACAACGCACAACCCTAAAAATCGTATTAGAAAATTCTAATATGCATGCAGTAAAATATAGCTTTATACAATTTATATATTTACCACAGACTGCAAAACCATAAAACTTAAGTGTTTTATGTTACACAAAGTCGTAATCCTGCCTACATTCCTTAAAGAAAATACCTCCGACTAAAATGCAGAATATACAAATATATTAGACAGAGTCTTTTGATTGCAAATTACGATTTCTTTCAATACACCTATTTTATGCTGGGGAAATCTTTCCTTGAATCGTTACATGACTGCGAAGTAAATTTTCTTTGATTCTTCAAATTATCGGCTGCTTTTTGTTACCAAACATAAAAGAGATGTTACCAGCTTCCCTTTAAGTTCGCGGTTTGTCAATTCACGCCATCATCCACAAGCTGCTTCCTCAACTTCCCCTTCTCTTTAGACATTATATCCTTATTTAGGCAGGTGCGTCACTCAGGTCAACAAGTGCCATGATTTGCCGCTGAGAGGAATACCTTGTAAGTCCGAAAGTAAGGCATCCTCATTGTGGTAAATCGGCAAACGCGAAGCATTTCTGACCATGTCAAGATACTGTCGCTTCTACTGAGAATGTTCGATCTTGTTTTCGGCAGAAACCAGCTCTAAATTGCCTGGCTAACGAGACACAGAACATGCGGGAATAGATGTATGAAGCTTAATTAATGGCACGATGTAGAGATCGTGACCTGCTTCTTTGGTTTATAATGCATGGGTATAAATGATCGGTTGCATTCGCATAGAGTTCGTTGAGATGTTTTAACACTAGACGAGTCTTAGAACCCTACTTCTCTGCAATCAGTCAAGAGTCTATCAGTGATGTCAGGTAGTCCAAATACTACGTCAACTCTAGCCTATTTAGCTCATTAGTTAGTGCATTTGGGGACATTTTGCGTGTTTGAGTTTGGTGTAATAGTTCCTAATTGTGTAACCTCATATTTAAATGTACAAGTAATTTTGTGTACGCGAAATAAAAAAAATACGAAATTTAAGTCCCACGAGTGAGATCCGCTCACGAGATCGCCGCTACGAATATCGCGAATGATATCCGGTCACTAAAATTCAGAAGAAATGAGTCAAGGTCAGGACCCAAAGAGGAAACAAAGTAAGACTTTGGAAATCCTAATGGTGCCAAGTAAGGGATGCTTGATGGCTTTGTATGAAGGCTTTTCGTGCTTTTAAAGGAGCAAGGAAACTGCCAAAGCAGAAATACGTCGCCCCAGACGCCCCAAGTGGAAGTTCCAACGATGAAATGGACGACAAGGGAAGGTTAATCCAAGCACTTATGACCAACCAGGAAGACGAGATTAATTTCCTCGAGGAGGTAAAAGTAAGTATGAGGTTTTTTAGTTATCACGTGTATCTTAATTTTAGTGGCGATTTCTTTACCTTTGCCACCACGGATTTGCCTTAGAAGATGCTCAAGAACAGTGACACCCGACTAACCTACATGTTCGGTGGGAATGCCATCAAGAACCCATTAGTACCTGATCGAGCAGCGCAATTGGGATGCCTCGTGGATTCGCTCTGTACGCGGCTGTGGTGTAAAGCTATGAAAATTTGATGTATCATCATGAAAAGTTTGTGTGCTCGTGCACTATTCTATTCGTCTACGATAAGTTTCTCCTTCATAGCGATTCGGCTAAATGCCTGTTTTATATTCTTGTGGAAGGCAAGAAGAAAGCAGAAGGTAAATACAAATGTACCAAGTGTGGCAAAGAGCATAACAACTTGGATTACATGCACCGACACTTCCTGCGCCACAGTAAATGCAGGTTCTACTTCTGCGTGCAATGCTTCGAGGGATGCAACACGTTTACGGGTATGGTGCACCACAGAAAGACGACACATCGAGGTAAGCTTTGATTGCAGTCAGTGTTCGGTGCTCTACCACTAACTACAATGAATAATGCTTTGCACTTCTTGTAAAGGATGTATTTGAGCTGCCGCCATCAATTCAGGAAGTTTTGAGAAAACTGAAAAGACCTGAGGGCCTAGAGCATCCTCAGCTCTCTATGTCCGAAGAGCTAAAGGATTGTCCTCCTGAAAAGAGGCGCAGGATAGAGTACCGCTGTAGTGTATGCGGATCCGCTTTTGACCGATTGGATCTGATGTTATCACACACAGAACAGGAGCACCCAATTGAACGCGAAGTCATTGGCCGGTTGCGTGTTCGCTTCATGCGTGCTGCACTCAATCCTAATGCAGACGAGGAAGAGGATGCTCCGAATCCTACCAGCTAGACTTGACGGAAAATGTATCTAAGTGCTTGCACACATATATATATGTATATTGCTCTTTGTGACGGCTTTTTTCATCGGAATTTTGCGCTCCTTCTATGTGTAAATATCTCTTTATAGTGTCTCGCAAACTTGTCCATTTAACCCATTTTTGGTATGGTGCTTTGCTACTCTACCTTAGGTGAGAGCCATCAGACAAAATCAGCCAGAAATACCTAATAGGATTGGGACCACGTAAAGTCCAACTTGCAAAACTGGTGAACTTGACCCACATCCATCAATGTTAATCGGTAGTTGGTGGTGGGAGTGGGTGAAGTGATGCGATTAGTTAGTGGTCACTAATTGAACAACTAAGTAATGAACAAGTACAATATAACATACTTTTGCCGATTAAGCCAAAACGAATAGACATGCTAAAAGTAAAAACCAGAAGATGGAAAAACGAACTTTAAATGAGGTCAGATCACAGTAGCCGCAACAAAACTACAGCTGGGAAGGCCATCTGTGCCTTCTTCAAGCACTATGGCTAAAATTGCGCCCAAACTGCACTTGTCGAACAGCAATGCATCAGCCGCGTTGACTCTCGCAGTTCATTTCATTGCTATATGCTAGTAATTCGGATGAAGCATCAGGCCAGCACTTTTGTGTGACATGTAGGGCATTACCTCGACTACCTTCTTATTGTCACATAGGGAAGTCAGAAAGAGATATGATTTAATGATATGCTTATAATTTGGCGTGCCTATTTAAATGTTTCGCATTTTACATCTCGACACTCCAGCCCTATTCTTTGCCGCGTTCACCCCAACACGATTTTAACTTTGCTGAACTTAGAAACAAGTGTGCGAGCAAGGGTATCCGGCACAATATCATCTATTTTTGCATGCAAATTCGAAACGCTAATCTGGGCAATTTGGCTCCTAAGTATAACATGTCCTCTCTACCCCCATCTCTTTGTTTTGGCATTTTACATGAGCAAAATAATTCTGTGCAAATCGTTGCATTGAGTCAACAATGAATTGTGCTGCCTTACCCTAAAAGGGTTTAGGATGGCATAAAAATATAGCCAAGAGATTGTGATTCCAAGCACTAGCACACAAATTCCAGGAGGACTCTTTTGGTTAGTGAAATGCGAAAATTGTATAAGTAACACAGGAGAAGAGTGCAACATGCTGCAAGAGTTGCCTAGGAAAAGCCGGCTGCATTTTATTATTAACAGCCAATTAGGAACACCGCTTCTACTCGCAAAATTGGTCTATCTTGTGTAAGTCTGACATGCCGCGGCTTCGATGAAAGAAATAATACCAATAAACGATGGCAAAATAAGCCCTGTATAAATTCCATTTGGATCAGTGGGTTGTTTAGCTTCAAGTAATTGATAGCTTATCGATTCTTTTGAGGTGAGATCGACTTTTTGGCTTTATTAGACAAAGCTGTCTCTACAAAATGCGGAGTGTACAATTGCTGGTATAAGTATCCAAATGAGTGGGGTAAAGAGAAACACTTTGGATGGCACCCGCACATCTTATGATTTGCACCCCTTCTACATTGGAACGCGAAACAGCTGTTGGCTCATGAGGTGTAAAGAATACTTTTATAACTCAAACGTCCACCACTTAGTTAACTGGTCCAGGATTATCTGTGACATGCCCTGCGACCCCATGCTGGCTAAGGGTGAACATAAAATCTTAGCGGAAAATCTCCCACTCCTAGTAATTTAGTAAATTTCAACATTTTAATCATCACTGACCAAACCGTGCTGCAAAATTGGGAAAAACCTGTCGTATTTTTTGACAATGTCGAGTGTCGGTGATTCCGTGTTCACAACGCAAAGTGAATAAAAAGAGGTCGCGTGATGATGCCAGTTATCTTGTGTAGCTTTGATGCGTCGCATAATAGATTTAATGTGGCATTGGAGACATGAATTTTCTCAACATGTTTGTCAGACCAGTGGTAAAGGTTCGGTTTTTTAATGAGATGGGAACTGTGGATCTTTGAGAATGACCGCTGTCTTATTGTGTTGCATAGTATTTTGCTGTGACGTGCTGCGTTGTGCAGTAGTCAAGGTTAATATTAGAGGGATGATTCGTCTCCTGCGTGACTCTGCTGCAAGTTGTGCGTCAAAATGCCATTCTTAACAGTGAACAGTGTAATGTGAACTGGTGGTTACGGCAAGCAGAATTGGCACTATTGCACCACACTCACGACTTGCTACAGCGAAATCATTTCAATGGTGATGGCATCACGCCTGCTCTGATAAATGCCACTGTTGCACAACTAGCGCGTTTTTCCTTCCTTTTTGATTACCGAAGTATTGTGATTTTAAAAGTGCTTGATTTGCACTACTGACATGCGGAATATGACAAAATGGGAACAGTCTTAAAAGGTGCCACTAAGACTACTGCCGATGTTAGTCCAGCAGTAGCAGAGGTAGTGTTTCGCTTACCTATTTTTATATGAGTTCACGATGAGCGATGCGACCATCATATTGAAGCTGTAGATGAGGCTCATCAAGTTTTAAATTGACCAGAAAACGAGCTCACGTCTAAGGTGCGGATTTCCATGCCTCCGTTCCAGGGAGAGCAAAATTTTATCTCACCCAACATTCGTCGTGTCATCATCACCGGTTTTGTAATCAAAATACTGGCTATAGAAACGCGGATTTCTGCAAAATCGCCATTTTGGAATTACTGTTGTCAGCTGCGCTTGACAACGAATCCGCCTCGGCCTTCACCACAATAGTAATCAGCCCGAGTGCATGACCCCTGCGTTGAGATCAACAAGCAATGTTGCCGTCGTGACTCGTCAGCACTCTACTAAGCTCTTTAATTTGGAATTTCAGTGGATTACCACAGCGGCACAGTGAATCATTTGACCTACATCACAGCAGAATGTTGACTGCTCAATGGCGGACACCTTCAATCTACCTGGCGGGTCAATGTGTGCAGTATGCCACCGCATGGATCTTGCCAATCAGCGCGGTACCATTTAAAACAATGTTATTGCAGCGATCGAGTAAACATAGGCTGTTTTCTCACCAAAATGTGCGCCTTAATACTTTGCAGCAGTACTTTTTCAAGCCTTGACAAATTGTTATGTTGTATCGAAATCTGTTACAAAGTATAGACTGGGATCAGGTTTTGTTGCTCGTTTGCGCTTCTTCCCATGCTCACGTTTCTTGCCGCATTGTACTTGACGAAGTGTAGCAGGTAATTCGAACTCCTGAAAAACCGAATTGAAATGCGTTGTCAAGCAAATTTTGTATTCTTACCGCAACCCTTAAAAGTCAATCAAAATATAGCACGTAGAGTAAAAGGATGCAGTAGACTGTCGCGATAATTTGATGCTGCTTTTTCGATTTAGGCGCCTCGTTTATTGGTGTGCAGCAGATTATCGCAAATTTAATTCAGTTTCATTTCATATCATTGCATCTGAATTTTACAAGTTGAGCATCAAGAAGTAAGGCAACTCAACTTTGCTGGCCAGAGGATTTAATCGCAGCATTTGCAATGTTTCGTTCGAATAGTCCAACGAAGGGTTGCACACACACGTTTTATCGATCTATTGTACATGCACATATAGTGTTTAATATTTCCCCAGTAGATCCATGGATCTGAGAGCTAACCTTGTCGCCGTCGATTGACCGGTGCGGAAGAGTCAGGACCGAAGCGCACTATAAATGAGGCATACCCATTCGCAATCCCAATTGGCGGCAATAATTGCAAACATAGAGCTGAGTGGAAAGTGCAAAATGGCAGTACATTGAATTGAGTTGAGGCCCTCTTACGAAAACTTACAATACTTTAGTTGTAAAATAGAAGACCAGAATGCAAACCGTAAAGTAGTGAGCACTGTTAACAACTAAATTCTTTTGTTTCAGACTGCAGGTACATATTGTTAAAGAATCGTAAGTGAGTTTTTCTACGGCCGCAGAGGGTCAACTCTGTTCTGGGGTAGATAGTTTTACTGCCCACTTAGTGTGTCTACAGGTAGAGCTTAGAATGAGGTTGCGGGAATTAACACAGCTCCGCAATGACGGAGTCTAACGCGTGATCACATTGTTGACGTCTTTATGCATGCAGGTTAAGAAATTCTTTAAAACAAAACTCCACCAGATAACTCGTGTGTTGTGTGGCTTCTACTAAGATGCCAGCAATTCTTTCATCTGTAAAGCATTCACCTTTTTCCCTACCGCTGGATCATGTAGTAAGCGCCATGAATCAGATTAAAGATCCCCTAAAGCCGGGTTTGTTTTACGCTGTCAACACCACGAGGCTTCCTATTGGAGGGAAGGAAACACAAGACTAGAAAGAATACGCATAACCAACATGTGGAAGGGAATCAGAGGTCGCTGGCGGGCTTAAAAGCCGGCTCACTTGGCATAGACAGCGTGGTCCATCAAGTGATCGCAATGGAAGCCAGCAGTCAAACAACCAATGCTCTGCATGCGAAGTCCTTCAATTAACTATGGTGGCAAGGTTTCTCGGGCACCAATAAGCTTTTATTGGAAATTGCGGACAAATGCAAAATAAATCACAAATTATATCCTAATGAGGTGGCCAACAGGCGGGTGGTCAGGCATTCTTTTAACATTCGTTTCAAATGTTTACCTGGAACTGCCTCGGGAACCCACTTAATGACGATTTACACACTGCGTACTTCGCAGTAACAAAGGTTCTTTAGTTAACTATCTTAATTTTACCACCTGTCGAGCAGAATTGTCAAATCTAAAATGAGGTGACACCAGAACATAGATGGACAGAGAGGGGTTATGAGTATTTCAAGCTTTGCTAATATTAGTACTTGTTGAGTACCACAACGGAAGATCTCGACGTCTCACATCCCCTTCATTTGATTGATCACATCAGACACTACCAAAAACGGATTAATAAGAAGGCAAAGAAAGTTAGGCCTTGCTCCAATAAAGAGGAAATCATGCTCTACGAATTCATGAAATGCAAAATTCTACAGCGATACCTGTTTTGCTTGGTCCTTCTTCTCTGCCTTTTACTCATCAGATATAAAATTTTGATGCATTCAGTGCGGGCTTAAATCAGGTTCGTATATATAGATATATATATACATACTTTCGTGCATGTAAACATATCAAAAGAAATCGCTCTATGAGTTCGCATCCAACCTTCCTATTGTTGCTGGTGAGCGTGAGTCCCCTTTAACATCAGCGACGCTGGCGGCAGTGATATAGCGAATGCATTGTGATATTTGCCAATCCAATCATAGCAAATATGCTGGTATGATGCATGTCCACCTTTAAAATGCATAAGACAACAATGAAGAGCAGCTGCTTAAGCAATGCTTTAGTCTAGATAACTTTCTAGAGCGCTCCAGTCAATGTTGACAAGTATAAGCATTTAGCGCAGAGGCGCATGGGAATGCGACGAAGAAAGGAAAAGCAAGAACCAATTATCACATTTGTGAGTGCACGTAATCGGAATGCAAAAGTGCCCATGGGCATACCTTTGCCTATAACCCTTCATGTGAGGATTGTTACTGACTTCTTTTACACAGTTTGCAAACGGGTGGAAGTTGGTAACGCTGTAACACAAAAATTGCCATTGCCTGTCTCGCAACCACATCTTTTCAAAGTCTCAAGTTTCACACTCAGCCGTTATCGAAATTTTCAGCATACACGTGGATGTGCATCGCAATAGATGTTCGGTACATTTGGTCCTCCGTGACAGTCCAACCCACAAAATACACCCTACCAATTCAAATGGTAATTCTTTGCTCAAGAACTCCGAACCCCTTTCTTTAGAATGCTACCATCTTTTATCACTAGGTGCTAAGTTGGTACGGTAATAGTGCAGTCTCTTTGGTAGTCGCACGATTTTTCAAAGGGCCTGATTATCAAGCGCTGATTTGAGCGGAGTGTATTTGCTAGTACTAGATGCCTTTACTGTCAGCCATGCGTAGGACAGCGTCAGAGGCGAAAACAGGCGACTATTGTCCTTTTGCTTTGTTGACTAGGCTAAAAATTGAGATCTGGCTTCTTGCACAGTCACTTCTTTCCTTAGTCGCATTGTAAAAGTCTTCAGCTCAATAGGGTCCGTCTGCGATTGGCCGATAAGCATAAGCAGGACAGACACATTTAGAGGAGTGAATGCTTACACATCCTTTCCTTTTTGGCCAAGAAACCTGTACCCACAAGATCGAGTGAACGTCTTTGAGGATGCGTGACTAGTGCCAGAAATCGATAAATTGATACGTAGGTGACATTTGCATAGAAAAATTACTTTAGCAGGTAGCACGTGGTGGAAGAAATATGTAAACGATTAAGTCAGCAGGTCCATCGCAATAAAAATAATATACAAATAAAATTTGTTTTTGACGGGGAACGTAGATGAAGTGCGAGAACGTAAGTGGTGGGGCTTCCTGTTGCTGCGGTGTTTCCGAAGCGGATTTCTGGCTCCTCGATCGATTTGAGATTGTAGTTGGCGCAGTAAGAATATGGACCATGACTGACGGAATCGCTTTTACTGACGTATGTGAGGTCGAATAAGCGTGGTCTGCGTGTGTCAAACTAACTTCACTGTTAATTGATGTTAAGGTAATCTCATATTTTTACAAGCATAAAAAGTGCTGATTAACCGAGTCAATTTCTATTGAAGGAAAATATCGAAACGCGTCAAACAATTCTTACAGGCACCTTAAAAAGGCTTAATCTATCAACTTGCATTGCTCTTTCTCGGACTTTGGTAGCACTTTGCTCAGCATATCCATATTCGTTTGCTACGCTTTTTTGTAAGACTTTACATAAGGTGGTCTATGCGAAAATGTTAAAGCTAACCGACTAAAATATTCAGGAGAGAATATGAACGTTTTGTAAAGAAGGTATCCCGTAGATTTAATTGGACCAGCTAGTTTCATTGCTACTGATCAAAACCCTAAACACAACCCAGTGTTGCATATGGGGGTGCAAATACTCCGAAAAATTTTCGTCTGTCTAACAAGTGGTGAATTCAATAAAACGGCTACTTATCTTACCATTTCAGAGCATAGATTTTAATGTGTTCACTGATAGACAAGCATGGAACAGTGTAATTTAGGTGGAATGGCAGTGGCTGCCACCAGTCTCAAAAACAGAAGGAGCTAATAGATTTAGACGGTTTTCGTTTTATTCTCGTGTAGCGATTCGGTGATAGTTTTATAAAAGTTGAGGAAATTTTGACTCAGATTGGGCTCAAAAACGAGGGAAAGAGCAATCAATTAAAGTGTTCGACCAAAGATGATGGACAGCTTAATAAATAATGCAAATCAAAGTGAGTGCTGCAAGGAGCCAAATGTTAGCAAACTCGTACGAACTACTTTGAATTTCAATAGTAGGCAGGTGGGATATAGTTGGCAACGAGGTGAAATTCAGATCAAAAGGAAATGGAAGGAGGCGCACAAACATTGATATAAAAGAAACCCTCTGAATCAAGCAAACACGAATGTTCTTAAAATCATCATGACTTATGCTTTGGCATTAGTCAGGCCAGAATTCCCTTTTGAATTTCTAGTCAACGTGATAAACGCCAGAGCCCTGACCCCAATGCAGGTGAAAAGCATCACGGAGAAAACAAGATTGCACGTATCCTGCTTAATTATTAAGAAACCAAGCAGACCTACTTACAAAGATGAGTATTCGCAAGGTATGTCGGCTAAATAAACCGTAACTTTTGCATCTGCCTCCAAATCATTTCCTGGCACTCTAATTCGAATCTTTTCCTGCGTTGCATAATGTGACTGCCACAGTCTTGAATGTGCCAAATGCGCCAGTTTATTAGCGCAGTCAATAGAGGAGTGTCATGGACGAAGCCGAATATTCCTGCATAGTCCAGGAAGAGGTCCATCTTACTTTCCTCTTTCCGCTTAACACCATCTACAATTACAATCCCAAAATTATCCACCTGTCAGGGTACCCAACATGGTTTTTAGCTCAATAACAGCACTGAACTTATATTCTGTGAGCAGAGACAGCTCAAGCACGTAAAGAGCGCAACCGAATGCAGTAAATCGTGGTCTTCGGCTACTCAGGATCCCCTCTAAGAAGCTGCTAACAATATAAAAGTTAATGGACCCCAGAGCACGATAAGAGACGCAGGAGGGTGGCAACCTGTTGGCCCAATGCAACTGATGTGCAGTCAGTGGCGGTATCAAAGTTTAGGGAGAAATAAGTGTTCAGCGCTAATGGACGTATAGGACGGAAAACGTCCCCTCAACTTTGTCAAGATGGAAGCAACTAGAAGGCAGGTGACTCCTTCATATGCACCATGAGGAGCTCGAATTCCTGAAAATTGATGGTCAACTGCATTTAACTAAAGAGCTGCTCAACGGCTTTGCAAATGTTTGCAGTGCGCGGAGTTGACATGCCTGAATGCAGCGTTGTGCAAACTCGTTTGTCAACCCACTTCTGCCTGTTGACGCATGAATAGGGCGTTTGCAGGAAGAAAATCCACTCCCAGCTTAAAATTGCTGTGCAAACATTTGCGATGTGAACATAACCAAGGTATTTGCACAACATTTAACAAAATCCCGATGGGGGTCCGTGACCTTCTTACTGTTTGATCTCACCCGTAAGATGCATTTATTAAGCAACATTCAAGTAGAACTACTCGAATGCCAATGAGAGCGAACAATTTAATACATATCACTCGGTGAGCCATTTATTTAGAAGGTCTAAGAGATCCGACTTACTTCTAACTCTATTTCACAATTTTGGCGGAGGTTTCGGATCACTCGTAAAATGAGTTTATTTCGAGTGGGTTAGAGAACAAAAGTCTTCTTTGTCGTAGAGACGTAGGAGGTCATCAACCTTCGGAGTGCCACTTAAATTCAGTTCAAGGGATGCAATATTACATCAATTAACCCTTGAGATGACCTGGCACCCTGTCCGAGGTTTTGTTAATGCCATGTAATCGCAAAGGAGGCCCTAATTCCATACAGAAACCATCTGCTATACGGTTTTTGCATCAGAAATGCTGCTGAACTATGTTTAGTATCCCGCTATTGCATTATTGGCTTACACAATGAGTCAAGCTACTCCGTAGACCTTCAATATTAAGGTGTTTGATCTCAAAAATGCACACGAGCCTCATTTAGGAGTCTTGTGCCATGTCCTTGATTTGATTCTTTTTGCATATTGCTGTGCAGCCCGACATACAATACTGATGTTGGACACATTTCGCTCCTTAAACTATCAATTACAGCGGCAAAGACTTTGCTTTTAAGTCTTCAAGCATCTAAGTGGTCTGAAGCACTGCTCAATGGGCTGTTATTAGTTATTATGTCCCGCCAAAATGACATTAATGTCCACCAAGTTGCAGATTATTGAGCGATTGGTTCTCTACAATGAAGTGGATTTATATCAACTAGTGTACTTTACGTCATTTGCCCTTCGCAATGATTTTTTGCGCGTCCATAAGCTTATTATTACACCATTTTGTCTCCAGTGAGTTGGCCGTGTCTTGAGCCTCATTGAAAACACTTTCCTTCTCTTAGCTAAATAGGCATATCATGCCCATGCGGCATGTCGCATTTGCAAGCCTGATGTGTTTCACTCTATGCGCTCTACAGTTGTATTTAAAACAATTCCTCGGATAGCCATTTAATAAAAAATCGTGCAGAGGCACGCAAACCCGGAAAACGGGCCTAATATGCAAACAATTTGTTTCCACTTTGCAAACGATGTTAAAAAGTGGGCAATTATTGTTGGTTACAAAATTTTGTTTAACCAAGCAGATTCATTTTGCAATGATAAACACGTTGCTGCCTATATGCTACCCAATTAGTAGCGAGTTCTTACCCACCAGCAGCGGCAAAGAGCTGTCACCGCACAACAATGACTAAACAATACCCAGTGGGTCCGATGAAGTTACTTTTGCCATTTTCCATGCTTCTGCTACCTTCAGATTCCGCTACAAATCTGTGCACGTCGTAGGCGCTCAAGAGGCCTAAAATAGTTTCGTCAAGCTAACTTTAGTAATATGTCTGAAGTGCGGATAAAATGCACCACCTTCGTGTCATAATGAAGTTTTGAATCAAAAAGAGAACGAAAGGCTGTTGCTTGCTTCAGTTACATTCCAATTATTTAATTGAGCCAGTTTGGTGAGTAGAGAGAGTTGCGCGGTGCCGATGTCAATCGGGAATCACGGGTTTGCATTTGCCTCCAAATAGCAGCTTGCCAGCCCCATCCAAATGTGTCTCACCTATTCACCAATGCGTTCTCGAGAGGCGAATTATTCACGAAGCTTCGATGTTTAACAAAGATCATGAAGAAATCCATCTTGTTTTCCCTTCTTCTTCACATCTCCCATAATAGTCGTGCCCAGTGTTTGTTCAAAAGACGTTCGTCACAGTGCCTAGAAGCCCGACCTTACTTATGAGGCGAATCTTCGGACCTATTGATGTAGATGATAAGACCATGCAAAAATTGTGCATGCTGTATCTAAGCTTGAATAGAGCTAAAGGCAGTGTCAGTTAAGTATTAAATGATGCAATTTGCTACTAAGTCCATGTCACAAACTCTGGCAGACGCCTTTGATCCCTCGTAGCGAGAGCTGAGTAGAAATATGTGAGGGCACACCGCTCTTCTTCAATACTGAACAACGAGACCTAAGCAACCTTTGAAGTTCCACTTCAGTAAACTAAGTCATAGGTTTGAATTCGTATTCTGCAGTAACAAAACCGGATAATTTTTGAGTCACTTCGAAGCATGATGGATCTGTACGGCAGCAGTGGTTTGATTTACCCTGTTTCACAATGAAGTACTGCCTTGCTAGTTGATGATATCATCTAACCTCTTCATGATAGGTGAAAATACGCATTAACGGTTGATCAACACAAATGCAAATTCCATTCTCATAGTCTTCCGTTCCATACATTATTTTATCGTGACCGCCGCAAACAGGAGACTATTTTAAGTCAAATCACTGAACTGCCTGAAGACGTTGATATCAGACCCTTATTCAAGCTGCGACAGCGTAAGCCTCTCCAACCATCCTGACATACTTCCACCATCCCTCAGATTAACTAGCCCCCAACGTTTGGCTTCAACTTTGACAATGTCTTGGCCCAGGCCACCCCCATCGTCGTGCATTCAATTCCCGCCTTTTGCCAAGATTGACACAGGTCGATTAACCTAGACGATGGAGGCGGTAATCGAGACCAGTGATTCTGCACCTGCCTTGGTCAAATCCACATTACGATGAATCTCTTCTCTTCTTAACCATGCTGAAATCCTATATTTTTATGCATTTATTTTCGACAAGGCAACTCCTCGTAGATAGTGCCCTGTAATGAGATGGCGTAGTACTGATACAGCTTATCAGTGCTTGTGCATTTGAAAAATACTCTCTCCGCGCGAGCCGGCGAAAGAAGTCCTCCTTGTTGTTGTAGTAAAGTCCCGCTTGAACGAAATTAAGTGAGCAGAATTTGGCGCATGCAGCCAAAAACACACGGCATAGGTAGCTGTCTAACCACTGTTCTGAATGCTGTCGCTGAAGTCCAAAGTGTGTTGGCTTGATCGCGAACTCCTTGATTCCTCCCAGAATACGAATTGTTTTAATCTTTGCTCATGATGGTATTTGCGGAGGATGTAAATAGCAAGAATTGGCAAAGCTTAACAACGCATTAAGAGTTAATCAAACCTGCCTGAGACGTTAGGACTCCAAATATGAAAAAGCGATTGAAAAGGGTCTCGTTCAGGTGATAGGTAATCAGCAGACATTCATAAATACTACTTTTATCCAGCCAATTGAGAATGTCTGTTGGCTGACTAATGTGCGCAAGTAGTGCTTAGAAGTGCTCGATAGGGCATATAGAGGTCCTAGCGGCAGCCTATACAGTATAGGTGGCACGTTTGTCCCAATAATCACCCCGTATTAGGTGGCCTCAGTCGTGGACACCTTCTCAGACCTTTGTCGTTGCATCTTTCTACGAAGTGGGATGATTTGAATTAGATTAAAGTAGTACGCCAGAGCACGCCTTAGCATTAAATGGAGTAAACAATTTTAAATAAAGTGGTATTGCATAGCCTAGGAGGCCTAGAGTACCATACACACCAATAGATGAGCATATTATTGAGGTAAATGCCAAACAAGCGCTGATTTGAGGGCCCGATTGCCTTAACATGGGCTTAATACGAGGCAATCAAGGCATTTATCTTCATTCAAAAAGTGCTTGCTGTTTAGAATTTGTCACCATGCTTAAGAGCGTACAGTTTGAAGGTTGCATTCAATAACAAAATCACTGACCACATCCGTTCTGCATAGATTACACTAAAGAGCACATCTTGCACACCAAAATTTGGGGCTGTGTGCAACCCTCTAAATAAATTACCAATGTGTGGCGAACCCGCTTCTAGTTCAGGACTGCCGAGCAAAGATTGACAATGCCAACAACACTTAGATACTTGCATAATAGATTTCCTAATTCTCCATGAAGGTCCCTGATCTTTTAAGATGGGCTTTTACAGAAAATCACGTTGCTTAATCCATTTGAACTAAAATGCAAATGACCACTACATATTTTATGCTTGATGGTATACGAGAAGTAGAAGGTCATTGGATTTGAGTTTGGAGGTAGAAAACGAGTTGCCCGAACGGCGCATGAAATAGGGCATGAGCAGAAGTATTTGATAAAACCTGCAAGCGCAGACTTAATTATACATGCAAAAAAAGATTAGCAAGAGAAAGTGATGAGAAAACCCGGAGTAGTGGGCGCCCAGTAGCAAAGGCACGCATTTAGCTAAACTAACTGTTCATTTATTAGCTTCCTCGATGTGGATTTGACCGTTTAATCCCCATAGAATTGTGTTATGCAAAATTTGACATCTTTATGTGGGAAAAGAAGTGGTGTGTTTGGCATAATCTTTCCAAAAGCAAGATTCTGCGAAACATGGACTTCACAATCACGGGCCAGACAGTACGTTTTGGCTTTTAAATACAGATTTTAGTTAAGATCAATAAGTGGTGACCAAGAGAGGTGAGAGTTTGACAAGCTGATGACTTCACAAAGGAGCATAGTTCTGATAATCTCTGACCAGAAGCTGTGATGGAAGTCAAAATTTTAAAGGTAAGATTTTGATCCAGAGTCCATGCATTCTGTCACAGGTTTGTTCAAATTGTGTTGTGCAGACATGTATGTTAATTTACTTCTACTAGCTAGTGTATTAATACGGCTTCTTCATAGTAAAATAGGCTTCCAACTTGGAACAGCTATGCAAACACTGACAAAGTAAAAGGCGTTGAGACAACTGCGTGACAGTCCAACTAATTCTTAATAAAGACCCCTAGTCTTCTTAGTATGCAGTTATACATAAGAAGTACTCATTAACTAACTGATGATGGGTACAATTTGATATGTCATGCCTGGATATTTACGGTTGGTTAAAGACACTTAGACTTCACTATGCACTTAAACTAAACTAAAATTAACACCGATGGGATTTGTCATTGTGGACGATATCAACCCTGATTTTATGCTAATTCATTAATTGCCCATCTGTAGTAAAGCCTTTTTCTTGAGGTGCATTTGCATATGCAAGCTGCTTCCTATAAAATCCGTTTTGCTACTGTTAGTAACGAGTTGGGTTCTAACCAACATAAAAGAATGCACTTCTTCTTATCATCTCATTTCAATAACCGTTTCGTCATTCCTATTTTAAGGTAATTGATGCGCTTAACATTCTAGTTGGTGAGGTGGAAAGATATGATGAAAAACACTACGCGTTTGAGCGAAATAGTAAGATGATAGCCTAAGGTTTCCATGCAGTTAGAGAACTCTTGAAAGATGTTCACAAATTCTTCTGAATCATTGTCTTTATGATCATTGTGCAAGCATGGATCCGGTGAGGTATGGCTAAGGATGCTGGCTACTCTAGGGCACTGATCAGCAGTTGCAGTGACTGCAGCTATGAAGCAAGAAATGCAGGCATTCCTTGTTGATTGGTCCTCTTTATAGAAAGCGTACACCTTGGTGAACCGTCGGCTCGGTGAATTCAACAAATGGTCAGAGGATGCCAACAATTCGCTCATTGACTGTCCTTTTTATGTCAATCCGCAAGCCATACAGCCCAAAAACCCTCAGACAAATAGGAAAACGCCTCTTTTATCTTATTGATTAAATATCCGCATCGCTACTTAAATGCTCTTAAATTTGTAATGGCTTCTTAACTCGCAGGAGATGGGAAAGAGATGCTGTGACAGAACAATAACTCCACCGTACGCATTGAATAAATCAAAGTTATTTCGACATTGTCAAATAATCTACAACTTTTCGGTTTCAGCACAAAATCTGCAGGTGATGCAACGACAAACAAGCGCTAATACAGTTTCTTCAAAACCACTTAATTGACAGGTCAGATGCTAGTGTCAAATACTCCGCCTTCGTATCGCAACAGATTCACGATTCAAATACTAACAGGATAGTGCCTAAGACGAGAAAAATGCCTTCGTTTGCGTTAGTTAGCTTCGAAGCAGTTACTTAGTCCGGGTTGAGCATTCTAACCATTCGCTTCCAGGTGACATTTTCTTAAGCGGGATCAAGCATATTCCCGCGATTTATAATGCAGATATGATCCTACTGAACGCTCTACACCCGCTAGCACACCCGTGTAGTTATGAAGATAGAGTCTTTTACAGAGTCAATGTGCTGGACAACACTCGCAAAGAAAGCCATTCCTCGCTTTTCCTTCCCGATCACATCAACAATAGTCATTACGCCAAGTGTTTATTTGGGAGACGAGAACGCAAGAAGACCTAGAAGTTCTGTCCTAACAGTAAGAAAATACACCAGCAATACTCGTTGCCGTTGCCAATTCCATTTAGCTTTCTGACTGGCACCCTGCATTCTACTTTGCATTCTTCGCCCATACAGATTGTGTCCTTGAGTTACGGGCTGCTGTTTTACCGCCCAGGCTAACATTCTTGATTTCATCATGTAGGTGATTGTTATGCATTCTTTAAAAGCAACTAATTTTATTAATAAATGACGTTTGCTTCAAAAAAATCCTTTACTTATTCGTACATTTTTCATCAAAATCTGTGAAAGATGCAAATGGATTGAATTACTCATTATGGGCCAAACAAGCCAACATTGCATTTGCGCGGTAAGCACCATCAGTCGCGACACAACACAAATGGGTGCGATCATTGCCTTTTCTCTCATTGTGATAGTGGATGAGCTCTGGTCCAGTCACACAGAGACTTCTAATGCATGGTTGCCCCTAATACTTCATGTGGGTCAAAGGCCAAACGAGTTACCCTTCAGCTGGTAGTTCTTGAATATCTTAGAGCGTCATACACTCTTCTAGCACCATCCGGTTGATCAGCGCTACATGCAGACAGATGAAATGTGCAGGGAATTACTGCATATCAAAAATTAACCCGATGTCATCCTGTCACTGAGCACTTCCATTAGGGGATCCCCATGGTCGATGCAGGTGTAAGGAAAATGCTCCGCTAATGCTTGCAACCAATGCTGAAACATGCAATTCACACAAAATAAGCTTTAACTTAGGCTAGAGTCCAGTAGTCAGTAGAATTAAATAGTCTTCTAAATTATGGTAAGCTTATCATTCAGTCAGACGCCATCAGCCTATTTTGATAAAACCCCTATTTATGATAAGACAAATATAGATTTTCCTACCATATCTTCCTTTATTGTAATAGGCACGTTTTGGTTTCCCTTTTTACTTTTGATGCACACTTTTAACTTAGGTGGAAAGGTGAAAAGATCAAGTCAAATCACATCAGATCAAATTCGTCTTGTCTTCCCTACACCTTGACTTCCATAAGGGTTTTAAAAATATTTGCACTGCAGTGCGCATTATGAAATAGTGTCCTGATTAGTCACTGACCAATGAGAAGTTTAGGAATATTCCAAATATCCAAGCGACTTTTGCTTAGCACGTCTTGTAAGGTGTGCACACCGCAACCTTATGTGGTACAAAGAAAACCGTTGCTGCTTCCTCCCTTCGCGGCAAACACCTTCTGAAGCATCAACTGATAAAGATGTAGAAATGTCTTCAGATGAGCAAAAAGTCATGACCACAGAAGCCACGGTGAGGCAGAGGAGGTGCGGTTGCAAGGATGAGTCGAAGAAAAAGTAGAGAGGACATTAGCACACTTTTCGGTGGGATTATGCTAGTGCAACTGGTAATGATGTAGTGACCGTGTGTTCGCACTCGCTCTTCTCCTAGTAGCTCGCAACGACTTGGAAGCGTTTCATTTGGAGTTAGTTCCTTGCCTCTGACACAGTGTATTTAGAAAAATGCCGCTAATTACAATTATGGGCAAATTTATGTTGACAGAATCTAGAAGACTTAATCTTAGGCTGTCAGCGCGGAATTAACCTGTGAATGGAGCTGAGGGGCGCTGATGTTGGTCAGAGAGCTCTCTGGCAATTAATCGCCTCCACGTGCTTATGGACAGAGAGGTGGATGCAGGTGAATTTCAATAGCTGGCCAGATCATCGATAATGATACATGGAATAAACCCAAGACAGTAGAAAACCAAATAGCTTATAATCGACATTGCTCACGTGTTTGTCATTCCATCGCATTGGATGCGCATGCTTTTGCTTAAGGCATGTAGCACACATTCGAGATATTACAAATGTGTCTGCACTTTCCACTGACGATCGCCGTTGTGTAGTTTTGACTGCCGCAACCAGGAGAAAGGTAACAGTGGGGCATTGCTGAGGGACATAACCACTTTAACCCTAGCTCAGCATGCTTTATTCTTTTCCTTGACCCCATGTTCCATCGAAAAGTCGCTTAGTATTTATCAAGCCGCACTTCTGCTACATTCTTGGTAACATGGCACCAACTTGGCGAGTTTTGTGGACCTCCGATCGACAAAGTTCTGTTGGCCTGGATTTTCTATTAATGCGCGATACCTAACAGATAATTGCCATGGGATCCAACAAAAGCAGCAAATTGGTAATGAAACAGGACTCATCTTCCCAAAAACAAAACTATTTTTAAGGACATGTTTTGCTTTTATGGCCAAAAATTCATGTTTTACTTCTCACCTTTCAGCTTGCAATTTTGTGCAAGCAAATACAGAGCTAAAGCCTGCTAATCAAGCCCAAGCGTGTCCGCGTGTGCATCGCAAAAGATAATTATTTGTCAGTCTCTCTTCAAGGTTTCATTTTAAACCTCGCCAATTACATCACGGACACGTCATTAGTATTGATGGACATGGTTTACGTCTTACAGTTTTGCAAACCCAAATTAACCCAGATCAAAATCAGGGTAAATTTTGATACATCTGCCTAATATCTATCAACTGCGGTGCAGCAACGAAACACTCAAAAAGGAATTTGTTCACTTGGCCAAGTTTTGCGAAAAAAGAATTTGACCGAGGTCAAAAGCAGCTCAGTAAACAGCGTAGTTTACAATGTTAGCCCACAAAGAGCGTCAAGGTTGATATTTGACCTTACAAACGGTAGCGTCAAAATAGATTTATCCTCTGATATTTGCCGACAGATTTTGCAGCATCTTGCAGTGAGAGGTTAGACACTCTCATTTTGATCTGCATTTTTGAGGCGATAGCCCATGGGATCGAATGCAGCACGCAGAAGTTGAAGACGCAACCGGTTAATGACATCTCGTTCGGTGGGTAGCTGCTGTTCAGTGTGGGATAGCACTAAATCCAGGCGATCAAACGTAAATTCGCAGATGGTGCAACGGTAATCTTTGTTGTGCTCTTCTTCTGTACGGCACTCTTGCTGCACATCGAGCTTAGATGGTTGAGGAGGCTCTACGTTCCGGGACTTCTGGACTTTTCCACTGATTTGGGACCTGATTCCAGCGTTAGGATTGCATCTTTCATAAAGAACGTATAAAGTGTGAATCACTGGCTTTTTAGAAAGGGTATATAACACCGGCTGGAGTCGGACCTTACCTATGTGTGCCATTGTGTGAATGGCTGTTTCCAAAAGTGTGCTGAAACCCTCGAGGCAACGCACACAGAAGTAGAACTTCCATTTACTATGCCGCAGGAGGTGTTGATGCATCTCATCCAAGTTGTTATGCTCTTCATTGCACGCAGTGCACTTGTATCCACCGTCAATCTTTCTTTCACCTTCCAAAGTAAAATATTTTTAGGAACTTATGCGAATTGTACAAAAATGGAAGATTTTCTTTTAAGGGAAGTAATAGCGCTTCAACTAGCATATTTTTGCATAATATACGATTCACTCCAAATGAGTTGGGCTTGACGGGCTTAACATCAAAGATGCGCACAGAACAAATCCATAAGGCACTTTAGCTGCCCCTCTCAATCAGCTGCAAAGGGATTCTCGATGGCCTCCCCATCGAGGACATATTTTAGCCGGGAATCGTTGTTTACAAGCATCTTCTAATGCAAAGAGTTAAAAACATAGGTCAATTAATTGCAACATATTTCAAAGGTAATGCGGTTACTAGCAAGACTCGCACTTACCTCTATCTCTTCAATGACCCGCATCTCGTCTTCGGGGTCGATAATGAGTGCTTCGAATACTTTTCTCGCTTCTTCTATCTCCTCGTTAGAACTTACGATTGGGGCATCCTGGGCCATGAATTGCTGATCTGCATTTTCCTCTAAGCCTTCAAAAGTACATGACACCCTTATGCACAACCATGAAGCATCTCTTGTTTGGCACAGTTATGCTACCTACTGTCTTACCCTCCTCCTTCTTCGTGTCCCGATTTTGGCTCATTTCCTATGAGCTTTAATGAACAAACATCATTTGCGACCTTCGCAAAGCCGATCTTATGCGCCAACCTCACTCATGGAGCGTACATCCGTTTTATTTAGAGTGATTCAATTTTTCCTTTGCATAGTAAATGCATCCTGTTAATTTAACGCCAATGGTTGCACGGTCAAAGACTAGCTTGCAAAAGTAAAACACGTAGAGTGTCCCTGAACTTACTAAGCTGAACACTGGAAAGTTGGTGCTAATAACCTGCTTCCACTGGTTATCTATTATCATTTTCCACTAGAAAAAATTAGAGATTTCAATGTTTGTGGCAAATTAGGTGATCAGTACTAGCGGGCATGCGTAATTCCTATTCTCTTGTGTTAAGTAAGATGAAGGCCTTATGTCTTCAGCAATTCACATGTCCTTTGCGCCTCTTTTACATGCTGAAACTAGGTTTAATAGGTCTAGAGCCCATAACAGGCAGCCATTATGTACCTCCATCCAGACTCGTATCATCTTGATTGGCCAATGGACTCACTAGCAAACCAAACCCAGGCTTACCAGCGTTTGTACAACCATTGCACTGCGAAATATTCCGACTGTTCTTATCAGAGTCACAAATGAAATAGTTCAATCATGTCATCCTTGTTCCTCTTACAGTTGCTCTTTTGCGAAATGCTAAGACCTTAACGTTGCAGTCGTTTTTACTAGCTTCGCCTTTCTAAATGCAAACTACAACTCGGTGAAGAACGTACCCATAAAAAGCTATTATTCATTACATGTTACGAGGAGTTTGTTGCTATGTGTGCTATGCGACTCAGCTTTTCGACTGATATCGGCGCTTGTATTTGCGTAACATAAAGCGTATTTTCCACTATCCCTATAAGAAATAGCATTTTTCAGAGGGTCATTTATTGGTCATAAAGCTTTTCTTTGTGCCTGGTTAAGAATATTTTGCCGCCTACCCATACATCCCAGTTTTCGCTGCTATACAGCAAAATACGGCCAGTAAGAATCCTGCATCAAATGCGTTGCTACGAACATGGTGCTATATCAACGAATACTTCGAATTCCCTTTGCATATTCTCAAACTTTACTTTTGGTTTTTACAAGAACATGATGAGCCTACCCAAATCCTTGCATTTTTCTAACGGAAAGCTCGACGCCTTAAATTTAAAGGATTCTAGTTATCAAGAGACAATTGCTAGTAAGTCTTCACGCAGCTTATTTCTGTCTTCACCTTTTGAATTCTCCAAATGTGATTGAGACAGGAGTGCTTAAGAAACCGTAAGTCTTCTTTTTCCTTGAGGGCGAGAGTTAGTCGACCATAGTTGTTACACTGACCACTTGCTTGACATTGCCTGCTCTTCGTAAGTGAATCTACGCTATCGTCAAGGTGCCGCGTCTAGGAACTGAGGGGGATGCTACTACAGTTGTATTTTCTATTAACAGCATCCCTCATTTTAATTTTATCAATCCTGTGATGCTGTGTACCAACGTACCCACTGCTACGCAGGCTGGGGATACTTGACCCTCCCCGGCCTTACCCTTAAGTATTAATCCTCCTTCCACAAATATCTTCCCTTGTGAGACGCATTGACTAACGGCTTTTGATAAGTCTGCTTCTCACTGACTTATAGCTTGCATTCAAAAAGTCATTGCTGTTAGAGAATGATTGCATCTTTGGGATTTTAGCAGGAATACACTTAGCATGATTCTGTTCAGCGATTTGCTGGGGAGGCACCTTTCTGCAATTTTAACTATAAGTAAAATCAGCGTGTCAAGCTTGAACAATCCATTTGCAATTCCGATAAGAAGGGTGTACGTATTTCGGAGTGTAGCGCTAGCACAAACATGGGTGCACTTGCATAGTTAAAGACTAATAGGCAAAATTAGAGCATCAAAGTGCTTCCAGTGGTAATGTGCATGGAGCCAAACAGACCCGAAATGATAGAACACCAAAACTATTGGATAGTGTCAATAACCCATTTCTACTGACTGTTACCAGTAGGGTTTGCATGTTAGTTGGTTACCGAATCGTTCGACATGTTCCGTGCAGGTTTTGAGCGTAAAAGTACAACAATGCTACCAATGAAACTTTACGCAAAGTATAGAGCAACAAATGGCAGCCTCTCAAATTCGAGGACATTCAGGAAAACAATGCTGCTGCAAATACGCTACTCCTCTGCTTAGATTGCATCGCTGGCTATTTAAATGTGCTCTATGCCCTCAATGTCTACAGTCATGACTGATACCACTCCGACTTGAAGTACCTGCCATGAAATCAATTAAGTAGATGGCTCTTAATTGCATTCAAAAAGCCACCATCAATAGAGTCTTTCAACGAGCATGCTTTCAAAAGTGCGCATCGGTTCTGACTCCTTCAAGGTGGTCAATCGATGGATCCGCTCACACGTTAACTCCAGGTTCGTAGACTTTGGTGCATTCGTCACTCAGAGGGGTATTCTTGCCCTTCTTACTGAAGCCACAAAAGGACTGACTCCAGGCTGACATTTTGAATGCAAACTCATTGGGCAATTTCTATTAATCCCAAAATCAGGCTGCTTTTCCATCTAGTCCAAAAGAAACCAGACACCTCTCACTAATAAATTCATCCACTTGTTTAATTTTATCCTGTGATAGACGAACCGTGCTACCTCAACCCGTCGCCATTTTACCGCATTTGCTAATCGCATGAATTAATATCATATATCTATATGCAAATACATGCGTGTGCAAAAGTATACTTATAACAATGATGATAAAAGTTATGCATACACAAATATATGCATATATACATATGTTTACAAGCATATACATATATACGCATTGATTTAAGCCTGAACTGAATGCACCAAAATTTCACATTTCTTGATTAAAAGGCAGAGAAGCATGACTAAGCGAAACAAGTATCGCCTTCGAGTTTTGCTATTCTTGATTCTTCATAACATGCTTTTCGCCTTGTAAGAGCAAAGCTCGACTTCCTTTGTCTTCTCATTTATTCGTTTTTACTAGCGCTTGATGCAAATTAGAGAAATGAATGGGACGAGGGACGTCAGGATCATCGGCTTGACACTCAACAATTGCTACTGATGACAAAGCTTTTACACACATGACTCTAATCTACCTACCTTCATTCCGGCCTCACCTCATTTTACATTTGCCGATTCTTCTCAACGGGTGGTACAGTCACGATAGTCAACCAAGAAAATTTTGTGTACATCAGGTACGCAGTGTGTAGATCGTTACTGAGGCGATTCTTGGGGTAGTTCCAGGTCAACATGTGAGAACAAATGACCATAAGTTTAATTAATGCTAAAGTGCTAATGGAACTATTTTTAGGAATAGAATATGTCCTCACAAATTCGTTTGCTTCTCGCATTGGTAAGTCTTTATGCGCTATGCGGAGAAACCTGGTTTCATTGATGGCTTATTTCTAAAACCTGTACCAATCATTTGGCGGACATGGCACGTTCAAGCTAGCTATAGTTACAAAATATGACTAAAAGGCGAATGCAAGAACCTACAATGTACCTTGCTGTAACACCAAAATAAATGAAAGGTGTTCCTTCTCTTAGGATGCTGTTTTTATCTGCCTTGTGGTGAGGGCAGTAGGCTCAGTCGCCTGAACAAGATCATCAACAGCGGTTTGAGCCTGAGCAATGTTTCGTAATTAGTACAATTGTTTTAAGGCATAGTGCATGAGTGAAGTATTATTCTGTTTATGTCTCTTCATTTCTTCGGTTGATCAGAAGCCCGTCCTTTAGTCAACTACATCTCTCTTATCTTCTGTCAATTCGATTGGCTATTTGCAGCATTTCAATTGCACTCACGAATTCGCAAGCATTCTGTGCTTTGCTACACTTTCTTGGATCACCATTTACCAGCTAGGTCCCTCATCTTAGATCAGACGACTCATTTGATTGTTCATCACTTCGTCTTTGCTTTTGGTCTAACTTGATGGCTGCTAGAATTTCCTACAAATGTGGCAAAACCTGCGCAAGAACAAAACAAAACGACCCAGTTTAACTATCCTTTTGGTCTTGTGATTGTTAGCAGATACTCTCATTCCAGATCAATTGCAGTGATGCTTACTTGTCCGCCGGCAAGAACACAAAGAAAACTTTTTTGAAATGGATAAAGAAGTAGGTGCCCTCATTGCTTTTATTAGTAATTGTGTAGTCTGGTGTTTCATGAAGAACTCGCTTCCATGTGGAACAGTGATCTGTATGCGGGCCTCTTTCATCAGGGATGAAGTAAACTGCAGAATTGAAAAGCACGTTTACAGTGGTATAATGAGATGATACTTTGATGAAACTAGAGCACGATCTGCACACTATCTTCAGGTCAAAATGAGCTCAGTGCGGTTCATGGATTCAGTTTATGGGACGCTACTCCCTGCAACTGCCAAGTGCCAGGATGCCGCGATATTTATGCGATCACTTTACCTGTCTGACGGCTCCTTGCGTATAACCTAATCATCGTGGATTGCTATGAGCCACAATGCTTGTTAATTTTATGCGCTTTTGCAGTCAGCTATTAATGGAGCAGAGTCGATGGTGAGCAAAGCAGACTACGGTCTCACCAATTTTAGACTGGCTGCACATTGTCGCGTTATTTCTTCCACACTCATTTCTCTCTCGATCGTAATGCAAGAGCCGCCAGTTTAATTAAGTCTGTCTACGATCGGTCACACCCATGCCTGATCAGATGGGAGGGATGTCAACACATCCAGGGATATTGTTTAGATATCCAGCGCCCACATGTTTGTGTGCGCATCGAAAATGACGTGTGCTCAGCGTCATGCTCAATTCGAACACAATAACTTTTTAAGAATAAGTAATTGGCGAATGGGTGACAACCACATGCGAAGTAGTCACTCGCATCTATTTGCGTAGTAGAATGAGCGTCTGTCAATAGGACAGCAAGTCTATTTCATTAAAGGGAGTAGGGCAAATGTAAAAGAATCTCAAGAAAAAGAACATGAGGTGGATCCACTGGCAGCTGCGCCATTATCGAAAGGATGTCATCGCCTCTTAATCGGCCTAGGATTGCAGCCATTGTGATGAACGCATACACTGCGACAAATTGGCTGCGCTGACGTGTATGTAGGTGGGTGGGCGTGATCGATTCACAGCGAAATAACTTTACTACTCATTCCCATTAAGGTGATCTGGTGTATTTCTGTCGGGATACACAAAGTGATCATTCTAGGAATTTGTTTTGAGATACCCCTAAAATGACTTCTTGTTTGCACAAGATGCTATTTATTTTGTGCTAAGAAGAAGTTCTTGCTTTACTCCGCC
This sequence comes from Taenia hydatigena, assembly GCA_036345935.2. Classification (NCBI taxonomy): domain Eukaryota; kingdom Metazoa; phylum Platyhelminthes; class Cestoda; order Cyclophyllidea; family Taeniidae; genus Taenia; species Taenia hydatigena. Next base: position 3,829,524 of record JADWOT020000010.1, read on the forward strand.
GCTCTGCACCCCGATTCTCCAGTCCTCAGGTGAAACCCTGCTCAACGAATTTATAGTCACTTATCGCACTATAATGGGCTGCACTGTGTAGAAATTTCAATGCAGAAATATTAAAACTAAACTGCTGCAAATAGCCGAAAGTATTGCTAGAATCTCAGGCAAGACTGCCAATTCGTTGCGAAGAGGAAATTTTGCAGAACGTAGGAGCAGAAGCAATTAAAACCTCAATCATGGGGACTTACGTCAATGTTAGACCAACGATGCAGTGTTGCACGACAGTGCAGCAGGTGACTATGGTAGCGTTGAGCCGAGTGTGACAAATGTAGATGAGATGAATTGACAGATACCTAAATATCGATTAATGGAAATGTGATTTATTGAGGCACGGGTTACCAGAATGGCTGGACATTAGTAGATCAGCGTGCGAAATGTGTGGATGGATGTTTACGATGCTAACTGACCTTGGGTTGATGGTTCGATGCAACGACATCTTTAAAAGTACCTTTGAAAATGTCTTGCCTAATTGTGCATGCAGGCAGATGATGAGGTGAAATTGTGGAAGAATGCAGATAAGTGCGGAAATACAATCAAGCAAACAAGCGAATGAGCTGAGCGATGTGTAGGGCAAAGCAAATATGGCAGAATTATGCCAATTTACTTTATGCAAAATCAAGAGCCAAAATGCTGTAATGTGACTGGAGACGGCTGGTCCATTTCGCTCTTATTGGGCATCTGTGTGACAGCACAAGTAAAAGTTTGTTGAAATGAGGGAATATCAAACGGACTACTGCGATATCAAATCAAGAGCGGCGTTCCTCCTCTTGGTGATGACATGGTAATGGGCATTTTACATGTTTGGTTGTAAAGAAGTAGATGGAGTACAGTCGCGACCTCTTGGCCCTCGAATACGTAACGGGCATGGGTCACCAGATATTTGAGTTTACTGCAATCTCTTCTCTGAAGCGGCGCATTTGAGGTGTCTCCATTTAGGTCTCTGCTCTTGCCTCCCCAGCACATCCCGATGGCAGATTGCAGAAGCTGTGCTGAGTTGTATGACGCCAAGAGCTATGAAATGGGTGCCAATAATCGTAGGTCATTGTTGGGACCAGCATACATCCATTAGGACATCACAATGAGGGATCCAGTAGCCGTCGTCCACCAGACCTGATTTCCGCGTGCACAGCAGACGAAAATAGACACGAAATAAAGAGGAAACGAAGCAAGCTAAATTTGAGGATTAACTGTCGGCTCACCTAGCAGATTCCTTGTTCAATGCCACACAGAACCAAATAATAATGAGGCTACCACCAGCATCTCAATATCGCATTGCAACTTGCCTGCTAATGCTTGTGCAGTAGGTTGACATGGGGCTCATCGGTTCTCTCTTGCTCACATTTGTTACCCATAAGGCTTCTTTCCTCGGTAATGCTAGGGAAACAGGTCATAATCATGCTGCGAATCGTGGCGTTTGCGTGTTGGATATAGGCGAATGGAGTGGTGTGGGAGGCTAACTGGACCTATGTGCGAATGATTCACCCAAGGATTGTGTACAACCCGAGACAAGGTCGCATGTGCCATGTTAGGCGTGCGAACTGTGCGGGACGATCAGGATAGTGTTATCGCTATTAGATGTCGCCCTCTAACTGTACGCCTTTTTACATGTTTACCATTTCTAAATAGTAGGCACATTTGTAGATTAGGGTAGATGTCCTGAGTTTCGCATTGGTGCAAGTGATTTGAGCCGTGCGGTGTGTTACACATGACTTGAGAATTGACTGCCCTGCAGGCACGCCGTGAACGCACCATGAATTCACACGGCAAACTTGGCCTTTGGCTGACCTAGCGTGGGCAGTTGTGTCACTATTATATTACATCTGACCAATGTGGCAACGAATGGGAAAGATACAAATAAAAGGCGCCACAGTCTAGCATGTTAAGGACTTTGTCATGCTGATGGGCAATTCGCCAGAAAGTCACGTTCAGTTTTCAGGCGGTATGATCGTTAAGTGCGAACAGAGTCGGAGCGGAAGCAGGCGCTCTCGATCGCTTACAACACTCCAGACTTCCAGTCTCTACTATATTTGTACATCGCAGTGCAGCATCAAGCATCCTTTGGCTTTGTGCAATGTGATCGAATTGTCGCATGACCAGCATCAAGCAAGCATTTTTCTTCCTCCTTCTTTTCGGATGCATATTTTGGATCTAAAATTTGCTACGTGATGTCGGCATGAACACATATTGGGACCTATTAGGCAGCAGGAAGAAGGCCAATATCTCAAGTGTGATGTGTGCGGTGAGTTGTAACTTGTGTACGCCAGTTCAATGCATTGATTGCGATAACAAGAAGAGCCCTGATCCTGCTCGCTGTTCTGAGTGGTAAAATTGTCCCATGTAATTGACATGTCAATGGCCCTACATTTTACTCCTTACTTCCCATGTCTCTCCTTTTACGAGAGTGCGGGCTAGTAGGCCTTAGAGGATGCAGAATTTTGCTTCGCAGGCCACAAACCTTTATGCCAATCTCACTGCACTAACGTCACTTAGTGAAACATTATGTAAATCAACTGGCCTACCGGTGTTTTGCTGTGGTGGGGACCGTTTCAACTAACTCTCATTGCGAGGATTCGCATTCATTGTGCGTTTTATCCAAGTCTCTTTGTTAATACACATGCCATTTGCGTCGTGCTTTTAAATATTTAAGTGCATTTGCATAGTACGTAACAATACTTCAATTAATCTTCTGCCTTTCTCTGACTGTAGAAATCTAAAGAAGTCCTTTGTTTTGATGAGATTTTGCGGTATCCATAAAGAATTATGCAAAGAACAGGACAGTTGAGGGCCGCACCAATTCCGCACAATACTGCATGTAAATAAATTAAGAAAAAGTAAATAAAATATAAATTTCCGCTACATTGCGGGAGGTCTTTGACGTAGGTTTATTTGTTCTCACTACAACTGCTTGCCCAGTTTTGCGCACATAATGTGCGACATTTAAGCATATCGATGCAAGGAGAGAAGAATTCAATTTTGTTTAAATTATTGGGGTTATAACAGGCCAACTAGACACAAAAAGCTAATTGCATGCCTACATTTCTCACATCACCTTACATTGCTAGAATTTGAATTAGCATCAGCAGCAGCAAAGGGCTACCCTCAGTAGCTAGCGTATCAATGTGTTGTGAGGATGGCCAAATCCGTCAATTATTCACAAAAATTGATGCTGAGGTGATCACAGCATGAATATTTTTTAATAAGTGCCATAGTAACTTGGGGTTAATTATTAAAATCGTATCCAAATACTGGCTGATTAAGTTTACGTCTGGTAGCAGACTGAGCTTTTCAGATGCACACTTCGTATATTTAATGATAAAGAGAATTTCGTTCCCATTGGTCTGTGTCCAAACGTAAACACAGCATGATTTGATGTGTGCTGATGTGTTAGCGCATATTTGGAAACGAATTATTACTAAATTTTTACTTTGGCTATTATGAAATCATCAGGTCCAATCAACCCTCTCCGAATAAGCCATAATGCAAGTGCACGTGAGGTAAAGTTAACTCCAACCTGAATAATTTGATGACAAAGGCACCTTTTACTGTCACATCTTTGGTTACGCTATACAGAGTTAAGGATCAAGTTTTATTGCCCAATCACCGGATTAAACCTTGAAACAAATTAATGCTATTGTCACAATGTGCAGCAATCAGGCATTCTGGTACTCAAAAACAGTACGAAAGATAGGAAGTGCAGATTGAGTCCGTGAAATGGGTCGCGCCTTTTGCGGAGTAGGTGCATTCTTTGTAACACTACCCTGATGCAGTCAGTAGGTGGCTGTGTAGGAGAACCACCTGTGGACTCATTAAACTGTGTTGTAACTGACGCTTATGTTAAGAGGCATCTGGTTTAGCAAGCACCTGATATCAAATTGGCATGCGGACCTGCAGACACTGGTAACAATCATATAGATGATAGATGAAGATACAATCTTCCTGCTAATATTGGTCTAGGATACCGACGCAGAGTAGTCAGACAAGATTTTGATCTGGGAAGTCGGATGTTTCAACCCATTGTCAGGCCCCATATAGTAGAAATGTCCATTGCAAAATTGAAGTTTACCACTTTGCTTTAAATCTTTTAATATATCCTCTTAAAATACCCATATGCACTCAAATGTATTAAAGCACTAAATCTGTGAAACTTAGAACAGTTAGTAAAGCAGTAGATATATAAACGTCCCGCCAAATGCTCAACATAGATTGGCCTTTAATGATTGTAAGTTGTCAAAGAGTAAGGCTTGGATTGTACGCTTCTGTCCTTGCTCAAATTTCACGGCATCATGAAGTTTATAATTTAAAGGTCAGAACACGAATGGTTAGACACTTAAGTGCCTCATGCAGCCAAATTTTCATGGCTCTGATTGAAAGCAAATTAGCTCTCATGGAATGCAAGAGCAAAGTCTCATTTCCAGAGGCTGTCAAAATGCCATGATTTGTAGCTATCACACCGGCTGGCATACGCGCATCTTCCACGAATCATTCTTAGCCAGTATATTACTTTTGCACACAAACGTCGAAATCTGGAGTGGAAATAAACCTTAATGCTGATGAATTCACAGGTAATTAAGTGGTGCGCTTTGGCTACTGGTACGTTTGGTTTCGCCGACTTCACCTTGTCAATTCCTGCCCAACAGCCCTGCTTCTACAGACAGAAAAATTCGCTAATGATACAATCCATGGCAGTTAATGCACTACGGTCACTAATTTGTCAACACAGCAGTCCGTGTAGAGCACCTAAAGCCACAACAGCTCCAAAGGCAGTTGGCGGTACACTTAATCCTGTTTGACTCATGTCGCCTTTAGTTTCATAACGTTCGTAACGGTCAGCAGATGGTCGGGTGTGAGCGATTCAAAGGGGCCTATTACAGCAGCTTCGAAGAATGGCGAAGCGTCCATGTAATGGTTATGTAGTCGTATCCAACGGGTCCATTTCCTGTGTATACAGATATTATTACTTTGTTGCTTGGTAGCATACCCGTAGACCGCGACATCCATGGACAGGGGCACAATGCAACCAAAGAGGTAGCTATTCACTAAACCCCTCTTGGTTAACTTAAGTAGCAAAGATTTTACGCATTGGCTCTTCCGACTCCGACATCACGTCCTTACTAAAATCTGGCAAAATACAAAAGTTTACGGCTGCTTGTTAAGAACCACACACAATGCGACAAGAAGGCGCAAATTAGAGTATGTTAGATCTTTTGGAAAACAGATGTCCTTAAGAACGTTTTGAATAAAAGTAGGTGATGGCTATGGGAAGTTAGTTGGCAGAGGTGCCTATTAAACCATTCCCATTGGTTAATGCGCTGACAGTGGCAAGTAGGGAATGGCTAAGTTGAAAGCCTTCACTTGCAACTTTGAGTGCTATTGCCAAGGCGTGTCTCGTGAAGCCCTTTAATGAGCCTATTTTGTTGAAAATTTTTGTAATCTCGAGTGACATCAAAGTCAAAAAATGAATAAGCAGAAGTGGAATGAGGATATTGAAGATAATCAATTTAATAGAGGATGCCAGAATCTACCAGTATAGGTGTCAGACTTGATGGGAATGTTAATGTTAAAATAATTCGCGCCGTGAGAGGGAGTGCATTAACCACTGTGAGGTCCTGTCGGCACAAAGTCTAATGACAGCACACTTCACACACATTTGTACGAGGAGCAGGAAAAATTCCAGCAGAATGATGATTACATGTATGGGCAATTTGCAGTACCTGGGGCAATAGCTGTGTGTGTTGTCTGGATGAGCCAAATTCGAAAGAGATAGCAGAATTATTGATCCGAAAATAAGATGTCCCTCAACCTTGAGTTGCAGCATTACAAAAACTCGATAAACCATGTTTACTGCAATGGGCTCGAGGGATTGGACCATCTGCGTCATTCTATCACTTAAGCGATTCTTCGAACATTTAGGTTAATTCGCTCTGTGCAACGAGAAGCGGTAAGTCCAACTTGTGTCAGAACTGCAGACCCTCCAAGGAATTGGGATTTTTAAGCGAATTGTGTTCACCTGTGGGAATTACCTCTCGACACTTTACTGCTTTATCCAGATTTGATAATTCGGAAGGTGATAATATGATGGTTTGCATGAAAGTGAACCTCCTCTGCTTGGACCTGGTGACCATGTGTATGCTTGTGCCCATCCTGCTTAATTCTCATCTCGGGTAACCGGGTGGCACTAGCAAAACGATACGTGATCGCGAGATATTTTTAATTATCGGAGGGTGTTGAAGATCAGATCGGGCAGTCTCCAGTTGCTATAAAACTTAATTGAACTTGGTCTCAGTAATGAATATTACACAGACTATTTTTAAGTCCCATAGGCCAATCTGAAGGGATCGGTGAGGACTACAACACACGCGAACATCCAAGAATTAGCTGCGGGAAGAAAAACGCTTATGGAATATTAGGGTAGGAAGGCATTCTGTGTTCCTCGACACATTGTGCATCATCCAAATATGCAGCTACACTAACTGCTTGATACCAAAAGATCGCATTTTTCAGACTCTAGTCTGATTATAGTCTGGGTCACTGAAAGTGCGTGGAAAGGTATACAGAGCCCAATAAATGGCACTGTACAAAGACCATGACTCATGTATATGTCTTACGGAATGTGGGTATAGGTAATCGTAATAACTTCGTAAAAGTCCATGCGATAGTATGTTTTGCGCTTAAGTCCACACGGAATGTGTTGGAGCTTTCGACAACTAACAAATCTGCGAATGCTATTGGGCGACTGTCAGTAAGAAGAGTTTATTGATGATGCCTGGCAATCTTGATATTCTGTAGACGCTGATGTATTCAATTTTTTGAATAGCCGGTTCAAGAACATTTCGTGTGCCTGTATTTGCTGCACTAGTTCTTCCTTATGGACTCCTACTTTTTGCTGTACAAGTTAGTATCAAATGCAAAGCGAAATGGTCTGCAATTTGAAGAAGCAGACTTGAGCTCTACAAGTGAGATCGGCTTATGTGATCGACGCTACGAAGGTCGCAACTGATAATTTGTCACCAAATTCGAATCAAATGAGAGAATGTCAGGGCACGAAGAGGTCAGAGAGTAAGACTGTAGAAATGCTAACTGTGTCAAAAAGGAGACGCTCAGTGATTGTGCACTAATGCAGCCCTCAATTTCAGAGGTCTAGAGAAACTATCAAGGCATAGAAACGCGGCCCCAGATGCTTCAACTGGAAGTTCGACGGATGAGACGGGATGCAGGAGAAGGATAATCCAATCACTTGCTACCAACTCAGAAGACGTGATCGAATTCCTAGCGGAGATAAGAGTATGTGTGATTTTTCGCTTATCAATTATCGCTAAACATCACCGTGTTTAACTTACTTGTTTTTGCATCAATTTTCATTAGAGGATGCTCGAGAGCAATGACCCTCGACTAAATTACATCCTCAATGGAAGGGCCATCAAGAATCCCTTCATATATGATCGAAGAACGCATCTGCGATGCCTTCTGGATTTGTTCTGTATGCAGCTGTGGCATAGAGCCACGCAATTTGATACCTGTCAATCGCATTTATGAGAAGAAATAATATGTCGTGTAGCAATGCTCATGTCAGCGTGCTATTGTTTCCCTTTGAGAACAATTTCCGTTTCTGTAATTTGCTTAGTTCCTTGCTTTGGTTTGCTGTGAAAGGTGAAGAGGAGGCCAACATTGGATACAAATGTACGGCGTGCGGTGCAGAACATAAGGACTTGAATATGATGCGTCAGCACCTGCTGTCGCACAGCAAATGCAAGTTCTACTTGTGTGTACGTTGCCTCGGGAGATACAACACCCCTTTAGGAATGGATCGTCACATCATGACACACAGTGGCAAGGTTTGATTGAAGCAAATGTCCCCTGTCTTTACGGTAAATCCAACAAATCATGCTTTATATGTTCTCTAGTTACAGAAGATAGTAACAGGCTACGGGCATCAGTTAAAACACTTCCGGAAAGATTGAGAGATCCTAAGGACTTAGAGCCTCCTCAATCTCCTATGCGCAAAGAGTATGTGAGATGTCCTTCTAAAGAAGGGTCCAGGAAAGATTGCCGCTGCGTTGTCTGCGGACTCGCTTTAGACCGCTTGGATGTGGTGTCATTACACACAGAACACGAACACCCAACTGAACGAGGTGTAATTGACCATCTGCGTCATGGTCTCCTCCGTGCTTCACTAAATCTTGGTGCAGGTAAGGGAGAGAATGCTCCAAATCCTGCTGGTAAATTCCAATAAATCATACTTTACGTGTTCTTTAACTATAGAAGATAGTAATAGACCACCAGCATCAGTTAGAAAATTTTCGGAAAAATTGATGGATCTCGGGAAACTAGAGCCTCTTCAATCGCCTATCCGCAAAGAGCTGGTGAGATATCCTTCTAAAGAAAGGCCCAGGAAAGATTACCGCTGCATTGTTTGCGGGCCCACTCTCGACCGCTTAGACGTGGTGTTACTGCACACAGAATACGAACATCCAATTAATCGAGGTGTAATTGATCGTTTGCGTCATGATATCCTCTGTGCCTCTCTCAATGCTGGTGCTGATGAGGGAGAGAATGCTCCAAATCCTGCCAGCCTGTCCTAGAAGAAGAACGAATTCTAGTGCTACTATGCATAAAAGAGCAAGCTCTTCGTAATGGCTTTATCAAATTAGAAGTTCGCGCTACATACATTGTAATTGAAGGGCGAAGTCTGCTCATTCAGGAAGCTTTTATTTATTTCATTCGAAATCCATCTGCTGAGCTTTTCCATTCATGTAACTTCTTGGTTGGTGGATAGGTTACTACACCATGTTTAAAAGCCTTTGGATACATGCAGCCAGTGAATTCCCGTATGCTTGGGACAAAGTAAAGCCTAGTTAAAAAAATAACAGCTAATTGTAAGTGAATCCCAGCAACGCCTTTCCACAGTTGCTGGTATGAATAATGACTGAGGTAATGTGGTTCACGAAATAAAATAGGATGGGCAAAAATTATCTCTCGCATTGTATGCATAAATACACTCATGTGTAATCTGCACAGTTCATCGAATCGTATCTAAATTTCTAGCCAAAAGTGCACGAATGTCTACACTGGTCTGTCATCGTGGTTAGTGGTTGAACAAGTTAGCAATAACAATCAACTTGTAACATACCTTTACCGCTGAAGGCGAAAATCAACAGAGATACGCCGAAAAATGCAGTCCATAGGGTGAGAAGATGAGCAACCACTCTTAGCTTACAAAAGTAGGACACAATGCAAATTGGTTTTCTGATTCATAGGAGAGGTGTGTCTCATCGCAGAAGAGGTTGTATTACCATTTACCAAAATACCTGTCTCTTACTACGGATTAGCTAACGTCCAGATCAACATAAATTTAGCAAAACTGTGACCCACGAAGGTCACCAAGAATTCGCATACTTTTAGTGAGATCAGGTTACTGTAAATGTAACAAAAATGTAGACTAATAGAAGCTATGAATCCAGATTTGGTCCAAGTGAAGTGTGAAGTGTTCTGGACTAAGGTCGGGAAACGACTCTTTGCCACGCTGCCACATTGTAACCTTCTGCGCGGCTCCATTGCTCATAACTGTGCAAAAGCATGCTTAAGGAGGGGCGATTGTCCACGGTCGGTACAGACGAAAATGTGACCGGTGAGAAGTGAAAGATTTGCACCAAGGCATTCAAATGCTTAGCCCTAACAGCATTTGTTTCTGTTATGTAGGCAAGACTGGAAAAAAGGACGATTGTACATAGAATCGTTTTGGGATTATAAAGTTAGGTGTTTTCATACATCAAGGGTGAACGTAGAGCGCTACTAAAGTTGGCCTGAGCACTACTGTAACACTTATCTACGTAAGGTTCATTTTATGCCCCAGCCCTTAGGACACCATTCACCAGCAACACGCATTCCCCTCCACAGCCTCCTGCTAATCTCAATTTAGTAGGGCTCGCTTTACGACTCAAAGGATTCATTCGTAAAATTCATCAAATTTGCCAACCTCTTTTATAAATTGTATATGGCATATACCATATGTAGCATGGGGTATGCATAATATGTGCAGCATTCCAAGTTGGAAGTGGATTCTTTCAACTTAACCATGATCCACTCGCCACTGTCAACACATTAACCGATGGGCATGGCTTGACAGCCACCTTTATTGAGCTGCTCTTTCCATAATATTCACCTGCTTCTATTCAAAATGCTTCTAGAGCCATCCATTCTCCAAAAAACCAGACAAACTCTTATTCGTGTCTTCTCTTCACCATTGCATGTAACTTTCAATGAGGAGCTGTGAACTTTTGTATTTTGTCAGATTTTGTCGGAAACGTGATGCTGGATTCGGAATAGACAATGCGTAAAACTTTGCTCAATAAATTTAGTAAGGATAGTGTAATGAGCAACTACCGTTTTGGTTGCATTACGCATCTGTGAAGAATGTCGAGGTTTATGGGTGTGTCGGTAGGTATCGAAGTAACATTCTCTAGAAAGCACGGAGAACGGACTCGATAGCTACGACTGCAAAAACATTGCACGGATGCTTCACAATTTTGCAAGGCTGCTGTAATCGTCACCATGGAACCGCTTACAATCTATCATTTGCTGTTCATTGTAAACGTCATAAAATTGGGAGAATTATAATTCAGGTAGGATTAAGTGCACCGGCAATTGCCTATAGAGCTTTGATGGCTTCCACTGCTCCTCATCGACTACTTTGTTGGCAAAATAACAACTATCTTGCATTAAATTATATAAGTTGAGTTTTATTGACAAATTTTCTAGTCTGCAGAAGATCTCTTACGGAGGAATCGACAGGGTCGGAGTCGCCGGACCACACCTCTCGGTGGCCAATAGCACACCACTTAATTGCTCATGAATCCAACAGCATTAAGTCTTACATCTATTTCACCTTTGGCCTTGCCAAGAGTGCTTTTCGGAAGCTGAGCCTATGCCTGCTGGTGTGATGGCTGCAAATCTCTGCATTTCGCTATCATATGGGAATGAGACTTGTCTTTTCCTGAATAAATGGTTTATTGAGCAAATTTTTCTTCAGTCAGTAGTACAGGGATTTAGCAGTTTGAGGCACTTACGTACGTTACCATTATTATTCTGACCTTGTCAATAATGCTTCATTCATGCTCTATGTCTTAAAAATTGTACTAATTGCAAAGCATTGATCGGGCTAGAACCGCTGTTGAGGATCTTGTCTAAGTGACAGGGCCTACTGCCCTCACCACAAGGCAGACAAAAGCAGCACCCTAAGGGAAGGAATGCCTTTCATTCATCAAGTGTCACAGCAAAGTGCATTATAGATTCTTGAAGTTTCATCCAATTCCCACTTTGTAACTACAGCTATCGTAGACGTGCCATGTTCGCCAAATACTTTGCACTGTTTTCATAGGAAAGCCATCAATGAGGCCGGGTTTCTCCGCATACCGCATAAAGACTTACCAACGCGGGACGCATACAAATTTGTGAGAACATATACTATTCCTAAAAATAGTTCCATTGGCATTTTAGCATTAGTTAACCCTATGGTTATTTGTTCTCAAATGTTGGCTTTGAAGTGCCCCGAGAATTCCCTCAGTGACGATCTGTACACTGTATACTTGATGCACACAAAATTTTCTTGGTTGACTATCGTGACTGTACCACCCGTTAAGCAGAATGTAGGTAGGTATAGTAGAGTCATGTGTGCAAGATCTTTGCCAACATTAGCAATTGTTGAGCATCAAACCGATGAACCTGACGTCCCTCATCCCGTTCATTTTTCTAAGTTGCGTCAAGCGCTACTAAAACGGATTATTAAGAAGACAAAGAAGGTCGGGCTTTGCCATTTTAAAGAGAAAACCACGTTCTACAGATTAATGAATAGCAAAACTCTACAGCGATACCTGTTTTGATTAGTCATTCTTCTCTGCCTTTTACTCATCAGATGCGAACTTTTTAATGCATTCAGCGCAGGCTTAAATCAAATGCTTGTATATTTTATATACTTGTATACATATATATATATATATATATGCCTACAGAAATTTATAAACATATATATATGCATACGTTTGTGAATGCATGCATATTGCCATCATTATTACAAGTATGCGTTTGCACACGTATGTATTTTAAGCAGATAGGTGTTATTAATTTATGCGATTAGCAAACAAGGTGAAATGGTGAGGTCGCATGCTTTGTCTACTACAAGACAAAATTAAACTTGCGGGTGAATTTATTGGTAAGAGGTGTCTGATTTCTCCAGACTAGATGGAAAAGCAGCCTGATTTTGGGATTAATAAAATTGCCCAATGGGTTTGCATTCAAAATGTCAGCCTAGAGTCAATCCTTTTGGAGCTTTAGTAAGAAGGGCAAGAATCCTTTCGAGAGTGACGGATGCATCAAAGTCTACGAACCTGGAGTTGAAATGTGAGCGGATCCATCGGTTGACCACCTTAGAGGAGTCAGAACCGATGCGCACGTTTGAGAGTATATCCGTTCAAAGACTCAATTGATGGTGGCTTTTTAAAAGCAATTAAGGGCCATCACCTCGATTGACTGCTCGACAGGTACTTCAAGCCGAGATGGTATCAGTCCTGACTGCAGAATTTGAAGTCATTGAGTACAGTTGAATAGCCAGCGATGCAATCTAAGCTTCGCGTCCAAAAATCACGCAGAGGAGTAGCGTATTTGCAGCAGCATTGTTTTCCTGACTGTTCTCGAATTTGAGAGGCTGCAATTTGTTGCTCTATACTTTGCATGAAGTTCCGTTGGTAACATTGTTGCACTTTTACTCCCAAAACCTGCATGGAATATGTCGAACCATTTACTAACCAACTAACATGCAAACTCTACTAGTAACAGTCGGTAGAAATGGGTCATTGACACTACCAAGTAGTTTTGGTGATCCATCATTTCGGATCTGTTTGTCTTCATGCACATTGCGACTGGAAGCACTTTGGTGCTTTGGTGCTGCCTATTGGTCCTTAACTATGCAAGGGCACCCACGTCTGTGAAAGCGCTATGCGTCGCAAATGGATTAGTTCAAGCTTAACACACTGATTTTACTTGTTGTAGAAATTGCAGCATAGTGCCCATTTAGCGAATTGCTGAACAGAATCAGGCTGTATATCCCTGCTAAAATCCTAAAGATGCGATCATTCTTCATCAGCTTTAACTTTTTGACTGCAAACTACAACTCAGTGAGAAACAAACTCATCAAAAGCCGTTACTCAATGCAGCATTAATCAGGCAGGTAACAACGTCTCACGCAACAGTATCATTGACAGGCGAAGGCGCAGAATCACCAAATTAGTAAATGACTCAGCCTTCTGATGTCTTTATTTATGTGCTGCTTCTCACTGATTCAAACTAATGCATAACCCATAATTTAATGATTATGTTGGGTGGAGTGGTATGAGATTCGGAGCGTGTGTAAGGAATGGGGAACGCGTCACATTACAACACGTTTCCGGCATTCTTCTTTTGGTTTTTACTAAAATTTGTCACAGTAAAGCCAAAAATTGGTTGACTTTAAGGCGGAATATATTATCTGCGGCTTATACCTAACATAAATCGTTCCAAGTACTTTTACATTTTGTGGATAAAACTCGCCAAGAAAATTTACAGCAGCCACCCTTTTCAGACGCCACAAATGCATGTCCTGACTAAATTGGGGGCGTGCTTTTACTTCAACACCAGATTTGACATTAGAAGCCTCTAATAAGGCATGCACAACCTGATTACTTTGACAATACTGACCAGGACAAAAGCAGTAACAGCCGATAAAGCTCATCTTATATTTCACTTCTACCTTTTTAAAGCGATGAGTCCGACTCATTTCCCTGTGAGACAAGTTACCGTAGACCATTAGAGAGAACTGGAACAGATAAATGAGGGTTTGTAATGTTAGATTTAATGAATGTTTATATGCTCGACCACTAATGGGACATTCTTACTGTATCCTAGCCTCGAACCATTCAGCCCGCTGATGAGACATGATGCAACGCAAGGCAATGCGAACTAAGGCACGTTTACGTTTGAGGTCAGATTTATCTTCTCTCAGAGCTTGTATGTTTTCGTTCTAGAATGCTCTTTCCCAAACGAGGCATCGTTTTAAATGGAGAAGATATAGGGCAAGCGTGAAACTCACCAAAAGCCTCCAAATAAAGCAGACTTAATAGCGCCCAACAAAAATTTATTCAAACAAGCCATGCCACATGCCTACAAGGTGGAAAAGACTAAGCTGAAACTATAAACAGCCATTGTGGGATGTGTTTGGTGGACAAAAGAATACCTACAGATGTGGTCTGTTCGTGTGTGTTCTTCTAGTCCATCCATAGTAGGGTAATCAGCAAAGTATTCTATACAGTAAAGGCGTACTTCCGATTTCCCTATTCTTTGGGCTGAAGTACGATGCAATAAGGATTAGGCGTTCACATGGGAGGCTAAAGCTTTGACAAAAAGGCAGAAAGTAGACATGCCAACTCACAAATATGCGTTTTGATGAAGTGATCGAGAAGCAGATTAAAGGATCGAATCTGTGCGCCGCACATGAGACACACAGATAGTCAATATTATGGCAGCCCATGACTATAAAAGAAACTCGACGTCCACCTTCACAGCTGATGACTATTGTACAAAAATCTAATACAAGCTTCAAAGACCAAAGCCTAGTCAGTAGCAGGTAGGATTCAACCTCTAATAAGTACAAGACTGTGGCAAAAGCTTTGAGGCTTGACCTCATAAAAGCCAGGTGTCGGATGGAATTTGCTTTAGAGCAAGCACTATTCCACCGCTGGTGCCTCTAAATCTGGAAGTTGCATGAGGGCCAGCCATTTGGATTTCTTCTGCTACTATTAAAATAAACCTCTAACAGTCAGCGATTCCTAAACCAGATGCGTCGAATTCGCTCAGTGATGCTAACCGATCGGAGGCTTGCATCGAATGGGAGGGACATCCATTTGCTCACTTACGTGACCAATGAGAATTCGGCTCTGTGATTTGCGTACCACACGCACGCTTGAATGGCCTATTTATGAAGATACACGTCATAAGATTGAGCTGAGAGCTATAAATAGGGCGCAAACTTTGTTAAAAGTTTTGTAATTGCTAACATTATCCTCTCTTTTTATTGGATAGCAAAAGGAAGTCATATCTAGGCAAAGTATGGCATCCATTACAGTGAATCATTAACAAAAAAATTGTGTAAGATATATTTACTAATGTAAAATACTGGCAGCGATTATATATGTTTCTCTACTAGGCAACTTTCTCGCCTTCTCTGTGAATCCTAAGCTTACGGACAGTAATTTTTAAAGCATTAGTAAAGTTGATAGATTTTTGATCTCCAAAAATGCTTTCGGTAGAACTTAATAACAGAAACACACGCAGACCACTTTCATCATAGTCGCAAGGACCATGCTCGATAGGCATTTTATTAATGTCCAGCATGCTCTGGAGTTGTGCACTCACTGTAGCTTTCAAAAGTTGCAAAATTAATAGCTCTAGAGCATTTTCTACTTCAATGCACGTTACTAATGTATTAGCACGTAAACGGAAGACGAAAACGACTGAGCCAAACCAGAACATAATTAATTAAGCGTATCACCAATTATATTAATTATAAAGATCGTGTGTTCTAACATCTTAATGGAGTCTCAATGTCCTACTCCTTTACATGGACCCCATGCTATCATTGGTTCTGCTCTAGCCAACCATCCACTAATCTACGAGAATGGCTACCTGCTGATCAAACGTAAATAATTAATTCCTGTTAGGGCATTTGCCATCTACGTTTGAAGTGCAGATGTCATCCACCCGCCAACGACTGGTTACTGATACAAGCAGAAGATCAGTTCTATCGCCATGGGAATTAATAGTCTGAAAGTTATCCTTAATTTAGACAGGGAAACGGCCAAAATGCCACCAGATTGCTTAAGCAATTTAAGTAGAGGAATATCCTTTCTCGGTTTTGTATGCGTAAAACATCGAATGGTAGTCTAGTTGATAACTCTTAAACATACTTAATGGATCATAGTCTTAAAGAATTGCTCTTACTTCTAGTAATTTAGTTCTTTCAAAAAATGTCTGGATTCTCTCTTTACTGATCTACATGCTTAAAGCATCCGAGGTTTCTGCTGTAGTCTAGAGTTCCATACACCAGTGATTTGCATCCTGAAGTAGTTACCAACCGAATCGTGAGCAAGTAAGGACTCAGATTGTATAGATAGATAAATCAGCGTTGAATTAAAGGCGTGACATACAAAATGAGATCGAAGAGCTGGTAAGCAATGGCTGCTGCTGAGTCTGGAACTACGTTCGGGGTTAATACTGTAGAATGAACTAATTTTGGCTGATTCTGTGACTAAGGCGTTAAGAAGCCTTAGCAACGCTAACCTATGTTAAGCGCTTGGCTTTAAGGTTCGCGTCACCATTATCATACTGAAATTAGAGCATGAGCAAACCAGAGGAATACAAGTAAGTACTTGGTTTCCATTTTTGGAAAGTATGCTAAATAACAGACACCTCTAGTCAATGTGATGGACACTAGCGCATAATAAAAAAACTGGAGTTTGATTAATATGTGCACTATAAATCTATCCTAATCGGAAGCTAGCGACATTGACTCAGCACGAAAAATTGGAAAAACGCCATTAGCAAAGGCCATACACATTGTCAGCCCATGAGTTCATTGTCTTCGGCGCACTTAACCACTGCTTTTGAGAGTGAATTGATTATTTATGGCACTAGAAAAGCACCAAAGGCTTTTGCTGCTCTAATCTTTAGCTTTGGTTTTTCAAAAAGACGCTAAAGCTTTGGTCGATACGCGTAACAGGCTTATGTATTCAAATTAATCTTAATTATTTTGGCATGCACGTGCAACATTGCGGCTTTGGACGTTACTCGAATTATCTAATATTACACAAAAGTGCAAAAATACTCTGGTGCCAGATACTAAAACACAAAATCCATCGAGCGGCTCCAAAACCTCTACACACTGCAACCATTCCGAGAAATGTAAGCCTTGGAATCTTTCTTATGGATTGTTAAAGGTACTAACTTCAATCATAGCAGTAGGGTGTTATAAAGTTTAGACGTATATTTCCTGTCAAACAATCGGCATAAAACTTAAAACCTTATAGCCTTGCCCAGTAAAAGCTAATGCCATCGTGGTGAATTGAAAGCGGAGCCTTTAGTATTGTAGATACTTCTCAGTTGACAAGCAATAGATGGCTAGTGCAGAAACTCAAAAGCAGATGACGTTTGATGTCACAGGACCTCCCACAGGGAATATTTTCTGAAGACTACCGCACACCATGTCATGCGGCATGGCACAGCAAATGTCACCGAGTGGTTTGCAAGCATGTAAACAGTAAAATCAATCACTCAACAAAAGGCAAACACTCTCAAATAGGAAATACATCGTCTGGTACTGTTCGCTGCGCTTTTCCTTGATGCTATCGTTTTATTCACTCAGATTGCTGTCGTCTACATCCAGTTTCGGTTTCCCCTCCTCAGCAGTCTCCTTCTTAGGCTCTACTTTCCTAACCTCTTATTTGGCTTTTACAGTGATGCTATTATACCAAAGCTGACAAAAAATTAAAACCTAGGAAACTAGTAGCATCCGTGATATCCTTTCCTCATTTTTCACCCTTTCCTCTTTTCTGATCTTGCTTTCTTCCATTCCATGCATCAATCCACCATTGACTTAATTGGAAAGCAGGTCAAATCCACAAATCATGATGGAAATGTAAGCGCTCTAGCACATAGGACTGTCAGCTCAAGCATAAGTTATTAACTTTCTAACTAGGCTCCGTTTGGTTTTATTTAGCTGCTTACCTAAACGTATGCAAATGAGCAAATGCTCAGATAGTAAATAAAGGCAGAAAGGCAGACCGATGTTGCATTTCAGCACCTGTTTTCCCTAACTAAACTCGCACACCAATTGCTAATGACCTTCCCTGTTATTTTCTTCCCTTCGTCTCTCTATTTTCACACCAATAACCTCTGTGTCTCATCCACCGCACGGGTCTACTCCCTGCAGTTGAACGCTTACGTTGCTTTGCTTTAGCATAGAGAAATAATTAGCATCACTATTTTCAATTATGAAAGGTACACTCACTAGGAACTGTACAGTTAGATTTATGGTATTAAATGCATTAGAGCCATCAGAACTGCCTGAAGTGGACCAGAGTTCCATCCTTACGTATTTTTAGACCCGGATTAGCTGTATCCGCGTTTTCATTAATACGCCCTCCTCATATAAACCTCATTACCCGGAGACCGGAAAGGAAGCGGCAACCACTGAACTTACTATTTTAACTAGCGTACAGTAGTTCAACACACGTTTGCGCAAACTCCGAAAAACGCTGCGGAGTATTTGAAGAAGTTGGTAAGTTATGCAAAGTTCTGCTATAATGCTGAACGAAAAGTAATATTCAATAGAATGCCTAAAATTTGTGCTTAGAAAACTTAAATAATTTGTGTTTGAGGGTAATATCCTCAGGTAGAAGTAACTCGTCAGCTACTAACTTTGGTGGCGAAATTAATTATACATCAGCAGCTTCAAGAGCATAAATCAATTAAATGAGCGATTATAAGTTCTAACCATTCACCTCAAAAAAGTAAAAAAACCTGTAGAAAGCTAAATTGATTCCATTTTATTTAGTGTCTATGCAATCAGGACTTTTAATTTTTCCTTTGTTTTTGAAATGTATGGACCTTGCTTT
Source organism: Taenia hydatigena (assembly GCA_036345935.2). Lineage (NCBI taxonomy): Eukaryota > Metazoa > Platyhelminthes > Cestoda > Cyclophyllidea > Taeniidae > Taenia > Taenia hydatigena. Next base: position 3,848,273 of record JADWOT020000010.1, read on the forward strand.
GACTAATCTAAAGCAATTCAAGGCGTGGTACAAAATAAGACCGATGCGATCCGCATTCAAAAATCCTCTCAGATAGCGCGAAAATCTGTGTCGAAAATGGTAAAATAAGCAACTGTCATTATTGTATTCGCTGGGAATTGGACCAATTAATGTTTCCTGATAAATTTCTACTTCCATGCAGAGCGGTGACCTGATTATAGGGGTCTTTTAACAAGCGAAGAAGCCATCTGCAGGTCGGAAAAAGCACAGGTGCATTAGTTTGTTTAGATGATACGTTAGCGAAACGGAGGTATGAATTATACGCGACTTTTATCCCTAGCACGAACTGTGTGCACTTCCTTGAGTGTCCATCGTCAGTTGCTGCGTTTTGGGATGTTACCATTTCGTTCCACTGAAAGAATTAGGCAGGATTAGCACTTGTGCACTTGTGCAATCTCCTTAGCGAATAAAACCTTCTCTTACATGGTCATAAATGCTTGCTAATTCTAAACGCCTCTGCATTCGGTTATGTATGGAGCTGAACTAACAAAGAACATAGGAAACTGCTGGCCAACTATTCGGCAGAATGGCTACACGTTGGAACTGGTTTCTTGCACAGTTATTTCCTCCCTCTAGGCGTAGGAATCAAAGACTCCATTTATGAAGGTTTGAGTCAATGTCGCAGGACCCCATGCAGTGACACATGGTAGGGAGGAAAATGACCATATTATCGGTGGATAAAGTATCACAAATGTGTATAAGATGAATGCATTGATTTGGTGGTACAAATGGCGTGGTGATTTGGAATACTAAGGCATAGAGTTACGAGGTGTTATAGGATCAGAAGATCAAAGTAAGAACGGCAGGGATTGAAGTTTACTGGGTTGACTTGCCTTTATGGATGAATGGACAGATAAGTGCGGAGCACTAGGACTCTTTCGAAGTGATTAATAATAATGTTGATAAATGAGAAGTTGTGATCATCAATGAATGCAGATAAATACGTTTAAGAAATCAAGTGAAAGCTTTAAAGAAATATTGTAGAGCTATATTTTAACAGGTGATGGACAATTCATTTAGTCCTTGTTGAGCGCACGTGTGATAGGCTGATTGCAAATCTGGCTGGGGATAGGAAGTGGCAGTGACTACTGATTTGTGGAACCAAGATCCATTGTCGTTATTTGGTGGAATGATTAGAGCCAATTTACATGGATGGATAAAAAAATAAATAAGTGACCGGCATAACTTGATGACAGGTATTTGAAGTATCTGTGATCTTCCATCCGTGGTGGCAAGGGAGCGCATTCAAGCTGCCGATAATCAAGTCTCTACTCTCGTTCCCTCAACAAATCCTATGGGCAGATGTCAAAGATTGCGTAGGAATAAAGGTCTTCTTGAACTCTAAGAAAAACACCTGCCAACATAGGCCAGCGAAAAGAAAAAACAATTATCCACTCATTTGAACCATCGTGGTGAAGAATCAAGAAGCCATAGTGTATGAGATATGTATTTTAGGCGCGCTAAGTGCGAAAATTGGCACGCGCCTAAGAAAAAAGCTGCCAATAGAATTCAAACTTTGACTGTCCTCCGGCTAAGAGGAATCGTTGCTCTGTTGCATTTAGCCACAGCACACTTAATAGCAACAACAATCATCGCAATGTCGGATTTCAAATTGCGTGATAATATATATGCAGCAGTTCGCCACAGGAGCAAATTAGTACCGCCTTGTACACAGTTAGAGAACCACATGCTTCCCTTCTAAGTTACATTATAAAGAGTGCGGGAGTGCTAGACATGGGGAATCAAAACACTGTGAGAGGCAAACTAACTTCATGCCTTGATGAGCTGCTTAAGGGATTGTACATAATCCCAAACATTATCCCGCAGAAGATGTTCACTAGTGCGAAATAACCAGAACGATCATCGTGAACTTTGTGCCATGACTACCAATCCTAAATGACGACAGCATTTTTGAACGAAGACAGATGCTTTACAGTTGAACTGAGCCGTGTGTGGCACGTGACGTGATAGCTGGCTGTATCTGAGACACGGCAAGTCCGCATTACAGATATATATGCCAAACTTAACCTTACGCTGACCCAGCTTGAGTACTTGTGGCACAATAAAGGTACATTTATTAGTGGCAGCAGTTGATTAGGGGGATAAAGAACTAGTCATGCTAATAAAGTTGGGCTGTCTGATGCAATCGCATTACTTAATAACCTCCGCATCCATGTCTCTTCCCATTCCCACTGTGTTGGCGCATATTAATGCAACTCCAAAGATCCATTGGCCTTGTGTAACTTGACCGAGGTGCCCCATGACTACCATCAAGGACACTACTTACACGCGTTTTTGCTGGGCATCAAGTGTAGCAATGATGGCAAGGCAAATGCCTCAGTGAGATGCCGACGGATAGTTGTGGCTCGCGTGCGTTAGGGGCATACGTCTATCAAGTGGTGGATTTGTCTTGTCTATAGCCTTGCAGTCCATTCTAATGCTTTTCCAATCATAGCATTTCATAACAATGGAGGTCAGTAAGGCAAGGATGATGACAATTTGAGCTTTGCAGGTAGCAGAACCCCTTGTCAATCCCATTGCATAAAAGTCACTCTCATGGCACGTTTCGCATACCATCTGACCTACCAATGCCTTTGCAATTGAAGTGCTGCACGTATTCAGTGGTAGAGCTTACGGTCACAATTGCGTTTTGCATGTGGATTTGTGCATTTGTGCTGAAGTAGAATGCACCCTCTTTCTACAATATCACCAGCGATAACTTCAGTCGACACCGATCCACATAGCCTTGTAGCTCCATACATATGTGGTAAATATGTGAATGCTTCAAGAATTAACTGACAAAACTAAATTTATGTTTTTCACCAGAGCTTAATAAAATGGCATGCCTTAGATTGTTGAAATTTGAAGATTGCAGGCGCTTCTTCATATGCACTCGGAATGCAGCAAAAAATGCAATTAATTATCATCACGACACCATCCATTATATTCGCAACTAATCTGTGGCAATGCTTTATCGTGTGTTTGGGAAAGGCATCTGATGCAACTAGATATTTTTCCTTGACCTAACCACACTCAGGTTCCAAACGTGGAGTAAAGTGGTTCTTGCGTTCCTCCGTTAAGCAGCTCTAGCACCACCTTTCGCTTAATGTAGGCCAAACAGGAATCATGGCCGAGATCTCTCTGCTCAAGGTGCACTGCTTTCATGTGAAGCAGTCAGGTTTGATTAATTAGCTAAATGATGGGCTCCTATTGTTTGCTAAACACAAGAGCTCATATTTCATAACTTGTACTTTGCACTGAAAGCCAAGGCGTGGGAAATTGAGAGGAAGGTAGAGAGTGAAGGAAGGGGAGAGGTGAGGGACTGAATAATGTAGCTACATGGTGCGATTACGACAGCTTTGCATGAATAACTACAAACTTTGGAATCATCGCTACATAGAGCCCATTCACATTATGCTATCCCCTGCGTACTTTACCATCTAGTCTAATCTCAGGTGAGCTGATTAGCTAATTTGAACTGAGACAGCCAACATGAGTGTTTAATTATGCATTGCTTTTCTTTAGTAGAGCACCCTTGCGTCCCTTCAAGCGAATGCAAATGAAGACACACTGATTTCTAAGAACACTTGGCTTTTTAAATATTTCAAAATTTGATACCGGGGACACGTTTTCATCTTCAGTGAAACAGGAACGTAACAAGCATGTGTTTGGTATTACTTAAAAAGGCACAGCATGGAATACAATTCAAACCCAACCACGTGTGCCTTTGTGTGGCGCTCCACTTTCAAAAGCGTATTAGAACTTGCATTTTCTGTGACGCCAGGTATGATGCTGTGTACCTAATTACGCACAATACATTTTAATTCGCCTTCAGACTTTAACTGCTCATATGTCCTTCTCTACATCATCACATCGCATTTTACCCGCGCAATACTTCGTCTTGCCAACGATCTCCTCCAGCTACTCAAGCCTGTGTTTGCTCAATCTCTTATGCAACTCTGATCTTGCTCTACTCCACCCACTTCGACACGTAACTCCTTTTATGATTTAATATAAATTCTGCATTTTTTATTTTCTTCTCTATACTTTAAACAATTTTTTCGATTGATTTGGTTCTTCTTTGTTCCATATTCACGACTCAAAAAGCCTATGGTTTCATCATTGTAGTCTCGGAACATTTAAATCTGTCCCTTTATTTCCAACGTGATGATCCCAGTGCTTGAGTGGTACGGCATGCCTACTGAGAGCGCAAGCTTTACCTCATGCCATCTTAGCCACACCGACCAATTACATTTCGCATTTATGCCATCTCCCGAGGGTAGCGCACACTTCCATTGGTTTGGGTGCAAACCAAGTCACGATCATACTTTTGCCTTTCTTCTGCCAACCACTCTCTTGGAAATAAATTTCGAGCGCTTACAGTAAAACGCGCTAATCATGCGTTGCCTTTTAAGGATTATTTTTACACTGCACGTTAACGCCTTTTTGTGGCAGAATCTTTACGACCTTGGTTTAGGTTTGCTTAGGTCGCACACTATCTTGACAGATAAAGCCGAAGGTAACACTCACTACAGAATCATCAGACACATGATTTAATACGTTTGCAGCCAAGATCTATCTGCTGGACAGTCAATTCTCTCAGAGCTGCGCTGTTTAGGCAAAAACAATTATTCATAATTATTCGGACTGCTTCAATTCCTGCTCGGATGCCAAGTATAATGTGATTATATTTAATTAATTTTAATCCACTTCAATTTGTACATGCATGAATATGGGTCCCGCAAGAGATATATCTACTCCCAGCTTAGTATTGACGTGCAAATATTTACGACGTCAACGCAAACGAGCTATCCGTGTAACGTTTAAATTAGCTCGAAAGTAAATTCTGCAATCTTGGTATTGCGGATTCTACTTCAGAAATGAAAATAATTGGCAAGGACTCTATGGCCTAAAATTGCCATGATATGAAATAGTTGTAAAAATCTTAACTGAATGGTCACGAAAAGTTGAAGAATTCTCATCAATTTGCTTTTAACAATCCAAACAAAACTGAGCATTATTTCGGAAAACAAAAGGGTTATCTCAATTTCAACTCCATTTCACACACCTACACGGATAATGTTAAACTTGCCTATAGCGAGAGTGGGAGCAATGTTTGAGAGACCGAATCTCTCCTTTTTAATGAACGACGAAACATAATCATCTATGCGAGTTCCATAGAGGTGAAGCGAATCTAGTGTCCGGTCTTAATCACAGACCTTACACATAGCACAATGAAACAGCATAACATTTCGCCAACCTAATCTAATGATTGCCTTTTGCATTTGCAACCATGATCGCAATGCATCGTCAACAACTACTCAGTAGCCTTGATTACAATTACTGAGTGGTGTGTCTAGAAGGCTAAATTACCTGGTGAGCGTGGAATAAAGTACTCGTTATTTATTAGGCTTACCAATGTGGTGAGAGTCTGTTTGGCATAACGCAAGCTTAGCCTCCTTTATAGAAAGCCCAAGACATGACATTTGATGATGTCTGATAGAGAAACAGTCCAATTTTGCTGAGCCTATAGGTCTTTAAACCTGGCGTATTCATGAAGAGTTTTACAGATGACCAAAGATTGGCTAGCAAACATGCACATGTTTTGCATAGAGTGGTAATGACACTCGCAGACTGAGACTGCGAAGCAGGTAGATGCTTTGAAATTTAACAAACGGAAAACTCAAGAGTGCTTGGCAAATTTAAAGTAATAAGAGTTTGTTTTTAAAGTATTTTTCGAATTAAAAATTTGAACCAAGAATATTAGGTTCTAACACTTTGTCTCAGTCCAGTGAGCGCGAGCTGCAAATGAATCACTAATGCTCTCCTCGACAACGCAGAGAAAGCGTAAAATTTCAAGAATATCACCATGTTGTTGCATTAATATACATGAAAATGTACGACTTTCGGGTTTAGCTAATAAAAACTGCGAAAACCTTTTCTTTGGAACGCAGGATATTTTGAAGCTAGCAACAACTAAATGAAATAATTTGTGCTTAGCTCATTATTAGTCAGTAAAATTAGCATGTCCCTATGCTGTGGGTTCACTGCGCCGTTTCAACTTTTATAATAAATAAATAATAAATAAATACATCTCGCAAAACTGACAAAATTTGCATTCGTTGCCTAAAATTTGCACCAGTGGAACGTGAAAATGCCAAATGACGTTACATTAGATTGCGATTAACCCCTCTCGTATAAACTTCACAATAGCTCAGTTTTTTTGCTAGTAGACTAGAATACCAATGGCAAGGTAGTGAGCACTATTAACAACCAAATTCTTGTATCTTTCAGACTGCAGGCACATATTGCCAAAGAATCGCAAGTGAGTTTTCCTACGACCGTAAAAGGTCGAATTCATTCAGGAGCAGATAGATTTGCTGACCGCCAGGTGTGTCCAGAGGTTGACTTTGGAACGCTGGCTTGAAAGCAGAGCCAACAACTCCGTGGAGACAGAGTTTAGCGCATGGCCACATTGCTGGCGTCTTAATGCCTGTACATTAAGGATCTCTCTGCTGGGATGCCAGCACTTCTTCCATCCGAAGCATTATCAATTCTTTCGCACCGCTAAAGGTTGTCATAGACGGAATAAATCAGGCTGAAGATCCTTAAAAGTCGGGTCTGTTTCCCGCTGTCACTAATGTAGCAGCCTGAGTCCTCCTCCAAGACCAAAGAAAGCAAATTACTTAAAGAGAAATATGCATAATCAACAAGTAGATTGGAATCGGATGTCGTTGGCAGGCTTAAAGGCCAGCTCACACAGCACAGACAACGTGGTCCATCAAGTGGTCGCAGTGGAAACCACCAGCCGAACAAAAAATGCGTTACAATTATAGCGGCAAGATTTTTCGGGCATCAAATAGTACTTATTGGGGATCGCGGATAAATGTAAAACAAGTTTTGATTTATTCCTTAATGGGGTGGTCAACAGGCGAACGATCAGGCATTCTTTGTGCTCTCTGAGCCATGCAGACAAATCGTGAAACTGTCCTCAGAACTAAGTGGATGTGAGTCTCAAACATACGGGTGCAGATAGAGTCACTTCCACATTTTCGCCGGTTAAATCAGTTGCATTGCTACTTAACTACCCCTTAGTTCCTGCTGTCTCCTTAACCCACAAACAATGTAAAAGATCGGCCGCAAAGCAGCGATGACTAAACCATACTCACTGAACCCATTGGAATTATTTTTTTTCCTTGACTAATGAACTGCAAACCTCGGACTTCTTAACAAAGTCCGTAAATGATGCAAGCGCTTCTAGCATTATAATGATTACGCCAAAATAGCTTCAGCGACAAGTCTGATGCCTGTGTAAAGTACCTGGCCATCGCGTCACAACAGATTTGCGGATCAAATACAGATAAGACGGCAATCACGTAAGGGAGAAACGCTTTTGTTAGTGATGGTTGAATTCGAAGTAGATAAGTAAACTGGTCCGAACAGTAGAATGATTCCGGTGACGCTGTAGCCAATCGACACTCATGGGCTTGAGTTCGCCTTCATGCCTCTTGCCATGCCTTGTCAAATATGTTCCTGCGATTAGTGATGTACTGATGCAGTCACCATCAGAATGTCCTTTACAATGTCAATTTGTTGGAAGACACGTATAAAGAAGTCCATTCACTATTCCTCCCTCCCAATCACATCAGCAACAATAATTATTACGCTAAGCGTCTGCTCAAGAGAAACGCACGCTAAGATACCTAGAATCTTTGTTCTAGTCGTGGGACGGTAATCGGGCAACACTAAATGCGTAGAAGAGAGTGCGAAGCAGATTTCATGGCATTTTCGCTTGCTGAGACGCATGTACATGCGTTCGCCTCCGGATAACATCTTGATAAGCTCCTTCAACTACTCTGCTGCGATTCGCAATGCTCCTATATCGTCTCAGATACGCCATATTTGCCAACTTAATAACACTTTTACGTAAGCAGAGCCCTTTGCGTAGCCGGGTTGCTACGCGTGTTTAGTAAGTGACGAAGTTCACCTTCTTTCATTCCTTCAAACATCAATTGTTGCCGCTCCCAGTGTTGAATTAGACAATATTCTTGTCACTATGACCTTTAGCTCAGCTGAAAGCATACAACTATGCTTAGGAAGTGGTTAAAGCTCACAAATTTATGTGATCCACAAGAATTAATCTTATTTTTTTTGTAATGCTATCGGCTTTTCGAAATCGGTATGAACAGTTTTGCCTTATTTGCGAGTGCGATGAGAGAGGAAAGCCGATAAAGTGGCAAATTAGCAGGCATCCTAGCGTGAGTTATAGCTTGATAGACACAATTTACTATTCACACAAATAAGTAATTGTGTATTGGCTGTGAATAGGTTGGGCAGAAACAGCAACCCACATTAGCTAAGCGGAATCTAATAGAAGTCAGCTTGAATATGCAAATATAGCTCAAGGAGTTCGGATGGATAAAAATGAGGTTCGAAGTCCATTTGCTCAGAAAGATCTTTATTGGGCCTTAAAACGCTTACGAAGCAGAATACGGAAATAAGCTTATTCCTTTGCTGGTTTGATTCTACCTGGTTAAGGATGAATGCAGAGTATCAAAACAGTGTCTTCGTCTAGAATGGAATCGCCACACACAAATGGACCATGTCAGCGAATTCTTATTTCAAGGTTGGAAGGCGTAAGAATGGAATTTCTCCTATAGTGTGGAAGCGAGTCAAAAGGAAGGAGGAAGTTTAATATCCTAGTGCAAATTGTCTTGGGGAAGATTCCGGAGCATTTGTCCACTGATTCACATCAAATTTAGGTGCACATTAATGCTGCTCAAAATAAGCAACTAGCCGATTTAATAATACATCAGCCTTGTCGAATTTCCAGATTAAAAGTTTGCCTGAACAACTGAGATGGAAATCACGTTTGATGACGACAAACAATCTTTAGTCCATGTATGTAGCCATCAAGTCATCAATCAGGGAAGAAACCTTCAACTGTGGCACATGCCGTTGACAGCAGCAGATACTGGACAGACTCAATTACGATCTGATGCAAAAAATCTGCTACTACTGTCCCAATCCATCGTTTTGGAAGTCGAGTCAGGAAATGCTTGCTTTATTGCTCACGACGAGGTGTGATTTATCATCTGCAAAGAAAATGTAGCCACTCCGTAAACAGCATTTAAATACTGCTCTAAGTGTTGTGTAACTATCGTTAATCAGCTGCAGAGAAGATTTGCAGTCCATTATGCATTCCTACTTTACTCACCCTGCGTGAGTTTAAAGGCGTCTGCCAGAAATCGTGATATGGACTTGGAAGTAGGTTGCATTCCTCCAGCTTTCTAAAATGTCCTTTGCTCAGTTTACCTATAAACTCAAGTCTAGGTGTTTTCTACGTCCCGTAGCTCATCATGCATAAAATATTAAATAGCCTTTTTGTAGGTAAAGCCGCATGATAAGAAGATAACGGATCTTTGTCAAGATTTAGTTGAACAGTTATGCAGATACCTCAACGCTGTGGATATTGCCAGTATTTGCACGGCAATTCCTAGCTGGAATTGGATTCTCTTTATAAAACGACCCTATTCATACATTAGCAAGTGGAAGTGGATTGACAACTGAGTCTGCAAAGCGCTATATTCAGGTTCGCGAACCCCGTCCCACGCAAGCATTTGCAAAGCTATTGAGCAACACTTTCACCAGATGCAGTTTGATCTCCAGTTCTCGTTAATTCGAGCTCCTTACGGTTCATATGAAACAGTCAACTGTCTTCTTTTGATTTCCGTCATGGCAAGAAGAGGGAATCCTGACCACCCCATTCTTCCATTGCATGTAAACAGCAATGTATTTCTGAGCATAGTGAATTCCACGCGTCGCACAACGGTGTATGTTCAAGCGTTTCGTTACGAGTTTCCTTTGTATGTCTATAGTTTCGCTCCGGATGTTAAAAAATGCATATTTCATGGTAATCTGTACTCGGGAAGCCTGCGTAGACGAAGAGCACAACATGCTACGATGGACTGCATCCTCTACATACTTGAGCTTTCTCAGTTTTCAAGGAACGGCTCCGATATTGTAATCGAGCTAAATGCCATAGTGATGACCTTGTCACCTAAACAAACATTTGGGATTGTGATTATTGATGATGTGAAGCGAGAGGAGGAGAGTGGGATGGACCTCTTCATGGGGTATGCAGAGAAACTCGGTTTCGTAGATGGCTCTCCTCTGACAACCGCACCGATGAACTGGCGAATATGGCATGTGCAAGATAGTGGTAGTCACATCACAAAGCGCCGAGACATATTTGAGTGGGTTTGTCAGGATGTAATTTGGAGGAGAATGCAAGAATCTACAATTTAATTAGCTGCTGCGCCAAAGTTAATAAAAGGCGTCACTTTTGTCTACCTTGTGGTCGGGATTGTGGTCGTTGTCACTTAGACAAGGTTATTAATGTTAGTTCTAGCATGGCCAACGCTTTGAAATGGATCAAGCGAAAAGAAGTAGATGTGTTTAATAGCATAATATGATTCGAACAACGTTGGCAAGATGATTTCTATTTGTTTTTCATGGTGGATTCTTGTTCCACTCCTGCTCATGCTCCTTCATCTCCTTGATTGATCGGGTTCACGCCTCTTCATCAGCTGCACCCGTCTTTTCTAGTACCGATTTGAAGGTGATCTTATAATCAGATTAATTGCGCTCACGAATCTGGAAATACTTTGCGCTTTTTTACGCTTACCTAGATTAACGTTTACCTTTTACGTCTTTTATCAGAGACCAAATGCTTCATTTGATTGCTCATTTCTAAGTGTCTTCATCCAGCCTAATTCAACAGCTCCTTAAATTTTTAGTAAAGTTGCAAGATTTTAGCACCAAAACAAGACAAATAGGCAGGGTTCAACTGCATTGTGACTAATGGCGACCACTCTCATTCATATAACTCACATAGCTGCTTATTTGTCCATACGCGAGCACACACAACTCTGTACCTGAAATACAAGAATAGATAAGCGCCCTTATTGCTTTCATCGGTAGTTCTGCGGCCTAATGTTTCATGAAGAACGCACGATTTAATGTGGAATAGTGTTCTGTGTCCAGAATTCTTCCGTAATTGATGAGGTCGGCTACAGTGTGGAGGTGCATAAGATGACGCTTTGCTGTACGTGACACACGAATTACACACTACTCACGGGTTAAACGCGGACACAGTAGAGTTAATAATTTGAGTTCATGAATCGCTAATGCATTTAGCTGCCAAGTGTCAAGATGCTACGATATTTGTGCAATCCCATTACCGGCCTGACGACTCCTTCCATATGGCCCAACCATCATGCACTGATATGAGTCATAAATGTTTGCTGATGCAAGGCCCTTTTGCAGTCGGTCATGCATAGAACAGAGCCGATGGAGAAGTCAGTAGACGATAACTCACTAGTTTGTGGACTGGCTGACCACTGTGGGTTTCTTTTCGCACTCACACCTTCCTTCATCACAATACAAGAGTCTCCAGCCCATTAAAGTCTATCTACGATAAGCCGATCAGTAGGAGTGACGAACTCACATCCCTGCCCGATCTAAGAAAAGAAGTGTTGTTTGGATATCCTGTGCCTGCATGGTCGCACGCACATCGGCATTGACATATGGTCGACGTCATACTTACTTAGAAAATAATTGATCTTAGGCATAAGAAATTGACAAATAAGTGACGCTCAAATGTGAGCTAGCCCTTTTATCCAATTAGGTGGGAAAATGAATGTGTCTGCAAATGATCCAGCAAGTTAGTTCCATTCAAAGGAAGTGGTTTTGAAACATTTGTGCAAATTGCTTGTCATACATTGGCACACGTTGGCAAGGTTCGGTTGCGGTTAGTGCTCTTTACCCTATCCGCAAAGCCATCAAAGCGCACTTTGTGCGTCCCTTTTTCAATAGGCATGAAATAGCACTGCCAGCATCAAGTCCAAAACCATTGGAAAAGTTCAGAAGTCCCGAGACCCTAGAGCCCCCTCATTTCCATGTACACATACTGTTGCAAGATTGTCCCACTGAAGAATAGCGCATTAAACATTACCGCCGCATTACCTGCGGATTTACCTTTAACTACCTAAATGTAGTGTCATTCCACAACAAGCAGAAACATCCTAAGGAACGCGATGTCATTGACCGTTTGCGTCTTTGACTACTAAGTGCTGCATTCACTCCCAATGGTCATTGCCTCATTAACGCAGCTAAAAATTAGAGTGCCTAACCTTTACCGTGAGACAATGCAAATTCAATCAGCAAGTTTCAAGGAATCAATTTGTCTTGTTGCCATCGTTTGCAAAGTAAAATACTATTCTTGACGTCATTCGCGGGCCAGAATTGTGAGCTTACTTTGATGACCTTGCTATTTAATGAGTTGCTTTTTGCTTTCGTTAAATGATTTCTACAAAACTTGGTCAGCTTAAAGCCTTTCTATTCGGATGTTGTGCTACTACATTGCAGTTGATATGTATCAGACAGAAGTGACGAGAAATTTGTCACAGATTTGATTCTAGGTGAGTTCCAGTTTGCAGTGTTGTAAGCGACTGAAGAGGCACGAGCGAAAAATAATGGATTGTTCATAAAATAAAGTTGGCAGAGATCATAGATTACAGTTATTCTTTGCGATGCACGTGCAGACACAAATGCCTCTAACGACCCAGAAAATTGACCTATGTGCTAGCCTGCATGTCCAAAATTGTAAAGCGAATGGTGGAAAATAATACAAATATTTTGATTCCATGGAATCAAAGCATGCTTTTGCATTTGTTTTATTTAGAAGGGTACATTCGATTCAATTAGTGCTTTTCAACCTTCGTCGCATTCCACGAAAACTGACCCTGAGGTATTGCTCATTAACAGAAAGGATAGGTCAAAATGAACCGCGTGGATCAGAGGCCCACAAGACTCAACAAGCTCATGCAAACTTTTAATGGGGCTGTTTTGCCCTAAAATGCAACAAAAATACGGCTTCATATATGTTGATTAGAGAAATCGTGCTGGGAGACGAGGCCAAGTGAAAGAATTAAGTATGCTGGACCAAGGTTGGAAGGCTGATACTCCACCACAATGCCTCACCGCCACCTCCCTCCCAATCGCATCCTCCGCAATCTTTGGCCCTTTTGTGTCCCAAGCTTGGCTTATTACTTTTAAATTTTGTTGACTAAACATTAGTTGCGGCCTTCGTTCTCCCGAGCTCGTAAGCCGGCCACCCTCGTGAGACGTGCATGCGTCCTGTCTGAGATTGCAACTCTGATTGCGCAGTTAACAACCGGTGTGCGAAAGGAAAATTCGTACAATGCTCCTAGATCTACGCAAATAGCTAAGCAGCTCAGAAATGACGAATTTTCAAGACTATTTGACAATGCTAATGGCCTACTTTTGCTGATTTTATATTATCAGGGTCTACAGATTATTTACGCACTGAACTATTTAGCACAATCAGTGCCTTTTATGAGTAAGGGCACACCGACGGCGCCAACAGGACCGCTTTCTCCTAGACACCATCTGCGCCCGTATGTTCTGTCAAGGGATTGTCCGGATTGTAAGGAGGAGCTTTATTAGTAAAGGATGCTACTTCAGTAGAAAGGACCTTTTTCCTAAAATGTGGCATATTGGAAATAGTATAGTTCCAATTCCGAGGAGGGGCATTGTCCAGTGGATGGTCATTAGGGGGACGATGCAGGCACTGGTCCTAACTAAAGGTAAAATTGTCTTGGGCCTAGTAAGTTCAGCCACTGTGTGGCAGTGTAAAGATCTTAAGAAACACCACGCAAAAAGAAAACAAAGTTAGTTCCAAAACATGTGGATCCATTACTTTTCGTTCGGCATTGAAGCAGAACCTCGCATTACTTACCAGCTTCTTCAAATACTCTGCAGCACTTTCGAACTTCGTACAAACGTGTGTTGAACTACTGTACGCCATTTAAAATAGTGAGTTCAGTGGATACTGCTTCCTTTTTGGTCTCTGGGTGATAAGGTTGATATGAAAAGGCATACCGATTGATAAATGCGGATACAGATGATCCGGGTATGAATGCTTACGGGTAGAACCCTGGCCCACTTCAAGCAATTCTGATGGTTCTAATGCATTTAATGCCATAAATCTAGCTGCAGAGTTCCCAGTGAGTGCACCTTTCATAATTGAAAATAGTGACGCTGATTGTACCTCTTTGGTGGAGCAAAATCAACGTGCGCGTTCAACTGCAAGGAGTAGATCGGTGCGACAGATGAGAAACGTAGGTGATTGGTGTGGAACAGAGAGAAAAAGGGAAGAAATAGCAGAGAAGGTCAATGGCAATTGGTATGCGAGTTTAGCTAAGGAAAACAGGTATTGAATCGCGGCATTGATCTGCCTTCCTGCCCTTATTTGGTATCTGAGCATTCGCTCATTTATATAAAAGCTTGAGTAAACAGCTAAATAAAACCAAACAGAGCCAAGTTAGAGAGAGAATAACTTATGCTTGGGCTGACATTCTTATATGCTGGAGCGTTTACAGTCCTTTGACTGGCCCATCAGCTGGGTCAATGGTGGATTGGCACACGGACTTTCAGACTTTCAGACTATTAATTCCTGTAGCGATAGAACCAATCATCTGTTTGTATTAGCAACCAGTCTCTGGAGGATGAATGACATCTGCGCTTTGGGTGTAGATGGCAAATGCCCTAACAGGAAATCACTATTTGAGTTTGAACAGCAGGTGATTATTCTCGTAGATTAGTAAATAGTTGGCTACAGCAGAAACAATAATAGCATGTGATCCATGTAAAGGAGTAGGACATTAAGACTTCATTGAGAAGTTAGAACACACGATCCTTATAATTAGTCTAAATGCCAACATGCTTAAGTAATTATGTTCTGGTTTGGATCAGTCTCCTTGTCTTCCGTTTCCAGGCTAAATCATTAGAACAAACATGAAAGCAAAAAAAATGCTCTCGAGCTACTATTTTCTCGACTTTCAAAAGCTAAAGTAAGCGCACAAATTTAGAGCATGTTGAACAATAATAAAATGTTTATTAAGCATGGTCGTTGCGACTATGTTGGAAGTGGTCTGCGTGTGTTAGACATTGTTGCTTGGGCGAACTCATTCTGTTATTAAGCGCTCCTGAAAGCGCTTTCGGATAGATAAAATCCATAAACTTTACTACTGCTTTTAAAAGCACTGTCCGTAGGCTTAGGATTCACAGGGAAGACTAGGAAGTTACTTAGTAAAGAAACAGATATAATCACTGCCAGTATTTTACATTAATAAATACATCTCACGCAAGTTATTGCAAATGATTTGCTGGAATGGGTGCCCTACTTTGCTTATTTATGTATTCCTTTTACTACCTGATAAAAGGAAAAGATAAAGTTAACAATTAATAAAATTCCGGAGAAGAAGAATTCGGCACAACACTCCAGATGGAGCTCTACCCTTAAGCGAGCTCAACGCCTCTTACCTTCTTCACCTGAACCCGACAACTATGCCTTAGCTGTTGACTGAATCGAAGCTTGCCGGTGTACAAAGCCCTGTTCTGCAAGTTAGCATTAAATAATTATGCACTTGAGCAACTACCTCAAAAATCATATTTTAGTTAGATGTCTATATTTTGGTTTACAGATATTTCGGGTAGGCGCAAATTGCTTTGTAGGACTTTAAGTACTCACCAATTGCAGGGCTTTGTTCAAGGATTGATGGGAACATTTCGTCGATATGAACACGGGATGGCTGAAAGTCAATGGGCACGCACGGTGGCTGATAAGGGAGTACCTCCGCACTTGTTTATATGAATGGCAAGCAGAAATAGGAACTATGAAAATGAAAGTGTGCACTACCTCATGGAGTCGGCAAAGCACATGCCACTGTCTGAACGGTGTAAATAAAAGCGACCGCCACTCAGCAATTAAAATTGTTTAATGCTCATTGGCGTGGAGGAGACACTATCAGCTTCGCTGTGCCGACCTTGTGTCTGTGCGTGAGGGTGAATGCACGTGCGTACATGTGGGCGTGGATTAGTGGGTGGTTAAATAGTTGACCATTTGAACAGGGGTGTTCGCTCATTTGCAGCCATACGTGTCTATCAACTTTTAGCTGATAAATGTCTCAAATTCTTGAAATTCTCTCACTATTCCATGAAGACCGACCTGCAATTAGCGAGTGTCCAAGATCTCACCAGGTAATTCGTGCATATCCAAAATTTGTATAAACCAAAAACTGTTTCTCTAGCTAAATTATGGGTTCAAAAATGACTAATAAACGCCTTTCTGTTCATTTTTAGCTCACAAAACAGGGCTTTATGCACCGGCGTGCCCAATTCATTCAACTTAGACTTAAGCATTAGTTTGACCGGGGAGACAGAGTAAGAAGCCTTCGGCTTACGCAAAAGCAGTGCTATGGGTAGAGCTCGCGGCTCGCTGTGACTTGTAACAGGGTGTGCCAAATGTTCAAAGAGCCTCTTATTTGCTTTAAGTTTGACTACTCTTATGGGTGACATTGAAGTAAAGCAACGGATAGAAATTCTCAAGTGAATGAAATTTGGATGATGTGTATAGTAAATAGACTTGCCTAGTAAGTGGCGACTTAGCTTTGCCTTACTCTAGTGACAGAATGCATTAGTTAACCTTATTTTGAGCCATTGAAATCGAAGGTGAGTTCCACTACCAGTGTCTTCGATTACTCTTTGAATCTGTGTGCCATTTGTGTCGAGGAGAGCATGATGTCAGTCAGAGAACGACTATGAAATGTTGAGGTCAGACAAACAGTGGCATTTTGGTTCCGGCTTAAACAGAAGTACGGAGTTTTAGCTTCTCTGCACGACTTCTGTTTACTGTTCTGAAATGTGAATCTTCTAACTACGTAATCGCGTATGCTAATTGAGACGATTGGAGCAGTGAAAGTGAACCTGAAATTGACACGCAATTTGAATTTACGCTCCGATTTTTGACACGGTTGCATGCGCGACGTTAAGCGCAACGTCCTGGACTTTGTAGCGCGGTCAGTCTGCTGCTGATCAGCAAAGAAGCTAAGATTGTGTTCACGACGGTCCCTAGATATCTGTAAAAGGCAATGAATGTAGAGGTGGTAAGAGCACATTAAATATTAAGCAGGAACGAATGAGTCGGATGCAGTTGCGGACTCGTAACTTCCACCCAATTTAAAAACACTCATGTGAAAAAGTTGCTGATCACTGAAAATCATTGCTCGTATATTGTTATTCATTAGAGGAATGCCGTAGACAAGAAATTTAATGCAGGTCTCATGTGGATAAATGTTGCGGGTAGAATATTATAATCCCGCAGTACAGAGGGACTAGCAAGTCGCCAACTAACAAAATGCAAGGCATATAATTAAAGGAGTTATCTAGCTTAGATGCTCTGCCAAGCCACCTTTTCATGGTCTCTAATTTATAGTATTGCCATGATGGCAGTCTCCCCCACCAGGTTTGTGTAACCCATAATTCAAGATAACTTTCCCCTAAGGTAATTAACGGTTTTCGGAGGCGAAATTATTTTTTGCGAGATTAAAGATTTAGTATGCGGAAGTCCTGATAAAGTTACAGCTGAATAGGTGATCAATTGAGCGGTCTTACTACAAAGGCGCATACTCAAGTACACGTAATGTGTTGCCGTAGATTGCGTGAAGTAGAGTTTTATATCAGAGGGCCTAAAGCGAACTGTCTGCTAGATGAACGTCTTAAAGAGGAGAAATGTGTGTCCGAAGTATCGAATGCAGTGCTGTCTACTCGAAGTGCATGTGAGGCCAACAATGAAAGAAACGTAATAAGGCGGTGAAGTGTAGTGCGTTGTAAGTAGCTTAAACCTAGGCATAGTGTTTGGCCACGTTGCAGCAAAGCGGGTCGCGTACCAGGTTAGCGCGTTTGACACTATAAGGAGTAGACATTTTACCATTCGCGTTCCATTATTTTCTTTCCAAGCACCTCGAGTAGGCGTTTGCGTTGCAACGAGATCTACAGTTTAATTCGTCATAGCATCGAATACCCTTCTTGCAATCATTGTCATCTCAATAAATGGTATTCGATCCTTCATCTCATTCGACTCATGATTTCCTTGTTTCTGCTCCATCTCTTCGCAATCTTTCCCCTCTTCTACATCTCACACTTCTCTTCCCCTACTTGCTGCTACTCCATGCAAAAGCACACATCAAATTAACTTCCGCACTAATAAAAGTGTTATTATTGCCCCCTCTTTACAATTTTGCAGCCATAAATTGTCAAAATCATAAGTGAAATTTATTGAATGGGGTTTGCGACTTGAAAATCAAATGTTACGAGTGCTCGGTTAACTTACTATAACGACGAATGAAGTGCTAACATTTGTTCTAGGGAATTAAGATACCACATTGTTGTTTACAAGACAACAATGTGACACAGAAGATAGGTGGGCAATGCAAATCAGGTACGCCATCCTCTAAATTGTGCAGGCATGAAATCAAGCAGGGACATGTGATCAGCGACGAAGAAGAATAAATTCTGTTCGTGGATAGCATCGTTTCTTTCCAGTCCTGTAATCATAGACGCATCTATAAACCAATGGGGTGATACGCGGCCCAGCTGGCAAGAGAACATCCTCGATCTCGCCATCCTCTTTGTATTCACCGACCGCCTCACCTTCACCCATACTCTCGACCACTTCTTCGCCCTTCAGAAGGTCAGGTTCGGCAGCGAGGTCCACCTTCAGCCCCGGGTCAGCCTGACCAACCACCACTGTGGCGGCAATAGCAGGATTTGAGACGAAAGCGAGGAGAAGAAAAAGAGAGATTAGAGTCGGTAGTACTGACATGACGTGCTAGTGTGCGGATGGTGCTGATTGTGCGCGGTATGATTTGCATACGCACTACAGGGATATTTATAGGCGTTTTAAATGGCTTGTTTATCCTTTAGCGTCAACATTTACGTTTAAACGGGGCGGGCACACCGAATCAGTACATCCTCCCACCACCTGGCTAATTATGCGATTGAATTGTGGTCCAACGCCATATGAACTAAGTGTACCTCTCTAGAACAGATCCAGATGGCTTGCGTTCGCCATTCTTCACTAGCGCTGCACACCACATCACATTTTAAGAATTCTAGTAATGCATTCAGAGTGGATACTAATGTTCTTCTTTCTAGTCATGATGTGTGCGAAACAGCCACGCATTAAGCTGACCCTCTTGAGCTCAGCAGTAGCTGCTGCCATTAAACTCCTTAGTGTCACTTGATAAATTATGCTTGGATCTGTGAGGGCAGCATTTATTCTTCTTACCTGTGATTACAGTTGTGCACCTTCCTATTTACACTTTGGAGGGCAAGATAAATGGGATCTGCAACCAGTTTTGTGGCTGGGCTGATAAAGTGTGGTATGAGACTAATAAAAATCATCGACAATTAATGTCTGCCTGTCCTTTATTACCTGACGCTGGCAGATATTCGTAGGCGTTATGGGCGCCGATACTCGAATACCAAAATAAAGACGCTCATCACGGTTGACAATACAGCAAGCGAAAATAATCATGACCGCCATGGGGTAGATGATCACTTATCAAGCTTTGTTCAAAAGATATTCTCCGAACTTACCTACAGGATCTTACAAAGCGGCAAGACGACACCGGAACATTTGTTAAGACCTGCACTAATACTTTCCAGCGTCAAGCATTTGTGCTTTCCCGTAGCTTTGGTTATCACTATTTGAACATTTATTTTAGACCATGTTATGCTATCGTGTTGCCATTTTTGTACTTGTTCAGGCTTAGAGTATCAGTGATTTATGTGCACAATGAAAAACGGAACTAAGCATCCTCGCCTTAGATGAGCATTTCTGTACTTGATGCCACGCCTTCCACATCTCGTACTCACATCGTCACACAGCCTTTAAGTCATTAGAGGTGCGAAGCCTAAGAAAGCGTGCATTACAGCCCAAACGCTAGTGGTAGACGCATCGAATTAAGGTATCGACGCCCTCGTTGCCAGCTCTCTAGGTCCTTCACTTTTATTATGTCCATTGAGGTGTGCATAAGCCAGACTAACCACGAACTATATGTCTACCCATTAAATTTGCACATTCATGAATCTAAACTAATAACATTTCATGCATCATATGCGGGCTACTTTATGACAAAATCTTTCAACCACTTCGATTAGTTTGCGATTAAGCTCGGACTGCAGAGATTAAAAATGTTGATGACTTGAACAATTGACTTGGGTGTGATTTTAGCTGCCTACCTTGTGCATTCGAACATTCAAGTAAACAAGTCAAGCATTGCAGGTGTGTAGGCGTCAATTAATTGCGACATTGGAAGGCATGCCTTCGTAGTTGATTACTTAATTTTGATATTGTTATGTGTCCTGTACAGCATCAAGCGGCGGCAGGCCCAACTTCATAGCAAATGCACAGTCCGGAGTGACAGACATTCAGTTAATCTGCTTACCATGAATTGGCGACGAACTAGTCGATAAAATTCGCGAATTCGTAACTTCCTTCCGGGTCACTTGTGACCTACTCGGCAAATTTGTTGAACAATTAATCATTTTTTCCGTATGTATTCGTTTTTTCTATGAACGTTGTAGACAGGGAATCCAAAAATCCTCATGCAAGCAAATTTATGGAAGGAATATTTATCTCTCTGTACAGTGAAACTCTAAAATCGTGTGCTAACAAATTTAACCAGTTGGCTTAAAGTGACACAGCCAATCATATCATTGAGGTGTTTCCAAACCTCATTGTTTACTTTTACCATGATGACCATCGCCACGACCAGATTTATCAACCCACACTTCAAGGCAACGTCCCATACGCTTAAACCTCCAGATCAGTTGGATCATCTAAGAGCAAATTTTTTTGTTATAAAGACCTAGCATGCGCATGTTCTCGTCCCACGCGATAGATCAGTTCTTGTAAACATATGCGTCCTATAACGAACGCATAAATTAAAGTAGACGCAATTCGATGTCAACGACTCAATGTCCTTGCACCGCATATGAGATGAACATTGCAGAGAAGAAAAATATTTGCCTAAAGGACTGAATGCAGACGTCAGTTTCAAATATACTTTTTTCCTCCGAGAAAACTAGCAGTTGTTGCCCCTTGGTATTGACAACTTTGGGTTAGCCTCTACCCCATCGAGTGAGAGAATAAATTAGTTAATGGTACTATGGTCAATGTAGGTGTTTAGAAGAAAATTCAGATCTTTCAATAGTCAGAAAATCCATGGAATCGACTAACCACCGAAGCAAGTTGATCCGTCACCGAAGCATGAAACAAACGCAGGCTGATTCGCATCTCAATTTCAGGCATTGTCCCTAATAAAATAACTCCAATGCTCACATGTGTTCTGACACCTGTAGCACGCAATGCTTGTCTGACTGGTGGTTTTGATGCAACCCACACAATTCATGCACAGATATTTAGCTTAAAAATTAAACAGGATCTGCGAACTATACGTTCTATGTTACCAGACTGATTTCACATTAATATAGGAGCGTTTCTCGCAAATTTCCTTTAAGGCTTTGCGTCAGTAATATTGCTTAGAATGCCCATGAAACCCTCAACCAAAGCATCAGCATGCGCCTGTCTTTAATTCAGCCTGCTTCACAAACAAGAAGTGGATATTTTAACTAAGTGTAGGTTTAAGGGATTAGATCTAGCAGTAGATTACGCAGCGTTGATTCATTAAGTGCTTTTTATGCAACCAAAATGGATGAATGAGTGTTGATGTGGCCCACATCGACATCTATTGCCGACTATGCGAGCTTGAGGTACAGAGAAGTCAGATGCATTCAATAGCTCAGGGACATCCAAAACAGATTTGGACAACAGAGGGGAACAAAATAATGCGTGCGAAAACACATGCGTCATACTTTTGTGATGATAATAATAAAATTATATCCAGGGAAGTCAGACAGAGTGTTAACCACTGGAAGCAATGCTGATTGCAAAGCGACTGCCTCTCGGCGATTGCAAGATTGGTGACACAAAGCATTAAGTATAAGAAAAAATAAAAAAAAAGGATCAAAGAACGAGCAAAGCAAAAGTTATCTAGTGTAAAAATGGGATCGTTTCAATTTCCTATGGTTGGGAGATCGGTAATACAAATGGGAATGTAAAAAATATCTAATCATCGTTTTACGATGGTGCACAGTCAGAGCAGTCACAATAAGCAGTGTATGGATCACAGCTTGTTTAGATATAGTTTGCGTATTTCCGATCATCAATAACATTTCGTCATAAGTCCTGTGGATACAGAATCACCACATAATTCCTTAGTGTGAGGGCATGCAGAATACAGTAATTTCCTTTGAGGTCTTTACTGGTTTATTCTTAACCATGTTGAACGAATAATATCAGCAGTTCCTCGTCACGGTCCCACATGTCACCTATTTATAACAAATGCAATCTGTCAGGGCCTGGGTTACCATATTTAATTATGCACAACTCAAATGCGTTTGCATGAAAGCCGGATTATTCTACTTGAAAGAAATTAAAATCATTTACGAGTTGGAGGTATATAAACAAGCTGGTTGGAGGAGAAAGGCAAACATACAATTAATAATGGAAGAAACTTATTTTAATAAAGATGTCGATTAAAGATATTTTGACCCGTACCTCAACATCAGTCCCTACTTTTGGGGAAACGCTCAACAAGCAGCGATGAGGGCATCCGAACGCACGAGTCGGTTGAACTACTAGGGTGACGAACACAACTGCTGTTTAGCCTAGTAATTCTCACAAACTAAGTAAGGAAAGATTGGGCAAGTGTGCACCGATTGCACAAATTTAATCATTAGTTACTTTCCACAAATAGTCTCTTACATTCTCACATTCGCTTATGTAGTCTTGTCATAAAAACGCCGCCACTATGCGTTTTAATGAACAAAAATAGGCAAAGCATAAGGGATGCTGTCCCAGGCATGGAGGAATTAACATTGTTAATTAATTCGTCAAGTCATTTTGTTTTGCTGCTGAGTGAATGCCTGTGGCTTCTTCCAAAAAATAGGCTCATGTAATTAACAAAATCAGAAGTTGCGAAGTCAATGCAATTGCAAGAGGGCGCGGAGCGCAACATTGGGAACACAAAATACGCCTTATCTGTGGTGCATCAAACAGCTGATAAAGTGTAGCAAAGCAAAGCGCATCAAAATGAGAGAGGAATGTGCACAGGTGACTGTGCACCCAGTGTGTGGAAAATGGACACAACGACCTGTGCTTGTTATTGACTTAATACTCAGCCTGCTTATCCCTCACAGCTGACGTTCATGCCTTCGTTTGCTCGCATACACCTTTAATGTATCTAAATATTGCCTTTGCCCATGCAATCCCTAAGGAATCTGTCTTGTTTTAACTTATAATGAGCATAGCTAGTCGCATCTATCGAGAAATGGAATAAAAGGCCAATATTCGTTAAAGGTTACCACTTTTAAAAGTAGCAAAATATAAGATGCGTGGTTGCTGCATTTGGCCTAAATGTTTGAAAACCACTTGGACGATAAAGTCGATTCTTCGTCCTCTCATCTTGATGAGGTGGCAATAGCAGCTGCCCAACTGAAGATGCCGAGACAATGGAAATAGATAGCCGCAACTACAAATGATGGCGGGTCCATTGCCAATCACTATTCATTTGAACGTAAAAGGCATGCCGAGGTGTATGAAACAAAAATGGTGATGTTGCACGCAGTGAAGAAATTTAGGGGGTTCGTTTTATTGCTTGGCAATGCAACAAGTTCTCGTATCCTAGAATTCGACACACAGGGACAAGGCGAGGGGTAGCCACGCAAATTGAACTCGTGGAGTTGCAAGACAGTCGTATGCAGAAATAAAATAGCCACTTCTACGGTGCAGTGGTACTAGGTTCTGTCTGTAGAGCAGTTGTTGTGAGCGACTTAGCTACTGCTTTAATGGAAAGCGTCGCACGCGGTAGTATAACATTAGAAATATTCACTTTTCACAGACGAGACTGTAGCATTTGCTAAGAGGAAATCTCACATTTGCAGCAGTCTCATCCTCCTTCCGGTAATTGCAATTTTATGAAAGTTGGAGCTTTAACTATAGGGGTGTGGGATACCTGTTAGTATATAGTGCTATTTGACAGTAATATAAATAAGTGGTTGGGGGTTAAGAACATACATACCGTTACCTAAGCATTTCATTATAATTAATTCGTATGTCCCCCATTTCGTTTGGCAAGCCGCCACTATTAGCCGAAAGCCATTATCTATTTGTTTTTGCACTATTCATGGCTAAGGCGTCCCTTTATAGTAACCTGACCCTGCATTGGAAAATGCGGTGAAATTGAAAACATGGTTGCAAATTTTGTTGTAATTATCTTCTCTATTTGCACTGGTTACATACTGGAACATTGGTAAGGAGAATTACCACCCATTATTAGTTTTTTTTCACTTTATTGTCTGTTTCGCTGCTGCTTAGTGATTACACTGCGTGCGCAAAATACGCGGTCGAAAAAACCGTTTACTTAGCGGGAAAGCCACGCGTCTCGTCATGTTTAGCTCTGGTCTGCTCACAGCCGTCTCCTTGATTGAATGGCTGATTGAGAACTCAAAACATATTAGCGGTGTATAGCGGGATTCATGCACGCGCGGTAGCACTGATTCCCTGAATTTTCTTAAGCAGTGTAGTCTATGATATTTACTTCAGTCCTTGGAAGCCATCTCATAGGTGTCATCAATGCACATTTGCCTGTGAAAACTAAGTAGAACATGCTGAACTGTTTAGTGTAGGACTAAATCGTAGACGCTACTAGTATAAAATCAGTAGAAGCAGATTACTGTCATTTCAGAACTGTTTGGCTTCTTTCAAGTAAGTTTATGAACACCTCGCGCATCTTAATCTTGCATACTAGTCCTCAAATGTACAACCTTAGGTATTGAATTCACAGGATACATTTAACATGCAAGAAAAGTATGCATATTACTCTGGGTCGGATGGACTTACGCTCCATGAGTGAGGTTCACTTAAAAGATTAGCTTTGCGATGATTGCAAGGAAGTGAGTAGAGGTAAAGATACTTAAAGGAAGGAGGATAAGACAGTGGACATAGTTGTGCATAAGGTTATTTTATGACTTTGAAGGTTTTAATGTAGAGCCAAGACAGGAAAATGCAGCTCTGGACGCCCAAATTGTAAATTCTAACGATGAGATGGAAGACGGGAGAAGGACACTCAAAGGACTTGTTATCAACTCTAAAGACGATAGAGGTAAGTGTGTGATTTGCTATTAGACAAATGCTCACTAAAATATTGCCATTATTTTACTTTCATTTTGAGTCCTTACGTTAGAAGATGCTTATGGCCAATGTCTCTTTCCTGTTATGCCCGGATATGAAACCAATAATCTTTCTTACAACTTCGTTTGCATGAACAGGGCAATCTTACTACTGATTCGAGCGTTATTTAGTGCGAATACTAGACACACGGCGGGGCTGAAGTCTCAAAACATCTGTAAGCTAGAAAAAACGCCTTTATAGAACGCTGCGCAATATTATAGCAAAGGATGCAACGTTGTTCATATCGCCTGCAATTACCCTTTGTTACAGCGAAGGGAGATGATTGGTACAAATAATCCTATCACCAGGTACCCATTTGTGGATAAAAAGCTGAACGGGTTTGATTCCATAGGCTTTCTCTACCGGTAGCATATTATGCGGAACACTAATTTGACGAGATTAGGTTAAAGTAAAAATGGAATAGGCCATGATAAGGTGGCCGTTGTTTCCACAAACGCAGCGACATCTAAAATGTTCGCAGCACAAACTATACACTTCTCATTTCCACCTTTATTTTATCACCCCAGTACAAAAAGCCTATCCGAGATGAGATTGTGTCCGTATTCCTCAAATTCGCCCAATCCATTAAGTGTTGGACTAATGAGGAAAGCCATTTTCTACACATTGACATAATCCTTATCGCTTACAACTAAACCGTGAGTGCCATCATGGTCGAAGACGAGATATTCCAAGTCTAAATCCATGCATCAAAGTTACTTTGATTTTGCTCCGTACTAACAGTGGATCGCTAAGCAGCTAAAGCATTGTAGGCGAAATCAAAGTAGGCGATACGCCAACGTCAGCCTTAGCTCTAGACTAAAGCCATTGAAGTCTGAGCCTTCCTAATATTATAAAAGTTTTTTGGACTTTTACCGGTCTTTTGTTTGCTACACCGATAGATATCCCTCCGTTTGTTAAAGCTCAATATTCTCTCGATATCCAGAATAATATTTAAACGTGAAGTCCTTACAAGCCCAATTGCATTTAAGTGCATTTTAAACTTGGAGGATGATACAAGTTTTCTAGTCCCTACTTTTTAGGTTTTTGAGGGTTACCATCATCATAAAGAGTTAGCTCTCCTTAACGTTTCCCTTTACGGACATCATTTTGTGCAAAATTCAGATCTGTTCTGAGTCTAGGCAAAACTTCAGTGCTTACTCGTAGTACTCTTTTCATACGTGTCGAAGTCATTCCTGCCATTCAACCCATCAAACAATTTTTTCAGGACCCGACGGCCTATTTATGGCTGAAGAGCTCATTATCGCTGTGAGAGGTGCACGTAGTATCGCTGACAAGCATGGTTTTGTTAACGATTAGGTAGGAGAATGGCTGCCATTGACAATTGTCTACTGATTAGTGTTGAGATAAAGGAAAAGGTCTAAGTATGATATCTAGTAAAATAAGATGACGAGACAGAGGGATATGCAAGTGAATCCCTCAGCGGAGATAAGATTTGGCTTCTGCCTGCTTAAAAGTGATTTGCTGAAGGGGTTAATGATTGCCTGTCGTCAAATGCTTAACAGAGATATTGCTTTAGGCATGTATTTGTTTGAGCACTTGCCTGCAGTTTTTAAATAATACTAAGCCATACTGCATAAAAAACAGTCAAATTTGTACATACCCCTGCTCTTTTATGCCTCAGAGCTCATTACACTTACCTCTATTGTTCCTTTTGATTTAAGGTAACAATTAGTTAAAACACATTTTGCTACCTTCGCTAAAACCACTAGAGGTGAGTTGACAGTTTTTTTACAAAACTATGCCTCTAGTTACTTAAGCTTTTTATAAACGTCCGAAAGGCTTTGGCCGCAAAAAATATCAGGCGCAAAACGTCGAGGTCAAGCAGTCTAGGATTGGAAGCGCATTTATTTTTGAACGCATTGATGTCAGCAGCCCTTTCAGTCTATCCCACTTTCTTGCATGCACCACGATGCACAGTTTGATTGGAGTATAAAAGCGCAAATGCAGTTGCTTCCTGCCCCAGCAAAACCGCGTACAATGTATGCTATCCAAACATTACACCAGACATCACTGAGAGACACCACGCAACACGTGCCACTAACCGATGCCCGTGCATCAGATTCGAAGAGGCCAATCGCAAAGCCTGCCATCTGACATGCTTTTTTACACGTCGTATCGTCCTCGGTCATTCATCATGCTCTGCAGTGCTATTTCTACTATTCCGCTATTCGTCTGTGTCTCCATCCTTCTTGCCTCTGGTCATCCATTCATCCTGTTCCTCTTTCTCTCAATCCAATTGCTTAAGCCGTTTTAACATTACCACATATGCTCTCCAATGCAAATCCCATGAAAAAGGAAATTTTGGCTAGCCTAGTCAGGTGCTTTAATCTATAACTTTTAATTTTTTTATGAAAACAATCTTACAGGATTTATTTTCTAGTCCACTGTCTAGGTCAATGGGCAATGGAGTTAGATCAAGAATAGATGTGAGAAGGAAGAGACTAAGGCATGCTGCACTACAGCACTATGCAGTGTCATCCTACTGTGTCCATTTCAAGTTCTTGTTTCCTCCAGCTAGGCACTCATGTAACCTTGTACCTGCTAAAGGCCAGCGATGGTCACTATTGCTAATCGTAATGAAGGCCAAAATCGTTCCAGGCATTGGATCGTGGATACGCATTGGAAACGCACCTTCGTTGTCTGAATAGCAATGTCTAGGGCTGAATCACCACGCCCTGTACTACGCTTGCTGCGCCGCACTTAATTTTCATGCATTAAATATGCGCTTACAATCATCAAATGAGTGGCGGCATTAAAAGATTTGCTAGTAGATAACAACTTGCCTATTATTCACGTCTCACTGCGTAATTATTGTAGCGAGGCACGCAAGAATAGGCTTGGCTTGATCGGATTCGAATGAACTGGGTAGAACAGACTATGCTTCTCACCTCGTTCATGTAACACAACCTTCAAAAAAGGCATGATTCTGTCCAATTAACATTCCATGCCATCTGTGACACCAAGTATGGCCAAATTTTTGTACTAGTCTCCTATATCAACAAATATAATCGCGTCAGCTAATGAAGCACTGTTAAGTAATGGAACCGCAATCCCACTAACAATAGCTTAAACAAAGTTAGTTGCTTCAGAGGTGGAAATTAAATCTAGCGAAATGAAACCACGCATTTCATCTCACCATAAAGAGGGGACAGTTCAGCTCGGCGGTTGCGGCTTCCACGACGATAAAAGAGTTTGGTTTGCCGTCTCTACTGCCGCTTTAACCGCAGCGCTTTACTTCATGGACCCTTTGTTCCGTGCTTACTCATGCAAATTTAATTACTGACGACAAAAGAGACATCCTGATTTCATTTATTGTGAGAGGTATGCACAGTTCGATTAACCACACTACCTAGTTTAACTCGTTTGCCTCTTGCCTACCTAATGCCACCTATTGTGGTAGATGCCTTCGGGACGTTGTAGCACTTCTTTCCTTCTACTACAAGATGCCCGCATCAAAATATAAAAGGATAATTGGAAAAGCCGCAGAGAAGAAAGGCGCTCAAATGTGGTTAGGTAGATTAGTGGTTGAATAGTAAAGTGTTAACGAATTGTAGAGCTAAAATCGAAGAAGAAACCAACTAGCCATCAAACAAATTATTAAATTAGATCGTGCTTTGCCCGGAGTGGAACTGGTGGATTCCTCAACGCAAAGGACAAGCGTGAGGAAGATGAGATGAAGATGCCTTTGAGTTTGCATACACCTGACCACTCACACGATTCTATCTGTCCGTGCGACACCGACTGATGCTACCCTCAAAATGGCTTCAAAAAAATACCGATAAGTGACACAAGCGCATGTTTACACAACCTCGCGCAGACAGACAGGCGCTGACACATCGTGAATAGTGCACAGATCAACTGAGGAGGGATGGCTGGATTTGGATCCGAAATCATAAAGCACCAAAGAGAGGGGTTCCGTGCAAGGAAATTACAAGAAGTGGGCAATGAGGTAGGTAGACAGGAGTTCGGCCAGTCTGTAAGTCACAAAATTTAAGCGACGCGCTGGCTATCACTCTGGAGAACAAATGGATGAGGAGTAGAAAATGGACCTAGGGAATGTGGCAATGGAAATGGATAACTAAGGACAATCTTAGCTAAAATAAGCTAGAACAAGATTTGATTCCATGCAAATTGTTGTTCAGTTAGATTCAGTCAAGCCTGCAAAAGTCAGACCTATATTATGAGCCTATAAATTTTTAAACATGTCACAATGAGTTAGTAGGATTGGGGACAGATAAACAGGACTTACAAAGAAGACATCCGCAGACTATGGGCTGGAAGGAGCAGACGAGAAAATTTGCGCGACAAAGCTAGCTTTAGACACACTTCAAACTGTTGCATTCATCGTTTTAAACTCCCTAGCTGTCTCGAGGGGCTTAAAGTTAAGGCAAAATCGAGGGTGCGGGATATAATTGTCGGTAAATGACGGAAAAAGCAAGTGAAGAAGGGAAGCATGGTTTGGAAAATTAGGGCTGATCAAATCAATTAGTCACATCCTCATCTTTGAAAAGCACATTTTCTCGAGTCGGTGCCTTTTCGTCCTCCCAATTATCCACATGGTTCATCGCCGACCTCCTGACGGTGCGAATAGAGGTAGCGCATGCTATTCATTTCTTCCCAAAGACTATTATTTTAAAATTCATACGCCTCTGATGGTTATTAATCTTTACTAAACAACTCCAACTCTGGCGTTTCCTTTAAATAAACTCATAAGTAGGCAAAAATCATTTGAGGCTAAAGCTCATTGGACACTATTGATAGTTCGAAGAAGACGTCGCGTTGTTGACATACTATTATTCAAGGGGAATGATAAAAGTTAAGCCATTTCAACTGCTTTTAGACTTCGCCTCAAAGCGACCACGAATCACATTTTGCAAGACCGCTCCACGAAATCGGTAAATTTGCATTGGGTTTTTAAGAAACTCGTTTTATAAGCGCAAGTGGAGAACAAGTTCTTCATGTAACCACCCAAGGCCAAAATAACGCTTGCGAAATCACAACGTCTCAAGAACAACAACCCGAGCTTTTTGACAATATTGATAGATGCCTCCAAGTTTACTGGGAGAAATGTTCATTTCTAGCAATTAATGGAGACCGTATTCAAAGGTGGTAGAGTTAAGGAAAATTAAGGGCTCTGTTCAATAGAATTCATTGAGACTCCATCCATTATTCATAATACGTTGCAAAGACTATGAAATGATCGTGTTGTCTCGCAATTATGTGTCTCATTTGTTCTACTGAGTCTACCGTTCTCTTATGAAAGCATCTTAATTTCCATCAATGATTCTTTGTGAAAGCACACAGCCAGCTGTTATGCCGTTGGCGTTGATATTTAATGAAAATGGTACAAATGTTACTGATAAGCCGTACTCTTACTGCTTCATCGTGCCCTTTCTCTACCTCGAATTCCCGCTTATCTACACTTGTATTATTTATGTGAAAATTGGTGACCGTGGCAAGGCTGTTCACAAAACGTATATAGTAACTTGTTAAAACAAAAAAATTCCTACCTGCATTTAATCGGCTACTGCAAGTCATGTTTTCCATTGTTTACCATTCTAGTGAACGGGACTGTGTAGCACACAAAAGTAATTGAATGCTGTGGAAGTAGAAAGGTCTGCTGCAAAATTAAACCAAAACGAATGAAAAAGACTTGTGCCTATCATGGAGGGTATCAAGAAGCATTGCTGGGACCAAAGCGAGCTCACTACCCTGCACTAAAGTCTAGAATAATCTAATTTTAAGTTGTTTCTCTTTTTTGCTTGAATTTGTTGCCAAAGCACTTTTTGCAAAGTGAATGGTCCACGCAAATAAAGGGACAAAAGAGGAGAAGCACGCGTCACTGCCTGCGTGGATATTGGACTCTGCAAGATTGGAGACCAAATGGCGCTGTATCCACGATGATCAAACACCTGGGACTGGCTGATAATGAGGGAGCTGCTCTGTTTCCTTTACTCGGTGGGCATGTCAGCATAGCGTGTTCTAGTCACTACATAGCAACCAGGTCCACAATTCTGAGGCAAACTTTAAGCTAAACAACGTGATTCCATTCAGAATTAAAAGATCCGTCGGGCACTAGTAAATTCGCAAAGAAGCAAACAGGTAAAAAATAAGCTAACGTTGATGAAACTGCTGATGATGCACACTTAATTGCACAACCAAAAACGAGAACCGAGGCCCCTTAAATATACCCTTCTTAAGTGAAGAACAGCAATCTACTTATCAACTGACAATTCGCTGTTTAGAATGCTGAAAATGATTATCTTACCAAGCACAGAAGTAGCAATCATCAGTGCCGCTGATTCTGAACTGCGATAAAAAGGGAAGAAATAAAAAGCTTTTTTGTGGATGAGCCATCCCTAGCCGCTAAACGCTGCAGAAATAATCTCCCGCGTAAAGTGACGGCTAAACAAATTGATGAAGCACTGCTTAGAGAGGCGGAATTCAGCTAATTTTGGAAATAATGCAACATCCGTTGCTTTCATATTCCATGACTGGGCTATAAGAACGCATAACTAATTTCTAATCGTCACTTAAATCATTTTAGAAACTTTTGCATCTGCTAGTGAATGTCAAAAACTACAAGGTTTTTCCACTAAATCCCATTTCAAAAATGGAAAAAAAGGCGAATTTGTTCTGGTATATCTTCTTTACTTGATTTCAATCAAAAATGACTTATGAACTGTTCATGCGTGCTACTGTACATTTTATCCTTCTCGACAAATGAATAACAACGCTTTAACATGTCCTATCACCAACATCTCAGGCTTTCGGGTCCCAAATGCAATAAATGTAGAACCTACTGTGGATCCACTAAATACTTACAAAAGAAATTATCTTAAATTCAATGTCATGTTATCAGTTGTGTTATCTCTCTGTCCTCTCTTTCGTGATAGTTCATATGCAGGTACTAAATAGATAAGAATAAATTTTACAACACACGTCGCTAATGCTGGCAGAATTATAGCAATTTGTATCGTTATCATCAGAAAGTTTGTACAAAATGTGATTATTGGTAGTTTATATTCAACTGCGCAAGTCGCAGTTCGGCGCAGTCTAATTCAGCTACTTCGTACTAAGCCCATGTCAAGGCAATCGAGCCCTTAAACCAGCACTCGTTTGGCATTTGCCTCAATAATATGCTCGTCTATTTGCAAGTATGGTATTCTAGTCCTTCTAGGCTACATAGGCTCCATTATTTAAAATCGTTTACTCAGTTCTATGATAAGGCGTGCTCTAATGCGCTTCTTTAACTAGATTCAAATCACCTCACTTCGTAAGTGGATGCAATGACAAAGGTCTGGGTCGTCTATTAATGAATTCGCCGACTATTGGGAAAAACTCGCCACCCATGTTGTATATGCTGTTGCCAGGACCTCTAAATGCCCTACCAAGCACTTTTAGTCGAATAACAGACATTCCCCATCGGCTACATAGAGGTGGAGTTTATAAGTGTCCGGTGATTTCCTATCACCTGAGCAAGACCCTTTTCAATCGCTTTTTCATATTTGGAGTCCTAATGTCTCAGGCATGTTTGATTAATTCCTAATGCATTGTTAAACTTTGCCAATTTTGCTATTTGCATCCTCCGCAAATATTGTTATGAGCAAAGATTAAAATAATTGGTATTCTAGTAGTTCGCGATTAAGCCAACACACTTTGGACTTCGATGACAGCAGTCAAAACAGCGCGCAGAATCTAAAATGGTTGGACAGCTACCTACGCCATGTGCATTTCGCTGCATGCGCCAAATTCTGCCTACTTAATTTCACTCAATCAGCACTTTACTACAACAACAAGGAGGACTTCTTTCGTCAGCTCGAGAGGAGAGAGCATTCTGCTGATGCACAAGCACCGATAAACTCTATCATTTCTACGCCATCTCATTACAGGGGACTATCTATAAGGAGTTGCCTTGCCGAGAATAAATGTACCAAAAATGTAGAAGTATCAACATGTTTAAGCAAAGAGATTCATCGTAATGTGAACTTGACCAAGGCAGGTGCAGAATCGCTAAAGTCGTTTATTGTCTTCATCGTCTAGGTTAATCGGCCTGTGTCAACCTTGGCACTCGGCGAGGAATTGAATAAAGGACGATGGAAGTGGGTTAAGACAAGACATTGTCCAAGTTGAAGCCAAACGTTGAAGGCTAGTTAACCTGACTGATGGTGGAGGGGCTTCGGGATAGTTGGAGATAATTACGTTATCTCAGCTTGAAAAAGGGTCTGATATCAACATCTGGAGGCAGTTCAATGGTTTGACTTAAACCGTCTTTCGTTTGCAGCCGTCACTATAGAATAATGTTTTGAAGGAAAGACTGCGAGAATGGAATTTGAATTTGTGTTAATCAATCTCTAATGCGCATTTGCACCCATCATAAAGAGGTTGGATGACATCATAACTTGCATTTGGGGCCCGTTGAACCAACGTTGACGGCAACCAATACCGACCTTAAGAAGCATCTCATGACAGCATTCTGTTATAAAACAGGATAAATCAAACGACTGCTACCTTACAGACCCATCATGTTTCGAAGGGACTCGAAAAGTTATTCGGTTTTGTTACTGCAGAATACGAATTCAAACCTATGACTTAGTCCACTGAAGTGGCACTTCAAATGTTGCTTAGGTCTCGTTGTCCAGTAGTGAAGAACAGCTGTGTTTCCTCACTCATTTCTACTCAGCTCTCGCTACGAGGGATCAAAGAGGTCTGCTAGATTTTGTGATATGGACTCAGTGGCAAATTGTATCATTTAATATTAAACTGACACTACCTTTCGCTCAATTCAAGCTTAAATACAGCATGCACAAGTTTTAAACGGTCTCATCGCCTAAATCAATGGATCCGAAGATTCGCCTTTTAATTAAGATCGGGGTTCTAAGCACTGTGACGAACAAGTCCTTTGAACAAACACTGGGCACGATTATTATGGAAGATGTGAAAAAGAAAGAAAAAGAGAGGATGAATTGCTTCATGATCTTTGTTAATCAACAAAGCTTCGTGAATAATTTGCCTCCCGAGAACGCATTGGTGAATTGGTGAGATGCATTTAGATGGTGTTGACAAGCTGTTATTTGGAGGCAAATGCAAGTCCGTGAACCCCAGTTGACATCAGCACCGCGCAACTCACTCTACTCGCCAGACTAGCTTAATTAAATAAATGGAACCTAACTGACGCTAGCAACAGCTTTTCATTCTCGTCTTGATTCAAAATTTCATCGTGACACGAAGGCGGTGCATTTTACCCGCACTTCGGACATATTATTAAAGTTAGCTTGACAAAAATATTTAAAGGTCTCTTGAGCGTCTACAGGATACACAGACTTTGCAGCGGAATCTGAAAGTAGCAGAAGCATGTACAATGGCGGAAGTAACTCCATGGGATCCACTGGATGTGGTTTAGTCATTGTTGTGTGGTGACAACTCTTTGCCGCTGCTTGTGGGTAATAGCTCTACGAATTGGATAGAATTTAAGCAGTAACGTGATTATTTTAATTTGCAAGATAAATCTACTAAGTTAAACGATGTTTTGTTGCTACCAATAATTGCCCACTTTTTAGCATTGTTTGCAAAATAGAAACAAGTTGGTTACATACTAGGCACGTTTTCTAAGTTGCGTGCCTCTGCAAGTTTTTCTCTTCAAATGGCTAATCAAGAAATCGTTTTTAAAACAACTGTAGAGCGCATGCAGTGAAACACACCAGATTTGCAAATGAGACATACTACATGGGTGAGATAAACATATCTGACTAAGGGGAGGAAGTTGTTTTGCCAATGCGGCTCAAAATACAGTCAGCCCACAGAAGACAAAATGGTGTAATAATAGGCTTATGGACACGCATAAAAATCGTTGCGAAAGGTAAATGACGTGAAGCACTCTTTGATAGAATTCTATTCCATTGTAGAGGTTCAATTACGCAATGACCTTCACCTTGGTAGAAATTAATGTTATTTTGGAGGAGCATAAAACTAACAACAGCCAATTGAGCAGTGCTTTAGGCTATTTAGATGCTTAAAGGCGTAAAAGCGAAGTCCTTGCCGCAGTAATTAATAGTTTAAGGAGCCAAATGCGTCCAAAATTAGTATTGAAGTTTGGGTTACACGGCAATAAACCAAAGAAATCAAATCAAGGGCATGGCGCAAGACTCCTAAACAAGGCTCATGTGCATTTTGGAGATCAAATGCCTTAATATTAAAGGCCCTGAGGGTAGCTTGTCTCATTACATAAGGCAACAATTCAATAAGGGGATGCTAAACATAGTTTGGCAACATTTCCGATGCAAAAACTGTGTAGTAGATGGTTTCTGCATTAAAATTAGGGCCCCTTTTGCAATAATATGACATATAGCAAAGCCTCGAAGAGGGTGTCAGGTCACCTCAAGGGTTAATTGACTTGATATTGCATTCCTTGAACTGCATTTAAGTGCCACTCCGAAAGTTGATTACCTCCTACGTCCCTACGACAAAGAAGATTTTTGTTCTCTCATTTCACGAGAGATCCAAAGTCTCTGCCAAAAATTGTGAAGCAGGGTTAAAAGTAGATTGGACCTCTTAGACCTTCTAACTAAATAGCTCACCGAGTAGGCTATATTAAATTGTTCGCTCTCATTGGCATCCGAGTAACTCTGCTTGACGGTTAATTGATGAATGCATCTTGCAGGTGAGATCAAACAGTAAGAATATCACAAACCCCCATCGGGATTTAGTTAAATGTTGTGCAAATACCTTGCTGATGTTTGCACAGCAACTCCAAGCTGGGAGTGGATCCTCTTCCCGCAAACGCCCTATTCATACGGCAACAGGCAGAAGTGGATTGACAAACGAGTTTGCACGACGCTGTATTCAGACATGTCAACTCCGCGCACTGCAGACATTTCTAAAGCCGTTGAGCAGCTATTTAGTCAAATGCAGTTTGACCATCACTTTTCAGGAATTCGAGCTCCTCATGGTGCATATGAAGGATTCACCTGCCTTCTAGTTGCTTTCATCTTGGCAAATTTGGCGGGAACGTTTACCGTCCCAAGCGTCCATTAGTGCTGGAGACCTATTTCTCCCTAAACTTTGATACCTTCACCGACTCCACATCGGCATATGTTCGGCCAATAGATTACCTCCCCACTGAGAATGTTACTATCGTCCACCAGGGCCCATGATATTTCACCTAGTTAGCAGGGATTCGGAGGAGATCCTGAGTAGCCGAAGAGCACGATTTACTGCATTCGGTTGTGCTCTCTACGTGCAACACGGGTCCAATGCTGTTATCGAGCTACAAACCATGTTGAGGACCCTTTCAGATGGACAATTTTGGGATCGTAATTGTAGGTGGTGTGAGGCGGAAAGAGGAGAGTGGGATGGACCTCATCTTGAGCTATGCAGGAATACTCGGCTTCGTCAATGACTCCCCTTTTATTGACTGCGCTAATAAACTGGCGCATTTGGCACATTCAAGACTGTGGCAGTCACACTATGCAACGCAGGGAAGGATTCGAATTAGCGTGCCAGGAAATGATTTGGAGACGGATGCGAAAATTGCAATTTGTTTAGCCGACATGCCTTACGAATGCTCAGCTTAGTGATTAGGTTTGCTTGTTTCTTAATAATTAAGCAAGATATATGCAACCTTATTTTTCGCCAAGATATGTTTCACCTGCATTGAGGTCAAGGGTCTGGCGTACATCACGAGGATTAGAAATTCAACGGAAATTCTGGCCTGACCAATGCCAAAGCATAAGTCATGATGATTTGAAGATCGTTCGTGCTTGATTGGTTTAGAGGGTGGCTTTTTCCATCAGTGCTTGTGCGCCCTTCTCCTCATTTCCTGTTGATCTGAATTTCACCTCGTTGCCAACTATATCCGATCTGCCTACTACCAAATTTAAAGTAGTTTTGCATGTGCGAATATTTACGAACGAGTTTGCAGACATTTCGCTTTTTACAGCACCCACTTCGATTTGCATTGTTCATTCGGTTGTCCATCATCT
The DNA here is from genome assembly GCA_036345935.2 of Taenia hydatigena. Classification (NCBI taxonomy): domain Eukaryota; kingdom Metazoa; phylum Platyhelminthes; class Cestoda; order Cyclophyllidea; family Taeniidae; genus Taenia; species Taenia hydatigena. Next base: position 3,885,536 of record JADWOT020000010.1, read on the forward strand.
TTAGTCGAACGCCTCATGTCTATGGTGATATAAAATCGCAACACACAGGCGTTTTATCAAATGCCCACCGCCATCCGCCTAGTTTTAGAATGCTTTTACCTTTTACCACTAAGTACTGAGTTGGTGCGTTCATCGTGCAGTATCTTCGGTAGTCGCATGATCCTTTTTATGTGATCATATAATAACGTGCTGATTTTGGTCGAGCGTTTACTAATAATAGACGCTTTTACAGTCTGCTATGCACAGAACAGCGTCAGAGGAGAAGACAGGTGACTATTGCTCTTCTGCTTGGTTGACTTGCTAAAAATTGAGATCTGACTTCTTGCGCAGTCACTTCTTCCCTTAGTCACATTGTAGAAGTCTTCAGCTCGATAGAGTTTATCTGCACTTGACCGACAAGTAAAAGCAAGACCGATACATTTGGAGAGGTGAATGTTTACACATCTTTCCCTTTTTCGCCCAAGAAACCTGTGCCCACAAGATTGTCTTAACAACTCCGAGGATGCGTAACCAGCGCCTTAAGCATGATTTAAGAGCGAGTCAGTTCTGTAGATGTGAAAGCTCAGTCAGGGTGTAGCAATATAAAAAAGAGTAAGTCTTCGCACCCTGTTGCAGATGCTACTCATTATGGAGCTCGATTTGAGTGTACTGCCAACTGAGCAGAACCTTTGGTTTCAGTGATCTGAGATGTTTAGTGACGGCAAAATGTTTGAAATTTAATCGCTTAAAGGCAAGGTTGTTAAACTTTGATGCTACGATGTAAGGCCGCTGTTCTGCTAACGCCGTGATACTTTCAATGTACCTTGCAGGCGAGAGGAGGGAAGAAACACAAGCCAAGTTTTGCAGGAGTGAATCAATTCTCTACTGACTGTATCATAAAATAAAATAAAGGTATCCAAGAACATTATATCTCCCCATAAGTGGGTGGTAGCAGGGATACGTTGGGGAAGGATTCGCTGCGAATGCCTTATTTCCTCCTGACAGACACCTCCTTCATTTATGTGGCAAGAAGGCGTGTAAACGTCCATGCAGGGCTACACCTCGATTGATCTGTAGTTAGGCATTACCAAACTTGCGTAATCACTAAGCCATGGCAAAATAACAGAAACTAACAGAAGGTGAATCCGGTATGCATCTAAGTGGCCGATCGGGTTCTTTTCATCAATTAGATCTTTAAATAGTCTGCTTAGCAATTAGTCCAAAGATGTACGCGGTGCGCTATTATTGGCAAAACAACGAATGCGTAGCACTGAGGAGAGATGCTACTAAAAAGCTAGTTAGTAAATGAAACACTCTACATTAGATGATGGAAAATAGTGGTAGTAAATAAAAAAAATCAGAAGGGTTTTATGTAGGTAATGTGCATTGCTTGACGAAGGTTAGACTAGTTTACTGGAAAATGCTGTATCCGCAGTACAGCCTAGGAAAAGAATTTTGGGCAAGGCACTTGAAGGCAGCAGGCTTGAAGTGTGTGATCGTTCTACCATCGTAAATTGGTTCTTACCTTGCAAGTTTTGTATGGTGAGTATCGATGTAGCTCGGTTTGTGAGCTGTTATTGTTTGGCTGGTCCTGCTGGGAACCTATAAATGGTGAAAAGGTTGTGGATAGACCAGGCATCACTGGGTGCGTTCCATAGTTCTCAACATCAGTCGTACGAGTTGTTTCGTCATTATAGCATGTCTGGGACAAGGATTTCGGGCGTTCTTGGCTCATCAAGTTATTTTCAACTATTTCGTCCATTACTCAAAGTGGTTTGTTATTCAACCATTAAGCATGGAAGGGAGGTCGACTTCAGATTTGAAATAGCCAAGAACAATCCTGCTATTAGGCAGAACTTTCGAGCCATCCAAGAGGCGTTCACTATCACAATGACAATCGCTTACTTATTTCGAGTTTTAAGCCAAAATTACGGTCTGGGTCCGCGCATTAACTCTTTCCACAAAGTGTCACGGATGACGACCTCCTTTTGGCTTTAAAGGCCTTGACAAAAACAGGGCTTGTGTCTGTCGATTTTACTATTCATGCTTTCCCGCGGAAAAATGCATTGACGAATCCAAGAATCAGGTTACAGAAAGAAATCGGGAAGCACATTTGCCAGGTGCTTCAATTAACAGAAGTGTTTTCACAGTCCCTTATACAACTTCGTGTTGACCGAGAAAAAGCTGTACGGGTCGCGCAGCTAAAGCATGCATTGCTGTGATTTTTCGTCCTGTTAGCATCAGCTTAGATCATGAAGCAGCCAGCTATTTTAAAAACATGAAATAAATCCACGAACTACCCTATTTTTACCATTTTCGCGTAAGTTTCATGCAAAATTTTGCTGTTTTACACTGATTTTCTAATTATCCCATGCTTCTTAAAACCAGTGGCGATTTCTTCACTTACGTCACCACGTATTTAGCATCAAAAGATGCTCAAAAACAATGACACCCAAATAACTTACATGTTCGGTGGGAATGTTGTCAAGAATCCCTTGATACTTGACCAAGGGACGCAGCTAGGATGCCTCATGGATTTGTTCTATACGCGACTGTGGTATAAAGCTATGGAAATTAAATGCTTATTATGAGGAAGTTTGTGTGTTAGTGCACCATCCTATTTGTTCAAGCTAACTTTCCTTTTTCTGATGATTTGGCTGATTTCTTGTTTTATTTTATTGCTGAAGGCGAAAAGAAAGTTGCTTGTAGATACAAATGCACTGACTGTGGCAAAGCGTGCAACAACTTAGACGAGATGCACCATCACCTCCTGCGTCACAGTAACTGCGCGTTCTACTTCGAGGCTTGCAGCACTTTTGCTCTACCACTAATTACAATGAATAATACTTTGTGCTTCTTATAAAAGATTATTTGAGCTACCGCTATTAATTCAGGAAGTTTTGAGAAAACTGAAAAACTTGAGGGTCTAGAGCCTCCTAAGTCCCTTATATCCGAAGAGCTGGAGGGGTGTTTTCTCGGAAAAAAGGTGCAGGATAGAGCACCGCTGTAGTGTTTGCGGATCCACTTTTGATCAATTGGATGTGTTGTTATCACACGCAGAACAGGAGCACCCAACTGAACACGAAGTCATTGAGCGGTTGCGTGTTCGCCTCATGCGTGCTGCACTCAATCCTAATGCAGATGAGGAGAAGAATGCTCCGATTCCTATTAGCTAGATTTAGAAGAAAAATGTGTTTAATGCTAGCATGCATATATACATAATGCTCTTTGAGATAACCAATTTGTTACCTGGAATTTCGAGCTTCCTCGATGTAATAATGTCTAGGTAATAAGCCTGTGCTTATTCTACTTGAAGTCTTTGCCATACTTGTCCATTTAAGCCATTTTTGTTGGGTGCTTTGCTACTTAGCCTCAATTACAAGCCATCAGAAAAATTTAGCTAGAAAATCCTGGTAGGTTTAGGACCAAGTGAAGAAAAATTCTCAAAATAGGTGAATAGCATTCCTCATTGTGATTCGAGTATACCTGTGGTAGAATGCATGGGCGCAGCTACTGCTTGAATTAATGAGAACACTTGTCCGGATTAAAGACCTACCCTTGAGTTTTACCCCATTGCAATCCTCCAGTCGGGAATACGTCTTGCCGTCACTGAGCGCACTCCCTAAGACGCGCATTGATTACTAGCTTGTGATACAGCAGCTTGTGCCGAAGTAAGGATTGCATCTAGAACGTAAAATCTGATAAAAATTGCTGCATTGTTCAGATTTGAGAATGGTTTTATCCGATATAATGCCTTTTTTGCTTGTAGAGAGAGCACTTCGTTGCAATTTGAAATACATTTCAAAGCAAAACACAAAGTTCTGGACCCTTTTATTGCAGTTTTGGTAAGAAGGGTAGAAAAGTGGAAGAACCGAAGCATGTTAGGCGAGAAGACCTGTCCATTAACCAGCTCAGATGAATCAGAACCGAGGCGCACGGTGACGAATGTGCACTAATGCACAAGCCTATTTGATTGCAAATTGTTTAGAGCCGTTTGAAGCCGCCACTTTCACTGACTACTCGGCTTAATCTCCAGATCGGGGATTTGGTACCCGATGCGCTAAAGCAACAATAAGGAAAAGGGCGGTCTATGCGTAGCAACACTCTTCGTGATTATTCCGTACCTTAAAATCTGCTGTTTGCTGCTTTAGCACTAGAGACAGTCTCATTAATGTCAACAAAGTACTTTCAATAATTAAAACTGCACTGCTAAGAAAGTCAGTGAAATAGTTTGTCAGCAACATAAAATAATCCTTTACATCTGTCGCTCTTCAGCAGCTTAGCTTTGTACGTCTTAAGTCTGTGAAAACTTTATACATATTACTTTGCATGCCAGCCTCTAACCGCGCAAGTTTCTATGTTAAACTAGCAGGATACAACTGTAATGCATAAAGTAGTAAGATGTTTTAGCTGAGGCAAATATGTACTCATCGCAAGTGAGGTTGGCCCACAAGATCAGCGTTTCCAAGGTTGCAAATGGTGTTTGGCCAGCAAATTTCAAAAGAATTGGGTCAATGCAAGGCCAAAAAGAGACCATTTTAGCAATTTTAAAGGCTTGGAAAAATTGCTGGAGCAGAAAGACGTGGCCTCAGATCCCTTAAGTCGAAGTTTGGAAGAAAAGATGGAAACCGAGAGAAGGCTAAGCAAAACACCTATTATCAACTCAAAAGACGAGATAAAGTACCTTGAAGAGATTGAGGCAAGTACGTGACTTATTGTCCATATTTGTTTTTTAAGGAATCTTGCGATTACTTAACCCATGTTTCCCAATATCTGTATTAGGAGATCCTCATGAATAACGCTCCCTGACTAAAGTATGCTTTCGATGGGGACGCCATCAGAAACCCTTCATAGCTGTATGAGGGATGCAGTTGGGACGCCTAATGAACATTTTCTTTCCACCCATTTGATTTAAAGCTGTGCAAATTTAATGTCCACAAATTGTTTTATATGGTGGAAATAATTCATCATGCAAAAATATTCTAGTTAGTAGACCAATATCCACGCCAAAGAAGGCTTTTTTGCTATGACTAGTTTATTTTACTTGCTAAATTTTGCTATAGAGCGCGAAAAGAGGCTGACATCGGGTAAAAATGCATTGCGTGTAATGAAGCGCACAGCAACTTGAATCGGATGCAGGAACACCTCCTGCGTCACAGTGACTACAAGTTATACTTTCGTATGCAGTGTCCTGAGAGGTTCAACATACTTTTGGAAATAGAGCGCCGCATAGACACACGTAGGTGAGGTTTGATTGCATTCCGTGCTCCCTGTCCTCCTAGCAAGAACAATCACATAGACTTGTTACCTTCTTACTTCAGTGTAGCCAAAAAACTAGACCCTGGAATCGAATCAGATGTGATTTGAGGAATCTAAGCTTCCTGTGAAACTAGTGCCCCTTCACTCACATCTGCCTAAAGAGGCGCAAAGGTATCCTGCTAAAGAATAGTGCGGAAAAATCATCGCTGCACCATCTGTAAGTATGATTTTGGCCACGTGGACGCAGTGTTATCCTACACGTGAGGGTCGTTCAGGTGAGCTCGATATCATTTGGCGGATGCGCCTTTGTCTCCTGCAGGTTTCAATCGGTCCCAAGTGCTATCGTCTCCACAATGCAGATGAGAAGGAGAATGCTTCATCTTTTACTGCAAGCCAATGAACTTCTAGCAGAAAATCTCTGAAGCTAACTTTGTCTTGATGCCGCCGTTTATAAAATAAAAGGCGAAACCTGACGTTATTTGTAGACTAGAACTGTGAGCTTAATTAGAGCTGACAAGCAGGGCGGTAACTTGACATTCAATGAGTCAAATCTTTTGAAGTCCAATGCGACAAACTTTTAAATCAAAACATTTCTTTGCCAAATTTTGTGCTGTCATGTTACTGTTGGTGGATAGTAGGTAGAAGTGGCGCCAAATTTCATGGTTCTGGAACTATGTGAAATCCAATTTGTAGGGCGAACGAATTTAAAATCATATATACCAGTGCCGTCCGGCCGCTATGGATGTGAGTAGCCAAAGCGACATATGAAAGGAATAGTATGTTTTTGGAGAAACGAAGTCACAAATAGTTATCCCTTATAATGCATATTTGGTCGCGATCGGTCTTGATTGGCAGGATGTAACAAGCCGCTTCCAAGTTCCTTACATAAGCTGCACAAATCACCTTGATGACCTAGCGACGAGTCGGGTTATTAAACGAATTAAAATTCTACTTGAAATGCTATCCCCCTACATTGAAATATAATTTGGATGCAACTACAAGCACGTGGCTCTACTGCAGAAATGACAGAATGAACAAACTCTGCCACGAATACTTTGGCGGCATTCCCAGTACCTAGAATAACAAAATTGCATTACATCCAAAGAGCAGGTGTCAACCTCTTTGACAACTTGTCGACACGCTTATTATTTTCGCAAACCAATCTCTCCTGTAAACGACATTAATGTGCGACTGCAATGAGCGTAGTTAGTGGTTTACTAACTGGCAGTGTTTTGCACGATGCATCGTTCTCTCCATGTGAGACAAAATTGACACGCATTAAACCGACATGGCTTTAAAAAATAAACGAGCACAGAACAAATCCACTAGCCATTCTAACTACTTTTCTTGATTAACTATAAAGATATTTTTAATGATCTACCCATCGAGGACGTATTTTAGTCGGGATACGGTGTTTATGTAAATCCATTAATGTAAACACTTATGAACATAAGTAAAATAAGTGAATAATTCGTCTAAGTGAATGCAATGCATAGAAAATCACACACTTACCTCAACCTCACCAAGGAACCCGATCTCGTCTTTTGAATCAAAATAAGTGCTTTGCGTAGCCTTCTTTCTTCTTCAGTCTCCTTTTGCAGCTGCCACTTAAGAGATCCGAAGCCGCGTATTTTGCTCTAGCAACTCTTCTAAGCCTTTACGTTTGTAAATAAGAATTTATACAAGTCTGTTGAGCACCTCTGATTTGGCGCGTTTATAAATTTTAACACTCGTACACTGCAGTACCTTCGTGTCCTGACCTTGGCTCAGTTCTTTTGAATTTCATTGATCGGTCATCATTTGCAACCTTTGAAGCGCTGATCTTTCCAGCCAGTCTCACATATGGTAAGTGCATTTTTATTTTAATTGGAATCGTAAAACACTTTTGTCCTGCGGGTTCGCTGCATAAACTTGTGCAGTTAAGGGTTAGCGTGTGATGTTGGGCTTATAAAACGTTCATAGACTTACTGCGTAAGAAGTTAAACAGCTCAGAAACTACAGATTATAAGGATGATTTGAAAGCTTTAATAACCCAATTAGTAGGGTACACAAGCTGGTTGTGTACTGAGCCTTCCAACACACGCCAGGCAGTTGTTACTATTAAATGTGAACTGATGGCACCATTAAGACTGTTCTTCGAGGCCTGAAGCACCAAGCAGTAAATTATAGGATCGGAAGCATTTAAATTTTGCACGTACGCAATTTTTGTTCTCATTGTCAGAGAGGACTTGAGTTTGGCTTGCCAGAACTTTAACGATCCTCTACATATCCAGCTCCTTCAGCAACTAATGCTTTGACCTGAAGATCTAGTCAAGCAGCCACTGATAGCGCTGGCTGTGTGCAGCCTCAACTAAGCCGTTGTCAAGTTGATTTGTAGATGAGTGCACCTCCTCCATCGTAAGCATCGCTTCTGATTCGTCCAAACTGGTTGATCGATGGGTCCCCTCACCGACCATGTCCAGGCTCTTTTACTCTTCTAGCCTCTTTACCACAGCTACAATAAATTTGCCTTGCGCTTTGCATTTGGGTTTCCGTTGCCTTTAGAGTGGTAGCACAATGTCTTTTCTGCAAGTGAAAAGAAGCATTAAACTTGATAAAACTCTACACAAACCTGAAAAATCCAACGATTTTCTATCAGCTTTTCTGCTTAAAATGCCATCTCAGATTCGGTGCAAACCTTAGGCTTGTAGTCGATGCACGTCTCAAGATTCGAAGAAAGATTTTTCCAGCACAAATGGACACATTGAAGAAAATCGTAATTTGCAATCAAAAGACTGTGACTATTATATTTGTATGTTCTGCATTTTAGCCCGAGGCATTTTCCTTAAGGAATATAGGCAGAATTACGATATTATGTAATGTACAAAACGCAAGTTTTGTAGTCTCGCACTGTGACATAAGTGAAAATTTTACAAAGATGTATTTCACTGCATGCAAATTAGGATTTTCTAATACGATCCTTAGGGTTTGCGCGTTATTTTGGCCTCATCGATGGCAGAAGGCGAATGCAACGGAAAACCACAAAGTGTTCCCATACTTAACTCATTAAATGCATTTAAGTGATTTGGAATCGTGCTGACACCACCGCACTGTTTATTAATTGCATGTTTAATCTAACCGAGCATGCAGATGCAGGACTGGTAAAACCAATGGCAAACTAATAAGAAATTAATTATCGCAAAAGTTGGTAATGAAAATAAGAGCTCTTAGTACTTTCACAAAGAGCACACTGAGACGATGAAAAGGGAAATGATTCATTCTCTGAATCTCCGCGGATTGTCATGTAGTGGACGCGCAACCAGCTGACGCTGCCTTACCATGCCAGCTTTTGTACAGTTTTTCAAATTACAAATAGGATCCCTGTGATAAGGCATTTCTGAATTGGAACACTCATAAATGACATCGCGTCTACGATCAACTTTGCGAGCTGCTAATGATCGACATACGTCTGAAAATTATTGGAACCTCTTCTTGGAGATTTTATTAAATAGACCAAGGCCAGTGGAGCATGACCATTTGATAAGTGCTGCATGTGATGGACTCAGCACAGATGTATGAATTAGGTGCTATTTAGAAAAGAAGACACTTTGTCATCCCACCTCTATTCTGCATGTGCGCGCTCGTGCCTGCAAACAAGATGCTGGCTTCTGTTTCAGCTTTCAACCAGCGCATTGCTTAAGACCCCTTTTGGCATTGGAACCAACACAACCTCTGACAATGGATCACAAAATTTTGGCGTTCATGCCAGCCTGCATCTCAAGCACGGGCAACGTCGTGGTCCAACTTATCATCTACCGACGGGATGATAGCTACTGCAACGTTGTTCCATGACAGTCATTATGGATTAATTGCTGTCTTTCTCCTCATAAACATTGGAAGTGTAAAGGAGCGTGCTAATCTGCACCAAACTCATTAAGGCAGGCTTTTGCTTCATGAGGATGCTGGACTTTGTGCCTTTAAAATGCAAAGTAACAAGATTTCTGACGAAAACATGCCTTCTATCTACCCAGCATGGATATGTTTTGTTAACTTTTCCAAGTTAAGCACTTTTGGCATGCCATTATTAAGCCTAGGTTAAATCAGCAATGCTCTAGGCATTAAATAATAATAATTATGCAACCCGGATTCACCCTTCAATAAGCCATAATTGTAAAGTTGATTCCTATTTTCTGTTTTAAGGCACTACCCTTTTAGAAATATGGGATGGAACATCTGTTATTAAATGCAAGTTGTGACATCAATATATTGCTACAACAGTATTTCCGTGAAAAATGCATCAGTGAAAAAGCTACTAACTTAATGTTATATGGACGGTAGAGTAGAAAGAAAAGAGGAGAAACAGTGGGAAAAAATTTAAATCTTTTATAGTTTCGGTAAATGTAGGGAAAATTGCATGTGGTGATGAGTGTGATTGGAAGGAAGGCGAAGTTGGCGGAGCTAGAAATAAATTGAGGAAACAACAAAGCGGACGCAAAGATCAATAGCCGAGAAGAGACGCCTGCCTGTAAATTAGACTAAAAGGTTAGGGCACAAATTCGGTAACATATTCACTGATTTGTGCTAGAGAGGAACGCGATGTGCCAAGCTCTGTGGAGGTGCAAACTTAATGAACCATCACATTTGACGAAATACTCATTCTCAACACGGAGCTAATTCCCGATTGGCTGATTCCTCATTAAAGGACAAGGTTCATACTTGACCGGAAAAGTGGCAGATTTTGCATGAGGCAAAGACCGTATACTTTAATTTGAATGTTTATTTGAGTAGTCAAACTCGTCGTTCGTGCGTAAAGAGTCAGATCTAGAGCTCAAGTTCGTAGCATCGTGGGACACCCGACTATGTGCATCCAACTCAAGCCTTTCGGTGTCATCAGACGGTTTTTGCAAAATAATTAGCGGTGTCTTCACGAGCGGATCGTCTTACGTTGAAGAGACGTCTGATGTCCTCAATTTTGCCATCGCTGTCACCAATAGCATTTGGAGGCAGGTAAAAAAAAATCAAACCACGATTTACTCGCTTTTGGGATCTTAATAAATGCTTCATGAGAATGTCAGTTCTAAACAAGCCACTGATTTCTGGGATTAATTGCACAATGGCTTGAATTGCAGGAGGGACATGGTCACTTATGGGAAGGGTACCACGAATAAGCACTGAAGGTTAGTTCAGATTCAAATTCCCAAAGTGCAATGCAAGATGAATATAATCTGCTTTGATAATAAGAGCCTTCCAATATTTAAAAAAAAACAAAGAGTGTTGTTCCTTGATCGCCTTGCGCTGTTTACTGTTTCCAAGGTTAAATTGCACCAATAAATAATTGCGTTTGTAAGGCCTTCACATCGCATTATTATTCTGGCTATAAAAAGTGGCAAATTTTGGCAAAAGGCAAGCAAAAAACCATCAGTGACATTCATTAAGCTTCAAAAATATTAAGACAGCAAAAAATACAATAGCTATAGCCTAGAGCTAAGGCTGGTGATGGGTAGAGCCTGGTGTGACTTCGTCTACATGGCATTAGTTGCCTAGCAACCCAGCGTTAGTGTTAAACCAAATCAAAGTTGCCTTATTGCGTGGCTTCAAACCTAAACAATCTCGCATTACATTATGACATTGCTCGTTATTTCGTTGTTTCCTTGTAATCGACAAGGATTCCGGTGAAAGTGTAGATTATGGCTTTCCTTATTGCTTCAACATTTAATGGACGGGGCAGGTTTGATAGGTGCAGACGAAATTGCGTCGCGGGTATATTTCATGTGCTGGAATGATAAAATAAAGATAAAAAGAAGCACATGCTTTGTGCTGTGAATATTTTGGATATCGCTGCGCTTATGGGCACAGTAGTCACATTATTATGGCCTGCTGAATTTTTGAATTTTATCTAATCTTATCAAATTAGTATTTTTCACAATGTTCCCCTGGTAGGGAGCGCATTTTGATGTAATCCTGTTTAACTGCTCATCCATAAGTGGGTGCCTATTTATAGGATCATCCGTCTTTATAATAAAGGGCAAAGTGCAGCCGATGTCACCAGGATTGACATGGAACTGATCCTACCAAGACTCAAGTGCCAAACATGGTCAGCCTTCTGTTAAACCACATCTTGCATTTCGGCTGCAAAAAGAGCGCGCTATGTCTCAAATTTTAGGTTACTTTCGTTCCTATAAAGTACAGTTCAATTTTAAGACGTTAGATATTAAGAAACTACCGCGACGCAATGCAAATGCTATAGAAATTGATTGCGCGAAGTCAAAAATGCAGCGAATGGAGCAAAAGAGACGAAAACCGATTAGTCACCACGTCCCGGGACATTGTTTATGGACGGAGAGTGAGTGACAGACACCAAGTATCCGACAGGCCAGTAGATGGAGCATTGCCTGTTCCACGAGCCGAAGCCTCATATCATCATTCAAGACCTCGTGCTAGAGTACCAAAACCTGGGAAATTATTTTAAATAAAAATCTGGAGCACATTGGAATGCTTAAGATGCAACAGATTACCTACCCTTAGGCGAATATGCCACTTTACGAAATTGGTACAGACTTAACAATAGATGAAAACCAATCAACAGTCTGCTGGACAGCGCCAAATCGTGAAGCACGTCGGTTCAGATCAGTTGCTAAGAAATAAATATGCTTAGAAAGGCACACTAGCAGGTGTTACTGCAGTCGTTAAGAGCAGTGGCTCATAAATGATCTGCTTCTAACCGCAGTTTAGCTCTTAATATTTACCATCCCACAGCATGGCCATTCCTAGCACGTATCGTATTCTATGCGCCCACGGATTCGTCATATCTAACGAGACCTGCGACCAACGGAGAATGTGGATATTTTAAGGACATTTAATCCAATACAGGAGAACATTTCCGCTGGTTCGTTACTTTGTCTCCAACCGCCCCCACACTACCACTCGTCCAAACAGCAAGAAAGATTAAGTGAGTCCGTTGCACCATAATCTAGAGGGAAACGATAGATAAAAAAGTTAGAGCCTTTGGGACCTACTGTTATTGGCTCACGGCTAACGGGTCTACGGAGAAGATGAGGCTCACAACTTAGACGATTTCATGCATACTCGCCAGTGGTGGGGGCAAAGAGACAGCGTATTAGGGACTTATTTCTAAATGGGCAAACACAAAACAAAAAGCATAGTATCACTCAGTCAAACTGAGAAGAGCTGATCGCGACAATTTTAACAATCAAAAGTAAAGTAAAAACATCAGACAACTTCATGTCCGTGCCGTTAGGCGTACTGTCTGATAATGCAAGCAGTTTAATCTCACTCGAATGAAATTGGAGACTTTCATTTACGTTGTCAGGGGACTGCTGTTGTTGTTGTTTCAGCATGCGTTAATGCCACCTAAACGACGCCATCATTAACGCCAAGACTTGTGCAGCAAAATCCAAGTAAAAGGCTCCTGGAGAGAGTGATAATTGGGAGAATGGGGTGGGCTGTATCATCAAGGCGTTAGTTTTCACTGCCGCTCAAATGGGTCCGACGTAGCCACCTATAGTTGTAGTATGAGTCGCCCGTTTCGGGCCAAAGTCACTGAACCTGGCAATGTAAATGCAAAGAAAAGTTTTCACATGAAATAGCCATCAGCGGCATACCAGCGTTTTTAATGTGCTGTTTAAAAAGGGCGGATCTGTGCGATTGCTGTGCAACCCTATGAAGGCATCGGAGACATCGGAAATCCAATAATTCCTCGTGCTTATTTTGGTAAGATATGATTTGCGGTATATTCTCGAATCATTAATTAATGCCATCAACAAATGGGCTTATGCAGGATAGCAAAGGAATGTGCTAGCCATGGTCATTACTGGTAGAAGTGGTAGATATTCCCGCCTAAAGCAAACAGAAATCAGTAATCGCATTTAAATTTGTAAGCTAGATGTCTTAGCATAGCTTCCTATATATTTTACCGATAGCTATTGTTTCAGCGCTACCTAAAACACTTCAAAGCTAAACAGTAAGAGTAATGCATGTTACAGTTTTCGCAAACCATTCTCAAATGCGCATCTATCACACTTTTAGCACCAGAACAGATGTGTTCCTAACTCTGCCAATCCCAAACTTAAAAACGAATAAGTGCAAAACAATCATAGCCCTTGAACAATAGAGTGCAATAATAAGAGAAAAACTGCCTCCGTTTAAAGTTGCTAATGCGTCTCGCACACCCAACAAGGAAATGCCAAAGGAAAGCTCGGTGTAAGCTGAAGCAAAGATGTCTAATCATTTATCGAGCAGTCGCTAGCGATATACAGAAATAATAGCATTAGTTACGCGTTCAAGGCAGGAGGGAAGTAGAGGAGGGCGTGCACACCGCCAACTAGCTCCCTCACCTCCATGGCACGTGGAGGCGCCTTCACAAGCGTCGGTGTAGGCACACCCTCGGTGGTGGTTGCTGCTTACCACCATTGCTGCGACCATCCCCACGGCTGGCCACACGGTGACCACCATTGCGGCTTCTTCTCACACGGCCACTCACACGGCGACCAGCAGTGCGGCTTCTGCACAGACCACAATGCCCACTTCTGTCCATATTGTGAGCCCTTCTCACACTCTCCCCACGGTGCCCACTTCCACGGATACGAGCATGGCCAACCTCCCCACACCATTTCTTTGTCTCTGCTTTCCTTGATACTGACTTGCACGCTGAGCTGTGCCTGCGTGTGACCCTCGTGCTCACTGTACTTTAGCTCTACACTTGTGCTTGCCGATCGCCATCGATGCTCTCGTGATGCCACTATTTTCAGCTGGCATTTCAGTTGTTGTCCGGACTGTGATTTGCATGTGCCTCATCCACATGGAAATTCGGCAATGTTCTTCGCACTGTGGCGGCCATGCCAATGCAGAAGTCGTTAAGAACAGGCTAGTATCAAACTGTACCAAGCAGCTGGACCCGCTTTATTTATGTTCCGGTGATAGCTACGTTGAAAGGAAATATTGTATTACCATTATATACTTTCTCGGCTGCAAGTGACTTGTCTCACCACCAATTGTGTGGAGGTTGGCCTTCATGACACCAATTTAATATGTTCGACCACAAGTGCAGTGGTTTTGGGTTTCGTTTCGGCTGGATTATGCACTCGTAGAATACAAAACCTCTTGGATATCTTGCCTACAAGCGTAATTGCTTGTTCATAATGATGAAACTCATTGAATTTTTCTCCTTGAATTGACGCGAAGTGAGTCATGCAATGTGACATTCATCAACTGAATATTGACTCTTTAATCACTTGAATTTCAACGCGATTTAAGATGCAACTGCTTAGTGCAGTATTCTTAAACATAGTTGCAACTTACAATCACACCACAAATAAAACTAGTTGTAGAGCTATCTGGTAAGCGGAGGGCAACCTTTGAAGACCGATAAACGAGCAGATTCGGATGCTTATTTAAAGAAAATGTATTCCTGCTTCAACTCCAGCTCAAATTTACCGAAGTCATGTAATGGATGTGATGAAATGATTATAAGGCTTTGAGGTAGTCTTGGCTATGCTCTATGCAATTTCGTTTCGGAGACGCTGATCTCTCAGCGCATTGACCATCTTACCTCGCAGTAGAACTATGCTGAGCAAACTACTTCTAATAAGTCATTAGTCTGTAATGGCACGAGGCAAAGTGCTGATCGTCCTTATTATTACTATATATGTACCTAGGGCCTCTGATAGGGACTGCGATGAAGCGCTAATTGTTTAGAGCAGAACGGTTTGACACAAATCGACTTAGCTTCAATTACATCTAAGACCGCACGTAGGCATGTGTGCAGACTGAGTAATGCATAAATATCAACCGGTTGACTAAGCTTTGAAATTGCTTGCAGAAAACATCGTTTAGTGGTCGCCAAATTATTTGGCAATTGCTAAGTTTTGTGAAAACAAGTAAGAACTAAAATCACTTTTTAAATCCGCAGTCGATTGTTAATTTTTTTGGGCCATCACTTTATATGAATTTATTACGCATAACTTCAGTAAGGGTGATAAACCAAGTATATGTGTTTAGATTTAGCATAATATCACTAAAGGCATGCTTTGAATCGCACTTCATCACTTGATTATCCTCAGCAGGCATAAATACTGCCTAAAAATATTATCTGCCTCACAAATAAGCGCAGACATTGACTGTAAAGTCAAAACTTTGCAGAAGTCACAAAATTGGAGCGAATTTCTGCTGGTTTTTTGCTATGTCCCTTGCGATCGACTTATACGTGCAATGATAGAGGCTACATGGACTTTATTGGCTAATATGCAATTAATTGCAAGTGGAAGACAAATAACTTCTACATATTAGCGCACTTTCAGACAGCATGCGTTGCTGTGTTGCATCAACCACATAAATTGCCATCGTGCATCTGGACGTGCGTGCAGACCCTAAAGTAACGGCATGGTAAGCACCAGAGGTGAATCAGCTCAAGTGACTTAGCACGGTCCGAAGCTGGTCAGTACTCTACGTCCTCCGTATTGGCAAGGTCATTGGCCTTTCATAAAACGTTGCTGAATTTCTTGTTTACTTTACCGCCTAAGTAGAAAATATTATGTTGACAAGTCACATGCAATTCACAGTCTGAACAACACCTAAAATGCATAGCTGAAAATAGTGGCATCACGAGAGCATCGATAGCGATCGGCAAGCACGAGTGTAGAGCTAAAGTACAGTGAGCACGAGGGTCACACGCGACAATTGGAGACGTGGCGACTGGTATATAAGCAGGCACAGCTCAGCGTGCAAGTCAGTATCAAGGAAAGCAGAGACAAAGAAATGGTGTGGGGAGGTTGGCCATGCTCGTATCCGTGGAAGTGGGCACCGTGGGGAGAATGTGAGAAGGGCTCACAATATGGACAGAAGTGGGTGTTGTGGTCTGTGCAGAAGCCGCACTGCTGGTCGCCGTGTGAGTGGCCGTGTGAGAAGAAGCCGCAATGGTGGTCACCGTGTGGCCAGCCGTGGGGATGGTCGCAGCAATGGTGGTAAGCAGCAACCACCACCGAGGGTGTGCCTACACCAACGCTTGTGAATGAGCCTCCACGTGCCATGGAGGTGAGGGAGCTAGTGGGCGGTGTGCATGCCCTCCTCTACTTCTCTCCTGCTTTGAACGCGTAACTAATGCTATTATTTCTGTATATCGCTAGCGACTGCTCAATAAATGATTAGACATCTTTGTTCTAGCTTACACCGAGCTTTCCTTTGGCGTTTCCTTGTTGGGTGTGCGAGACGCATTAGCAACTTTAAACGGAGGCAGTTTTTCTCTTATTATTGCACTCTATTGTTTAAGGGCTATGATTATTTTGCACTTATTCGTTTTTAAGTTTGGGATTGGCAGAGTTAGGAACACATCTGTTCTGGTGCTAAAAGTGTGATAGATGCGCATTTGAGAATGGTTTGCGAAAACTGTAGCATGCATTACTCTTATTGATTAGCTTTGAAGTGTTTTAGGTAGCGCTGAAACACTAGCTATCGGTAAAATATATAGGAAGCTATGCCAATACACCTAACTTACAAATTAAAATGCGATTACTGATTTCCGTTTGTTTTAGGTGGGAATATCTAAGCAGTCGTATGCACTTGAAATTGTTCTGCAATGCAGTCGTGGCACTGTCAATGACTTGTCATAGTTAACAGTGATGATTGTTTAAATTGCGGCTTAATAATTTGCTGTCGCTTGTGGTTGCTAGTGCACTTCTAGGAAGGGATTTGTGAGCAGATAGATTGGTGTCTCCACTTAACGGCTACATGCCACAACCAATCCCAAATTCGAATTATGGCGTGGCCTTCTCCGAAGGCATGAATGTGGAACAGGTTACTGCAATCTACCAGCAGACAATGAACACGTAATGCTCATGCGTTTCCATGTGATTTCTTCTTCTACCACTACCACTTCTGCCAGTAATGACCATGGCTAACACATTCCTTTGCTATCCTACATAAGCCCATTTGTTGATGGCATTAATTAATGCCTTCAGAAGGTTGTATTCTTAGACAGGATTTGAGATGAATATGCATCAATCTGTTCAATCGTTGTAGAAGTCCACAACAATCGCACAGATTCACCCCCTTTTTAATAGCACATTATAAAAACTGGTGTGCCGCTGATGACTATTTCACCTGAAAACTTTTCTTTGCATTTATATTGCCAGGTTCAGTGACTTTGGCCCGAAACGGGCGACTCATACTACAACTACAGGTGGCTACGTCGGACCCATTTGAGCGGCAGTGAAAACTAACGCCTTGATGATACAGCCCACCCCATTTTCCTAATTATCACCCTCCCCAGGAGCCTTTCATTTGGATTGTGCTGCACAAGTCTTGGCGTTAATGATGGCGTCGTCTAAGTGGCATTGACGCATGCTGCAACAACAACAACAACAGCAGTCCCCTGACAAGGTAAATGAAAGTCTCCGATTTCATTCGAGTGAGATTAAACTGCTTGCATTATCAGACAGCATGCCTAACGGCACGTACATGTAGTTATCTGATGCTTTCTTTCAGTTATATTTGCCTATTTCGAAATAGGTTCCTGTCACGCTGTTTCTATTTGCCCACCACCGGCGGGTATTCATGTATTCGTCTGAACTTTGACTCTCATCTTCTTTGTAGACCCGCTGGCCGTAAGCCAATAACAGGGAGTCCCAAAGGCTCTAACTTGTTAATCTATCATTTTCCTCTAGATTATGGTGCAACGGACTCACTTAATCTTGCTTGCTGTTTGGGCGAGTGATAGTGTGGGGGCGTTTGGAGACAAAGTAACGAACCAGCGGAAATGTTCTCCTGTATTGGATTAAATGTCCTTAAAATATCCACATTCTCTGCTGGTCGCAGGTTTCGTTAGCTATGACGAATCCGTGGGTGCACAGAGCACGATGCGTGCCAGGAATGGCGATGTTGTGGGATGGTAAATATTAGGAGGTAAGCTGCGGTTAGAAGCAGATCTTTTATGAGTCACTGCTCTTAACGACTGCAGTAACACCTGCTAGTGTGCCTTTCCAAACATATTTATTTTTTAGCAACTGATCTGAGCCGACGCGCCTCACAATTTGGCGCTGTTTAGCAGACTGTTGATTGGTTTTCATCATTTGTTAAGTCTGTGCCAATTTCGTGAAGTGGCATATTTGCCTAAGGGTAAATAATTTGTTGCATCTGAAGCATCCCAATGTGCTTTATGTTTTTAATTAAAATAATTGCTCAGATTTTGGTAGTCTAGCACGAGGTCTTGAATGATGATGTGCGGTTCCGGCCCGTGAAACAGGCAATGGTCCCATCTACTAGACTGTCGGACACTCAGTGCAGGCCATTCACTCTCCGTCCATGAACAATGTCCCGGGCCGTGGTGACCCAATCGGTTATCGTCTCTTCTGCTCTATTCGCTGCATTTTGACTTCGTGCAATCAATTTCTTCAGCATTTGCATTGCGTTGCGGTGGTTTCTTAATATCTAACGTCTTAAAATTGAATTGTACTTTATTGGAACGAAAGTAACCTGCATTTTGAGATATAACGCGCTCTTTTTGAAGCCACAAGACAAAATGTGGTTTAACAGAAGGCTTACCTTTTTTGGCACTTGAATCTTGGTAGGATCAGTTCCATGTCAATCCTGGTGACATCGGCTGCATTTCGCCCCCTATTATAATGACGGATGATCATTGGCGTAAATAATCCTATAAATAGGCACCCACTTATGGATGAGCAGTTAAACAGGATTGCATCAAAAGGCGCTCCCTACCAGGAGGACATTGTGAAAAATACTAATTTGATACGATTAGATAAGATTCAAAAAACAAACAGGCCATAATAATGTGCCTACTGTGTCCATAAGCGCAGCGATATCCAAAATATTCGCAGCACAAAGCATGTGCTTCTTTTTATCTTTATTTTACCATTCCAGCACATGAAGTATACCCGCGACGCAATTTCGTCTGCACCTATTAAACCTGCCCCGTCCATTAAATGTTGAAGCAATAAGGAAAGCCATAATCTACACTTTCACCGGAATCCTTGTCGATTACAAGGAAACAACGGAATAACGAGCAATGTCATAATGTAAGGCGAGATAGTTTAGGTTTGAAGCCATGCGATAAGGCAACTTTGATTTGGTTTGACACTAACGTTGGATTGCTAGGCAACTAATGCCATGTAGACGAAATCAAAATAGGCTCTACCCATCATCAGCCTTAACTCTAGGCTATAGCTATTGTATTTTTGCTGTCTGAATATTTTTGAAGCTTAATGAATGTCACTGGTGGTTTTTTGCTTGCTACATCAGTAGATGCTTTGCCTTTTGCCAAAATTTGCCACTTTTCATAGCCAGAATAATAATGCGATGTGAAAGCCTTACAAACGCAATTATATACTGATGTAATTTAACCTTGGAAACAGTAAACAGCGCAAGGCGATCAAGGGACACCACTCTTTGTTTTTTAAGGTATTGGAAGGTTCCTGTTACCAAAGCGGGTTAAATTCATTTTGCATTGCACTTTAAAAATTTGAAACTGGCCAAACCTTCAGTGCTTACGCGTAGTACTCTTCCCACACGTGACCATGTTTCTCCTACAATTCAAGCCATTGTGCAGTTAATCCCAGAAATCTGCAGCTTGTTTAGAACTGACATTCTAATGAAGCAATTATTAAGATCCCAAAGGTAAGTAAATCGTGGCTTGATTTTCCTTTACCTGCCTCCAAATGCTGTTGGTGACAGCGATGGCAAAATTGAGGGAATCAGACGTCTCTTCAACGTAAGACGATCCGCCCGTGAAGACGCCGCTAATTATTTTGCAAAAACCGTCTTATTACACCAAAAGGCTTGAGTTGGATGCACATAGTCGAATGTCCCACGATGTAACGAACTTGAGCTCTAGATCTGACTCTTTACGCACGAAAGTCTAGTTTTAGTCTAATTTACTGGCAGGCGTCTCTTCTCGGCTATTGGTCTTTGCGTCCGCTTTGTTGTTTCCTCAATTTATTTCTAGCTCCACCAACTTCGCCTTCCTTCCAATCACACTCATCACCACATGCAATTTTCCCTGCATTTACCGAAACTATAAGAGATTTAAATTCGATCTTTTTATGCCACTGTTTCTCCTCTTTTTTTACTCTACCGTCCATATAACATTAAGTTAGTAGCTTTTTCACTGATGCATTTTTCACGGAAATACTGTTGTAGCAATATATTGATGTCACAACTTGCATTTAATAACAGATGTTCCATCCCATATTTCTAAAAGGGTAGTGCCTTAAAACAGAAAATAGGAATCAACTTTACAATTATGGCTTATTGAAGGGTGAATCCGGGTTGCATAATTATTATTATTTAATGCCTAGAGCATTGCTGATTTAACCTAGGCTTAATAATGGCATGCCAAAAGTGCTTAACTTGGAAAAGTTAACAAAACATATCCATGCTGGGTAGATAGAAGGCATGTTCTCGTCAGAAATCTTGTTACTTTGCATTTTGAAGGTACAAAATTCAGCATCCTCATGAAGCAAAAGCCTGCCTTGATGAGTTCAGTGCAGATTAGCACGCTCCTTTACACTTCCAATGTTTATGAGGAGAAAGACAGCAATTAATCCATAATGACTGTCATGGAACAACGTTGCAGTAGCTATCATTCCGTTGGTAGATGATAAGTTGGACCACGACGTTGACCGTGCTTGAGAGGTAGGCTGGCATGACCGCCAAAATTTTGTGACCCATTGTCAGAGGTTGTGTTGGTTCCAATGCCAAAAGTGGTCTTAGGCAATGCGCTAGTAGAAAGCTGAAACAGAAGCCAGCATCGTGTTCGCAGGCACGAGCGCGCACGCGCAGAATAGAGGTGGGATTAGTCCCTCGCACCTAATTCATACATCTGTGCTGAGTCCATCACATGCAGCACTTATTAAATGGTCATGCTCCACTGGCCTTGGTCTATTTAATAAAATCTCCAAGTAGAGGTTCCGATAAGGTTCAGACGTATGTCGATCACTAGCAGCTCGCAAAGTTGATAGTAGACGCGATGTCATTTATGAGTGTTCCAATTCAGAAATGCCTTATCACAGGGATCCTATTTGTAATTTGAAAAACTGTACAGAAGCTGGCATGTTAAGGCAGCGTCAGCTGGTTGCGCATCCACTGCATGACAATCCGTGGAGATTCACAGAATGAATCATTTACCTTTTCATCGTCTCAGTGTGCTCTTTGTGAAAGTACTAAGCGCTCTTATTTTCAAAACCAACTTTTCGCGATAGTTAGTTTCTAATTAGTTAGCCATTGGTTTTGCCAGTCCTGCATCTGCATACTCGGTTAGATTAAACATGCAATTAATAAACAGTGCGGTGGTGTCAGCACGATTCCAAATCACTTAAATGCATTTAATGAGTTAAGTATGGGAACATTTTATGGTTTTCCGTTATATCCGCCTTTTGCCATCGATGAGGCAATGCAATTAAAAACCACGTTTAGGAATAAGCCAAAATAACGCACAAACCCTAAGGATCGTATAAGAAAATCCTAATATGCATGCAGTAAAATATATCTTTGTAAAATTTTCACTTATATCACAGTGCGAGACTAAAAAACTTGCGTGTTATATATTACATAATATCGTAATTCTGCCTATATTCCTTAAGGAAAATGCCTCGGGCTAAAATGCAGAACATACAAATATAATAGTCACAGTCTTTTGGTTGCAAATTACGATTTTCTTCAATGTGTCCATTTGTGCTGGAAAAATCTTTCTTTGAGTCTTGAGACGTGCATCGACTACAAGCCTAAGGTTTGTACCGGATTTGAGATGGCATTTTAAGCAGAAAAGCTGATAGAAAATCGTTGGATTTTTCAGGTTTGTGTAGAGTTTTATCCAGTTTAATGCTTCTTTCCACTTGCAGAAAAGGCATTGTGCTACCACTCTAAAAGCAACGGAAACCCAAATGCAAAGCGCAAGGCAAATTTATTGTAGCTGTGGTAAAGAGGCTAGAAGAGTAAAAGAGCCTGGACATGGCCGGTGAGGGGACCCATCGATCAACCAGTTTGGACGAATCAGAAGCGATGCTTACGATGGAGGAGGTGCACTCATCTACAAATCAACTTGACAACGGCTTAGTTGAGGCTGCACACAGCCAGCGCTATCAGTGGCTGCTTGACTAGATCTTCAGGTCAAAGCATTAGTTGCTGAAGGAGCTGGATATGTAGAGGATCGTTAAAGTTCCGGCAAGCCAAACTCAAGTCCTCTCCGACAATGAGAACAAAAATTGCGTACGTGCAAAATTTGAATGCTTCCGATCCTATAATTTACTGCTTGGTGCTTCAGGCCTCGAAAAATAGTCTTAATGATGCCATCAGTTCACATTTAATAGCAACAACTGCCCGGCTTGTGTCAGAAGGCTCAGTACACAACCAGCTCGTGTACCCTACTAATAGAAAACTAGTAAAATTGGGTTAATAAGGCTTTCAAATCATCCTTATAATCTGTGGTTTCTGAGCTGTTTAACTTCTTACGTAGTAAGTCTATGAACGTTTTATATGCCCAATATCACATGCTAACCCTTAACTGCACAAGTTTATGCAGCGAACCCGCAGGACAAAAGTGTTTTACGATTCCAATTAAAATAAAAATGCACTTACCATATGTGAGACTGGCTGGAAAGATCAGCGCTTCAAAGGTTGCAAATGATGACCGATCAATGAAATTCAAAAGAACTGAGCCAAGGTCAGGACACGAAGGTACTGCAGTGTACGAGTGTTAAAATCTATAAACGCGCCGAATCAGAGGTGCTCAACGGACTTGTATAAATTCTTATTTACAAACGTAAAGGCTTAGAAGAGTTGCTAGAGCAAAATACGCGGCTTCGGATCTCTTAAGTGGCAGCTGCAAAAGGAGACTGAAGAAGAAAGAAGGCTACGCAAAGCACTTATTTTGATTCAAAAGACGAGATCGGGTTCCTTGGTGAGGTTGAGGTAGGTGTGTGATTTTCTATGCATTGCATTCACTTAGACGAATTATTCACTTATTTTACTTATGTTCATAAGTGTTTACATTAATGGATTTACATAAACACCGTATCCCGACTAAAATACGTCCTCGATGGGTAGATCATTAAAAATATCTTTATAGTTAATCAAGAAAAGTAGTTAGAATGGCTAGTGGATTTGTTCTGTGCTCGTTTATTTTTTAAAGCCATGCCGGTTAAATGCGTGTCAATTTTGTCTCACATGGAGAGAACGATGCATCGTGCAAAAAACTGACAGTTAGTAAACCACCAACTACGCTCAATGCAGTCGCACATTAATGTCGCTTACAGGAGAGATTGGTTTGCGAAAATAATAAGCGTGTCGACAAGTTGTCAAAGAGGTTAACACCTGCTCTTTGGATGTAATGCAATTTCGTTATTCTAGATACTGGAAATGCCGCCAAAGCATTCGTGGCAGAGTTTGTTCATTCTGTCATTTCTGCAGTAGAGCCACGTGCTTGTAGTTGCATCCAAATTATATTTCAATGTAGGGGGATAGCATTTCAAGTAGAATTTTAATTCGTTTAATAACCCGACTCGTCGCTAGGTCATCAAGGTGATTTGTGCAGCTTATGTAAGGAACTTGGAAGCGGCTTGTTACATCTTGCCAATCAAGACCGATCGCTTTGGCTACTCACATCCATAGCGGCCGGACGGCATTGGTATATATGATTTTAAATTCGTTCGCTCTACAAATTGGATTTCACATAGTTTCAAGACCATGGAATTTGGCGCCACTTCTACCTACTATTCACCAACACTTACATGACAGCACAAAATTTGGCTAAGAAATGTTTTGATTTGAAAGTTTGTCACAGTGGACTTCAAAAGATTTGACTCATTGAATTTCAAGTTACCGCCCTGCTTGTCTGATCTAATTAAGCTCACAGTTCCAGTCTACAAATGACATCAGGTTTCGCCTTTTATTTTATAAGCGGCGGCATCAAGACAAAGTTAGCTTCCGAGATTTTCTGCTAGAAGTCCATTAGCTCGCAGTAAAAGATGAGGCATTCTCCTTCTCATCTGCTTTGTGGAGACGATAGCACTTGGGACCGATTGAAACCTGCAGGAGACAAAGGCGCACCCGTCGAATGATATCGAGCTCACTTGAACGATCCTCACGTGTAGGATAACACTGCGTCCACGTGGCCAAAATCATACTTACAGATGGTGCAGCGATGATTTTTCTGCACTATTCTTTAGCAGGATACCTTTGCGTCTCTTTAGGCAGATGTGAGTGAAGGGGCACTAGTTTCACAGGAAGCTTAGATTCCTCAAATCACATCTTAATTGATTCCAGGGTCTAGTTTTTTGGCTACACTGAAGTAGAAAGGTAACAAGTCTATGTGATTGTCCTTGCTAGGAGGACAGGGAGCACGGAATGCAATCAAACCCCACCTACGTGTGTCTGTGCGGCGCTCTATTTCCAAAAGTATGTTGAACCTCTCAGGACACTGCATGCGAAAGTATAACCTGTAGTCACTGTGACGCAGGATGTGTTTCTGCATCCGATTCAAGTTGCTGTGCGCTTCATTACACGCAATGCATTTTTACCCGATGTCAGCCTCTATTCGCGCTCTATAGCAAAATTTAGCAAGTAAAATAAGCTAGTCATAGCCTTCTTTGGCGTGGATATTGGTCTACTAACTAGAATATTTTTGCATGATGAATTACTTCCTCCATGTGAGACAATTTGTGGACATTAAATTTGCGCAGCTCCAAATCAAATGGGTGGAAGGAAAAGGTTCATTAGGCGTCCTAACTGCATCCCTCAATCAGCCATGAAGGGTTCCTGATGGCGTCCCCATCGAAAGCATACTTTGGTCAAGGATCGTTATTCATGAGCATCCTCTAATACAAATATTGGGAAACATGGGTTAAGTAAATGCAAGATTCCTTAAAAAGCAAATGTGGACAATAAGTCACGTACTTGCCTCAATCTCTTCAGAGAACTTTATCTCGTCTTTTGAGTTGATAATAATTGCTTTGCTTTGCTTAGCCTCCCCTCGGTTTCCATCTATTCTTCGAAACTTCGAATTAAGGGATCTGAGGCCACGCCTTTCTGCTCCAGCAATTTCTCCAAGCCTTTAAAATTGCTAAAATGGTCTCTTTTTGGCCTTGCATTGGCCCAATTCTTTTGAACTTTGCTGGCCAAACATCATTTGCAACCTTCGAAACGCTGATCTTGTAGGCCAACCTCACTCGCGGTGAGTACATATTTGCCTCATCTAAAACAACTTAATACTTTATGCATTACAGTTGTATCCTGCTAGTTTAACATAGAAACTTGCACGGTTAAAGGCTGGCATGCAAAGTAATATGATTAAAGTTTTCACAGACTTAAGACGTACAAAGCTAAGCTGCTGAAGAGCGACGGATGTAAAGGATTATTTTATGCTGCTGATAAACTATTTCACTGACTTTCTTAGCAGTGAAGTTTTAATTATTGAAAGTACTTTGTTGACATTATTGAGACTGTCTCTAGTGCTAAAGCAGCTAACAGCAGATTTTAAGGTACGGAATAATCACGAAGAGTGTTGCTACGCATAGACCGCCCTTTTCTTTATTGTTGCTTTAGCGCATCGGGTACCAAATCCCCGATTTGGAGATTAAGCCGAGTAGTCAGTGAAAGTGGCGGCTTCATAAGGGCTCTAAACAATTTGCAATCAAATAGGCTTGTGCATTAGTGCACATTCGTCACCGTGCACCTTGGTTCTGATTCATCCGAGCTGGTTAATGGACAGGTCTTCTCGCCTAACATACTACGGTTCTTCCACTTTTCTACCCTTCTTACCAAAACTGCAATAAAAGGGTCCAGAACTTTGTGTTTTGCTTTGGAATGTATTTCAAATTGCAGTGAAGTGCTCTCTCTACAAACAAAAAAAGGCATTATATCGGATAAAACCCTGCTCAAATCTTAACAATGCAGCAATTTTTATCAGATTTTACGTTCTAGATGCAATTCTTACTTCGGCACAAGCTGCTGTATCGCAAGCTAGTAATCAATGCGCGTCTTAGGGAGTGCGCTCAGTGACGGCAAGACGTATTTCCGACTGGAGGATTGCAATGAGTAGAATAAGCACAGGCTTATTATCCAGGCATTATTACATCGAGGAAGCTCGAAATTCCAGGCAACAAATTGGTTATCTCAAAGAGCATTATGTATATAAGCATGCTAGCGTTAAACACATTTTTCTTCTAAATCTAGCTAATAGGAATCGGAGCATTCTTCTCCTCATCTGCATTAGGATTGAGTGCAGCACGCATGAGGCGAACACGCAAACGGTCAATGACTTCGCGTTCAGTTGGGCTCTCCAGTTCTGCGTGTGATAACAACACATCCAATTGATCAAAAGTGGATCCGCAAACACTACAGCGGTGCCCTATCCTGCACCTTTTTCCGGGGGAAAACACCTCCAGCTCTTCGGATATAAGGGACTTAGGAGGCTCTAGTCCCTCAAGTTTTCAGTTTTCTCAAAACTTCCTGAATTAATAGCGATAGCTCAAATAATCTTTTATAAGAAGTGCAAAGTATTATTCATTGTAAGTAGTGGTAGAGCAAGGAACACTGACTGCGATCAAACCTTACCACCATGTGTCGTCTTTCTGTGGCGCACCATATCCGTAAACGTGCCGCAAGCCTCGAAGTAGAACGCGCAATTACTGTGACGCAGGAGGTGATGGTGCATCTCGTCTAAGTTGTTGCACGCTTTGCCACAGTCAGTGCATTTGTATCTACAAGCAACTTTCTATTCGCCTTCAGCAATAAGATAAAACAATAAACCAGCCAAATCCTCAGAAAAAGGAAAGTTAGCTTGAACAAATAGGATGGTGCACTAACACACTAACTTCCTCATAATAAGCATCTAATTTCCATAGCTTTATACCACGGCCGCGCATAGAACAAAGCCATGAGGCATCCTAGCTGCGTCTCTTGGTCAGGTATCAAGGGATTCATTACAACATTCCCACCGAACATGTAAGTTATTTGGGTGTCATTGTTTTTGAGCATCTTTTGATGCTAAATACGTGGTGATATAAGTGAAGAAATCGCCACTGGTTTTAAGAAGCATGGGATAATTAGAAAATCAGTGTAAAACAGCAAAATTTTGCATGAAACTTACGCGAAAATGGTAAAAATAGGGTAGTTCGTGGATTTATTTCATGTTTTTAAAATAGCTGGCTGCTTCATGATCTAAGCTGATGCTAGCAGGCCAAAAATCACAGTAACGCATGCTTTGGCTACGCGACCCGTACAGCTTTTTCTCGGTCAACGCGTAGTTGTATGAGGGACTGTGAAAACACTTCTGTTAGTTGAAAAACCTGGCAAATGTGCTTCCCGATTTCTTTCTGCCCGAATGTAACCTGATTCTTGGATTCGTCAATGCTTTTTTTCCGCGGGAAAGCATGGGTAGTAAAATCGACAAACACAAGCCCTGTTTTTGTCAAGGCCTTTAAAGCCTAAAGGAGGTCGTCATCCGTGACACTTTGTGGAAAGGAGGTAATGCGCTGACCCAGAACGTAATTTTGGCTTAAAACTCGAAATAAGTAAGCGATTGTCACTGTGATAGTGAATGCCGCTTGGATGGCTCGCAAGTTCTGCCTGATAGCAGGATTGTTCTTGGCTATTTCAAGTCTAAGGTCGACCGCCCTTCCATGCTTAATGGCTGAATAACAAACCACTTTGAGTAATGGACAAAATAGTTGATAATAACTTGATGAGCCAAAAACGCCCGAAGTCCTTGTCCCAGACATGCATATCATCTAACTATCGATAAAAAGCTATAACGACGAAACAACTCGTACGACTGATGTTGAGAACTATGGAATGCACCCAGTGATGCCTGGTCTAACCACAACCTTTCCACTACTTTTCACCATTTGTAGGTTCACAGCAGGACCAGCCAAACGATAACAGCTCATAAACGGAGCTACATCGATACTCACCATACAAAACTTGCAAGGTAAGAAACGATTTACGGTGGTAAAACGATCACACACTTCAAGCCTGCTGCCTCCAAGTGCCTTGCCTAAAATTCTTTTCTTAGGCTTTACTGTGGAATCAGCATTTTCTAGTAAACTAGCCTAATCTTCGTCAACCAATGCACATTACCTACATAAAACCCTTCTGATTTTTTTCATTTACCACCACTATTTTCCGTCATCTAAGGTAGAGTTCTTCATTTACTAACTAGCTTTTCAGTAGCATCCCTCCTCATTGCTACGCAGTTGTTGTTATGCCAGTGATAGTGCACCGCGTACACTTTGGACTAATTGCTAAGCAGACCATTTAAAGTTCTAATGAATAGAAAGAACCCGATCGGATATTTAGATGTATACCCGATTCACCTTCTCTTATTTTTTTATTATTTTGCCGCTACTTAGGGAATACGTAGGTTTCGTAATGTCCGACTACAAATCAATCGAAGTGTGGTCCTACCTGGACGCTTACACGCCTTCTTGCCACATAAAAGACGGAGGCGTCTGTCAAGAGGAAATAAAGCATTCGCAGCGAATCCTTCCCTCAACGTATCCCTGCTACCACCCACGTATGAGGAGATATAATGCTCTTGGATATCTTTATTTTATTTTATGATACAGTCAGTAGAGAATTGATTTACTTTTGCAGAACTTGGCCCGTGATTTTTCCCTTTACTCGCCTGCACAGTACATTGAATGATCATAAGTATCACGGCATTTGCAGAAGAGCGGCCTTACATCGTAGCATCAAAGTTTAACAACCTTGCCTTTAAGCGATTAAAGCCCAAAGATTTTGCCGTCACTAAACATCTCAGATCACTGAAATCAAAGGTACTGCTCAGTTGGCAGTACACTCAAATCGAGCTCCATAATGAGTAGCATCTGCAACAGGGTGCGAAGTTTTACTCTTTTTTATATTGCTACACCCTGACTGAGCTTTCACATCTACAGAACTGGCTCGCTCATAAATCATGCTTAAGGCACTGGTCACGCATCCTCGGAGTCGTTCAGACAATCTTGTGGGTACAAGTTTCTTGGCAAAAAGGGAGAGGATGTGCAAACATTCATCCCTCTAATTGTGTCTGTCCTGCTTTTACTTGTCGGCCAAGTGCAGATAGACTCTATCGAGCTGAAGACTTTTGCAATGTGACTAAGGGAAGAAGTGACTGCGCAAGAAGTCAGGTCTCAATTCTTAGCAAGTCAACCAAGCAGAAGGGCAATAGTCTCCTGTCTTCTACTCTGATGCTGTTCTGTGCATACCTGACTGTAAAAGCGTCTATTATTAGTAAATACTCGACCCAAATCAGCAAGCCATTATAGGGTCACATAAAAAGAATCATGCGACTACCGAAGATACTGCACGATGAACGCACCAACTCAGTACTTAGTGGTAAAAGGTAAAAGCATTCTAAAACTAGGCGGATGGCGGTGGGCATTTAATAAAACGCTTGTGGGTTGCGATTTAATATCACCATAGACATGAGATGTTCGACCGAAGATGATGGACAACCGAATGAACAGTGCAAATCGAAGTGGGTGCTGTAAAAAGCGAAATGTCTGCAAACTCGTACGTAAATATTCGCACATGCAAAACTACTTTAAATTCGGTAGTAGGCAGACCGGATATAGTTGGCAACGAGGTGAAATTCAGATCAACAGGAAATGAGGAGAAGGGCGCACAAGCACTGATGGAAAAAGCCACCCTCTAAACCAATCAAGCACGAACGATCTTCAAATCATCATGACCTCTGCTTTGGCATTGGTCAGGCCAGAATTTCCGTTGAATTTCTAATCCTCGTGATGTACGCCAGACCCTTGACCTCAATGCAGGTGAAACATATCTTGGCGAAAAATAAGATTGCATTTATCTTGCTTAATTATTAAGAAACAAGCAAACCTAATCACTAAGCTGAGCATTTGTAAGGCATGTCGGCTAAACAAATTGCAATTTTCGCATCCGCCTCCAAATCATTTCCTGGCACGCTAATTCGAATCTTTCCCTGCGTTGCATAATGTGACTGCCACAGTCTTGAATGTGCCAAATGCGCCAGTTTATTAGCGCAGTCAATAGAGGAGAGTCATCGACGAAGCCGAGTATTCCTGCATAGCTCAAGATGAGGTCCATCCCACTTTCCTCTTTCCGCCTCACACCACCCACAATTACAATCCCAAAATTGTCCATCTGATAGGGTCCTCAACATGGTTTGTAGCTCGATAACAGCATTGGGCCCGTGTTGCACGTAGAGAGCGCAGCCGAATGCGGTAAATCGTAGTCTTCGGCCACTCAGGATCTCCTCCGACTCCCTGCTAACAAGGTGAAATATCATGGGCCCTGGTGGACGATAGTAACATTCTCAGTGGGGAGGTAATCTATTGGCCGAACATATGCCGATGTGGAGTCGGTGAAGGTATCAAAGTTTAGGGAGAAATAGGTCTCCAGCACTAATGGACGCTTGGGACGGTAAACGTTCTTGCCAAATTTGCCAAGAAGAAAGCAACTAGAAGGCAGGTGAACCCTTCATATGCACCATGAGGAGCTCGAATTCCTGAAAAGTGATGGTCAAACTGCATTTGACTAAATAGCTGCTCAACGGCTTTAGAAATGTCTGCAGTGCGCGGAGTTGACATGTCTGAATACAGCGTTGTGCAAACTCGTTTGTCAATCCACTTCCGCCTGTTGCCGTATGAATAGGGCGTTTGCGGGAAGAGGATCCACTCCCAGCTTGGAGTTGCTGTGCAAACATCAGCAAGGTATTTGCACAACATTTAACTAAATCCCGATGGGGGTTTGTGATATTCTTACTGTTTGATCTCACCTGCAAGATGCATTCATCAATTAACCGTCAAGCAGAGTTACTCGGATGCCAATGAGAGCGAACAATTTAATATAGCCTACTCGGTGAGCTATTTAGTTAGAAGGTCTAAGAGGTCCAATCTACTTTTAACCCTGCTTCACAATTTTTGGCAGAGACTTTGGATCTCTCGTGAAATGAGTTTATTTCGAGTGGGTGAGAGAACAAAAATCTTCTTTGTCGTAGGGACGTAGGAGGTAATCAACTTTCGGAGTGGCACTTAAATGCAGTTCAAGGAATGCAATATCAAGTCAATTAACCCTTGAGGTGACCTGACACCCTCTTCGAGGCTTTGCTATATGTCATATTATTGCAAAAGGGGCCCTAATTTTAATGCAGAAACCATCTACTACACAGTTTTTGCATCGGAAATGTTGCCAAACTATGTTTAGCATCCCCTTATTGAATTGTTGCCTTATGTAATGAGCCAAGCTACCCTCAGGGCCTTTAATATTAAGGCATTTGATCTCCAAAATGCACATGAGCCTTGTTTAGGAGTCTTGCGCCATGCCCTTGATTTGATTTCTTTGTTTTATTGCCGTGTAACCCAAACTTCAATACTAATTTTGGACGCATTTGGCTCCTTAAACTATTAATTACTGCGGCAAGGACTTCGCTTTTACGCCTTTAAGCATCTAAATAGCCTAAAGCACTGCTCAATTGGCTGTTGTTAGTTTTATGCTCCTCCAAAATAACATTAATTTCTACCAAGGTGAAGGTCATTGCGTAATTGAACCTCTACAATGGAATAGAATTCTATCAAAGAGTGCTTCACGTCATTTACCTTTCGCAACGATTTTTATGCGTGTCCATAAGCCTATTATTACACCATTTTGTCTTCTGTGGGCTGACTGTATTTTGAGCCGCATTGGCAAAACAACTTTCTCCCCTTAGTCAGATATGTTTATCTCACCCATGTAGTATGCCTCATTTGCAAATCTGGTGTGTTTCACTGCATGCGCTCTACAGTTGTTTTAAAAACGATTTCTTGATTAGCCATTTAAAGAGAAAAACTTGCAGAGGCACGCAACTCAGAAAACGTGCCTAGTATGTAACCAACTTGTTTCTATTTTGCAAACAATGCTAAAAAGTGGGCAATTATTGGTAGCAACAAAACATCGTTTAACTTAGTAGATTTATCTTGCAAATTAAAATAATCACGTTACTGCTTAAATGCTATCCAATTCGTAGAGCTATTACCCACAAGCAGCGGCAAAGAGTTGTCGCCACACAACAATGACTAAACCACATCCAGTGGATCCCATGGAGTTACTTCCGCCATTGTACATGCTTCTGCTACTTTCAGATTCCGCTGCAAAGTCTGTGTATCCTGTAGACGCTCAAGAGACCTTTAAATGTTTTTGTCAAGCTAACTTTAATAATATGTCCGAAGTGCGGGTAAAATGCACCGCCTTCGTGTCACGATGAAATTTTGAATCAAGACGAGAATGAAAAGCTGTTGCTAGCGTCAGTTAGGTTCCATTTATTTAATTAAGCTAGTCTGGCGAGTAGAGTGAGTTGCGCGGTGCTGATGTCAACTGGGGTTCACGGACTTGCATTTGCCTCCAAATAACAGCTTGTCAACACCATCTAAATGCATCTCACCAATTCACCAATGCGTTCTCGGGAGGCAACTTATTCACGAAGCTTTGTTGATTAACAAAGATCATGAAGAAATTCATCCTCTCTTTTTCTTTCTTTTTCACATCTTCCATAATAATCGTGCCCAGTGTTTGTTCAAAGGACTTGTTCGTCACAGTGCTTAGAACTCCGATCTTAATTAAAAGGCGAATCTTCGGATCCATTGATTTAGGCGATGAGACCGTTTAAAACTTGTGCATGCTGTATTTAAGCTTGAATTGAGCGAAAGGTAGTGTCAGTTTAATATTAAATGATACAATTTGCCACTGAGTCCATATCACAAACTCTAGCAGACCTCTTTGATCCCTCGTAGCGAGAGCTGAGTAGAAATGGGTGAGGGCACACCGCTGTTCTTCACTACTGGACAACGAGACCTAAGAAACATTTGAAGTGCCACTTCAGTGGACCAAATCATAGGTTTGAATTCGTATTCTGCAGTAACAAAACCGAATAACTTTTCGAGTCCCTTCGAAACATGATGGGTCTGTAAGGTAGCAGTAGTTAGACTTATCCTGTTTTATAATAAAATGCTGTCATGAGATGCTTCTTAAGGTCGGTATTGGTTGCCGTCAACGTTGGTTCAACGGACCCCAAATGCAAGTTATGATGTCATCCAACCTCTTTATGATGGGTGCAAATGCGCATTAGAGATTGATTAACACAAATGCAAATTCCATTCTCGCAGTCTTTCCTTCAACACATCATTTTATAGTGACGGCTGCAATCGAAAGACGGTTCAAGTCAAACCATTGAACTGCCTCCAGATGTTGATATCAGACCCTTATTCAAGCTGCGATAACGTAAGCCTCTCCAACTATCCCGAAACCCCTCCACTATCCCTCAGGTTAACTAGCCTCCAAGGTTTGGCTTCAGCATGGACAATGTCTTGCCTTAACCCACTTCCATCGTCCTTTATTCAATTCCTTGCCGAGTGCCAAGATTGACACAGGCCGATTAACCTAGACGATGGAGACAATAAACGACCTCAGCGGTTCTGCACCTGCCATGGTCAAGTTCACATTACGATGAATCTCTTCTCTGCTTAAACATGCTGACACATCTACATTTTTGATACATTTATTCTCGGCAAGGCGACTCCTCGTAGATAATCCCCTGTAATGAGATGGCGTAGAAATGATGGAGTTTATCGGTGGTTGTGCATCAGCAGAATACTCTCTCATCACGAGCTGACGAAAGAAGTCCTCCTTGTTGTTGTAGTAAAGTGCCGATTGAGTGGAATTAAGTAGGCAGAATTTGGCGCATGCAGCGAAATGCACATGGCGTAGGTAGCCGTCTAACCATTTTAGATCCTGCGTCGAAGTCCAAAGTGTATTGGCTTAATCGCGAGCTACTTGCTCTTGCCTAGAAGACCAATTATTTTAATCGTTGCGCATAATGGTATTTGCGTAGGATGCAAATAGCAAAAATTGGCAAAGTTTAACAACGCATTAGGGATTATTCAAACATGCCTGAGAAATTAGGACTCCAAATATGAAAAAGCGAGTGAATAGGGCCTCGCTCAGGTGATAGGATATCACAGGACATTTATAAACACTACCTTCATTCAGCCGGTTGGTAATGTCTGTTAGCCGACTGGAAGTGCTCGGTAGGGCATCTAGAGGTCCTGGCAACAGCATATACAATATGGATGGCGTGTTTGTCCCAATAGTCACCCCATATTAGGCGATTTCATTAATAGACGACCCAGACCTTTGTCATTGCATCCACTTGCGAAGTGAGGTGATTTGAATCTAGTTAAAGAAGCGCATTAGAGCACGCCTTAGCATAGAACTGAATAAACGATTTTAAGTAAAGGAGCATTATGCAGCCTAGAAGGACTAGAATACCATACTTGTAAATAGACGGGCATATTATTGAGGCAAGTGCCAAGCGAGTGCTGGTTCAAGGGCTCGATTGCCTTAACATGGGCTTAGTACGAAGTAGCTGAATCAGACTGCGCCGAATTGCGACTTGTGCAGTTAAATATAGACTACCAATAATCACATTTTGCATAAACTTTCTGATGATAACAATACAAATTTCCATAATTCTACCAGCATTGGCGACGTGTGTTGTAAAATTTATTCTTATCTATTTTGTACCTGCATATGAACTGGCACGAAAGAGAGGACAGAGAGATAACACAACTGATAATATGACATTGAATTTGAGATAATTTCTTTTGTAAGTATTTTGTGGATCCACAGTAGGTTCTACATTTATTGCATTTGGGACACGAAAGCCTGAGATGTTGGTGATAGGACATGTTAAAGCGTTGTTATTCATTTGTCGAGAAGGATAAAATGTACAGTAGCACGCATGAACAGTTCAAAAGTCATTTTTGATTGAAATCAAGTAAAGAAGATATACCAGTGCAAATTCGCCTTTTTTTCCATTTTTGAAATGGGATTTAGTGGAAAAACCTTGCAGTTTTTGACATTCACTAGCAGATGCAAAAGTTTCTAAAATGATTCAGGTGACGATTAGAAATTGGTTATGCGTTCTTATAACCCAGTCATGGAATATGAAAGCAACGGATGTTGCATTATTTCCACAATTAGCTGAATACCGCCTCTCTAAGCAGTGCTTCATCAATTTGTTTAGCTGTCACTTTACGCGGGAGATTATTTCTGCAACGTTTAGTGGCTAGGGCCGGTTCATCCACAAAAAGGCTCTTCATTTCTTCCCTTTTTTCACAGTTCAGAGTCAGCGGCACTGATGATTGCTACTTCTGTGCTTGGTAAGATAATCATTTTCAGCATTCTAAACAGCGAATTGTCAGTTGATAAGTAGACCGCTGTTATTTACTTAAGAAAAGTATGTTTAAGGGGTCTAGGTTCTCGTTTTTGGTTGTGCGATTAAGTGTGCATCATCAGCAAATTCATCAACTCGCGCTTATTTTTTACCTGTTTACTTCTTTGCGAATTTACTAGTGCCAGACGGATCCTTTAATTCTGAATGGAATCACATTGTTTAGCACAAAGTTTGCCTCAGAATTGTGGACCTGGTTGCTATGTAGTGATTAGAACACTCTATGCTGACATGCCCACCGAGTAAAGGAAACAGAGCAGCTCCCCCATTATCAGCCAGTGCCAGGCGTTTGACCATCGTGAATCAGAGCCATTTGGTTTCCTATCTTGCAGAGTCTAATATCCACGCAGGCAGTGACGTGTGCTTTTCTTCTTTTAGCCCTTTAGTTGCGTGAACCATTCACTTTGCAACGAGTGCTTTGGCAAAAGTTTAAGCAACAGAGAGACAACCTAAAATTAGATTATGCTAGACTTTAGTGCAGGGTTGTGAGCTCGCTTTGGTCCCAGCAATGCTTCTTGATATTCTCCATTATAGGCACAAGTCTTTTTCATTCGTTTTGGTTTAATTTTGCAGCGGACCTTTCTACTTCTACAGCATTCAATTACATTTATGCGCTACACAGTCTCGTTCACTAGAATGGTAAACAATCAAAAACATGGCTTGCAGTGGCCGATTAAATGCAGGTTGGAATTTTTTGTTTTAACAAGTTACTATATGCGTTTTGTGAATAGCCTTGCCACGGTCACCAAGCCTTCACATAAATAATACAAGTGTAGATAAGCGGGAATTCGAGGTAGAGAAAGGGCACAATAAAGCAATAAGAGTACGACTTAACAATAGTATCTGTGCCATTTTTATTAAATATCAACACCGACGGCACAACAGCTGGCTGTGTGCTTTCACAAAGAATCATTGATGGAAATTAAGATGCTTTCATAAGAGAACAGTAGACTCAGTAGAACAAATGAGACACATAATTGCAAGACAACACGATCAGTTCATAGTCTGTGCAATGCATTATGAATAATGTATGGAGTCTCAATGAATTCTATCGAACAGAGCCTTTGATTTTCCTTAACTCTACCACCTTCGAATTCGGTCTCCATTAATTGCCAGAAATGAACATTTCACTCAGTAAACTTGGGGGCATCTATCATTATTGTCGAAAAGCTCGGGTTGTTGTTCTTGAGACGTTATTTTGGCCTTGAGTGGTTACATGAAGAACTTGTTCTCCACTTGCGCTTATAAAACGAGTTTCTTAAAAACCCAATGCAAATTTACCGATTTCGTGGAGCGGTCTTGCAAAGTTTGGTTCGTGGTCAATTTGAGGCGAGATCTAAAGCAGTTGAAATGGCTTAACTTTTATCATTCCCCTTGAATAAGAGTATGTCAACAACGCGACGTCTTCTTCGAACTATCAATAGTGTCCAATGGGCTTTAGCCTCAAATGTTTTTGCCTACTTATGAGTTTATTTAAAGGAAACGCCAGAGTTGGAGTTGTTTAGTAAAGATTAATTACTATCAGAGGCGTATGAATTTTAAAATAATAATCTTTGGGAAGAAATGAATAGCATGCGCTACCTCTATTCGCACCGTCGGGAGGTCTGCGATAAACCATTTGGATAATTTGGAGGACGAAAAGGCACCGACTCGAGAAAATGTGCTTTTCAAAGATGAGGATGCGACTAATTGATTTGATCAGCGCTAATTTCCCAAACCATGCTTTCCTTCTTCATTTGCTTTTACCGTCATTCACCGGCAATTATATCCCGCACCCTTGATTTTGCCTTAAATTCTAGCCCCTCGAGACAGCTAGGGAGTTTGAAACGACGAATGGAAAAATTTAAAGTGTGGCTGAAGCTGGCTTCGTCACGCAAACTTTCTCGTCTGCTCCTTCTAGCCCATAGTCTGCGGATGTCCTCTTTGTAAGTTCTGTTTATCTCTCCCTAGTCTTACTCTTCATTGTGGCATGCTTAAACAATTCATAGGCTCGTAATATAGATCTGACTTACGGAGGCCTGACTAAATCTAACTGAACCACACTTTGCTTAGAATCGAATCTTGTTTTAGTTTATTCTAGCTAAGGTTTCTCCTAGTTTTCCAACTCCATCTCTCGATCTACCACTTTATTTTGTCCCACGTCGCCACATCTCCCTAGTTCCGTTATCCACTCCTCATCCATTTGTCCTCGAGAGCGATGGCCATTGCGTTGCTCAAGTTTTTTGACTTACAGACTGGCTGAACTCCTCTCTGCCTACCTCATTGCCTACTTCTTGTGATTTCCTTGTACGGAATCCCTATCTTTGTTGCTTTATGATTTCGGATCCAAATCCAGCCATCCCTCCTCAGTTGATCTGTGCACTATTCACTATGCGTCAGCGCCTGCCTGTCTGCGCGAGATTGTGTCACTTATCGTTATTTTTTTCGAGGCCATTTTGAGAGTAGCATCAATCGGTGTCGCACGGGCAGATAGAAACGTGTGTGTGGTCAGGTGTATGCAAACTCAAAGGCATTTACACCTCATCTTCCTCACGCTTGTCCTTTGCGCATAGGAATTCACCAGTTCTACTCTGGGCAAAGCACGATCTAATTTGATTGTTTGTTTGATGGCTAGTTGGTTCCTTCTTCGAATTTAGCTCTACAATTCGTTAACACCTCACTACTCAACCACTAATCCACCTAACCATATTTGGGCGCCTTTCTTCTCTGCGGCTTTTCCACTTACCCTTTTATATTTTGATGCAAGCATCTTGTGGCAGGAAGAGGGAAGTGCTACAACGCCCTGAAGGCATCTACCACAAAAGGTGGCATTAAGTAGGCAAGAGGCAAACGAGTTAAACTAGGTAGTATGGTTAATCAAACTGTGCATATCTCTCACAATAAACGAAAGTAGGATGTGTCCCTTGTCGTCAGTAACTGAATTTGCATGAGTAAGTACGGAACAAGGGGTCCATGAAGCAGAGCGCTGCAGTGGAAGCGGCAGTAGGGACGGCGAACCAACCTTTTTATTGTCGCGGATGCCCAATCGTCGAGCTGAACTGTCTGTTCTTTATGCTGAGATGAAATGCGTGGTTTTGTTTCACTTGATTTAATTTCCACCTCTGAAGCGACTAATTTTGTTTTAAGATATTGTTGGTAAGATCGCGGTTCCATTAATTAACAGTGTTTCATTAGCTGGCGTGTTTATATTTGTTAGTACATGAGACTGGCGCAAAAATTTGGACTTACTTAATGTCACGGATGGTATGGAATGTTAATTGGACAGAATCGTGTCTGTTTTGAAGGTTATGTTACACGAACGAGGTGAGAAGCATAGTCTGTTCTACCAGTTCAATCGAATCCGATCAAGTCAAGCCTATTCTTGCTTGTCTCGCTACAATAATTACGCAGTGAGACGTGAATATTATCTACCAGCTAATCTTTTAATGCTGCTACTCATTCGATGATTGTAAGCGCATATTTAAGGCGTGAAAATTAAGTGCGGCACAGCAAGCGTAGTACAGGGCGTGGTGATTCAGCCCTAGACATTGCTATTCAGGAAACAAGGGTGCGTTTCTGATGCGTATCCACAATCCAATGCCTGGAACGATTGTTGGCTTTCATTACGATTGGCGATAGCAACCATCGCTGGCCTTTAGCAGGTGCAAAGTTACACGAATACTTAGCTGGAGGAGACAGGCATTTGAAATGGACACAACAGGATGACACTGCATAGTGCTATCATCGTAAAGCTAATCTTTTAAGCCAACCACGGTCGTGGAGCGTAAGTCCATTCGACCCAGAGTAATATGCGTACCCTTTCTTGCGTGTTAAATGTATTCTGTGAATTTAATACCTAATGTTGTACATTTGAGGACTAGTATGCAAGATTAAGATGCGCGAATTGTTCATAAACTTACTTGATAGAAGTCAAACAGCTCTGAAATGACAGTAACCTGCTTCTACTGATTCTATACTAGTAGCGTCTGCAATTTAGTCATGCACGGAACAGTTCAGCAGGTTCTACTCAGTTTTCACAAGCAAATGTGCATTGATGACACCCATGAGATGGCTTCCAAGGACTGAAGTAAATATCATAGACTACACTGCTAAGGAAAATTTAGGGTATCACTGCTACCGCGCGTACATGAATCCCGCTATACACCGCTAATATGTTTTGAGTTCTCAATCAGCCATTCAATCAAGGAGACGGCTGTGAGCAGACCAGAGCTAAATATGACCAGACGCGTGGCTTTCCCGCTAAGCAAACGGTTGTTTCGACCGTGTATTATACGCACGCAGTGCAATCACTAAGCAGCAGCGAGACAGACAATAGAATGAAAAAACAAATAATGGGCGACAATTCTCCTTACCAATGTTCCAGTATGTAACCAGTGCAAATAGAGAAGATAACTACAAAAAAATTTGCAATTATGTTTTCAATTTCACCGCATTTCCCAATGCAGGGTCAGGATACTATAAATGGACGCCAAAGCCATGATTAGTGCAAAAACAATTAGATAATGGCGTTCGGCTAATCGTGGTGGCTAGCCAAACGAAATGAGAGACACACGATCCAGTTATAATAAAAAGCTTAGATAACGGCATGTATGTTCTTAACCCCCAACCACTTATTTATATTACCGTCAAATAGCACTATATACTAACAGGTATCCCGCACCCCTATAATTAAAGCTCCAACTTTCATAAAATTGCAATTACCGGAAGGAGGATGAGACTGCTGCAAATGCGAGATTTCCTCTTAGCAAATGCTACAGTCTCGTCTGTGACAAGTGGATATTTCTAATGCTATGCTACCGCATGTGACGCTTTGCATCAAAGCAGTAGCTAAGTCGCTCACAACACCTGCTCTACAGACAGAACCTAGTACCACTGCACCGTAGAAGTGGCTATTTTATTTCTCCATACGACTATCTTGCAACTCTACGAGATTAATTTGCGTGGCTATTCCTCGCCTTGCCACCGTGTGTCGAATTCTATGATACGAGAACTTGTTGCATCGTCAAGCAATAAAACGAAACCCCTAAATTTCTTCACTGCGTGCAACATCACCATTTTTGTTTCATACACCTCGGCATGCCTTTTTCGTTCAAATGAATAGTAAATTGGCAATGGATCCGCCAGCATTTGTAATTGTGGCTATCTATGCTTATTGTCTCGGCATCTTCATTTGGGCAGCTGCTATTGCCACCTCATCAAGATGAGAGGACGAAGAATCGACTTTATCGTCCAAGTAGTTTTCAAACATTTGGGCCAAATGCAGCAACCACGCATCTTATATTTTGCTACTTTTAAAAGTGGTAACCTTTGACGAATATTAGCCTTTCATTCCATTTCTCGATAAACGCGACTAGCTATGCTCATTATAAGTTAAAACGAGACAGATTCCTTAGGGATTGCATAAGGCGACGACAATATTTAGATACATTAAAGGTGTATGCGAGCAAACAAAGGCCTGAACGTCAGCTGTGAGGGATAAGAAGGCTGAGTATTGAGTCAATAACAAGCGCAGGTCTTTGCGTCCATTTTTCGCATACTAAGTGCACAGTCACTTGTGCACATTCCTCTCTCATTTTGATGCGCTCTGCTTTGCTACACTTTATCAGCTGTTTGAGCTACCGGAGCAAAAGCATATTTTATGTTCCCAATGTTGCGCTCCGCGCCCACTTAAAATTGCTTTGACTTCGCAATTTCTGCCACAGGCATTTAATCAGCAGCAAAACAAAATGACATAATGAATAAAATTGGCAATGTTAATTCCTCCATGTCTGGGACAGCATCTCTTATGCTTTGCCTATTTTTGCGCGTTCAAATTCATAGTGGCGGCGTTTTTATGACAAGACTACTTAAGCGGATGCGAGAATGTAAGAGACTATTTGTGGAAGGTGACTGATGATTCGACTTGTGCAACCGGTACACACTTGCCCAATCTTCCCTCACTTAGTTTGTGAGAATCACTAGGCTAAACAGCAGTTGAGTTTGTCACCCTAGTAGTTCAACCGACTCGTGCGTTCGGATGCCCTCATCGCTGCTTGATAAGTGTTTCACCAAAAGTAGGGACTGATGTTGATGTACAGGTCAAAATATCTTTGATCAACATCTTTAATTTCTTTCAAGTAGAACAATCCGGCTTTTATACGAACGCATTTGAGTTATGCATAATTAAATATGGCAACTCAGGCCCTGACAGAGATCGCATTTGTTATAGATAGGTGACACGTGGAACCGTGACTTGGAATTGCTGACATTGTTCGGTCAACATGGTTAAGAAAAAATCAGTAAAGACCTCAAAGTAAATTACTGCATTCTGCATGCTCTCACACTAAGGAATTATGTGGTGATTCTGTGTCCACAGTAATTATGATGAAATGTTGTTGATGATTGGAAATAAGCAGGCCATATCTAAACAAGCTGTGATCTATGCACTGCTTATTGTGACTGCTCTGGCTGTGCACCATCGTAAAACAATGACTAGACATTTTTTTAAGTTCTCATTTACATTGTCGACCTCCCAACCATAGAAAATAGATACAACCCCATTTTTATAATTGATAACATTTGTTTTTTGCGCGATCTCCAGTACTTTTTGTTTTTCTTGTACTTAATGCTTTGTGTCACTAATCTTTCAATCGCCGAGAGGCAGTCGCTTTGCCATCAGTATTGTCTCTAGTGGTTAACACTCTGTTTGACTGCCCTGGATATAATTTTATTATTATTATCACAAAGTATGAAGCATGTGTTTTTGCACGCATTATTTTGTTTCCCTCTGTTGTCCTAATCTGTTTTGAATGTCCCTGAGCTATTGAATGCATCTGACTTCTCTGTACCTCAAGCTCGCATAGTCGGCAATAGATGTCGATGTGGGCCACATTAGCACTCATTTTATCCATTGTGGTTGCATAAAAACACTCAATGAATCAACGCTGCGTAATCTACTTCTAGATCTAATCCCTTA
This sequence comes from Taenia hydatigena, assembly GCA_036345935.2. NCBI lineage: Eukaryota > Metazoa > Platyhelminthes > Cestoda > Cyclophyllidea > Taeniidae > Taenia > Taenia hydatigena. Next base: position 3,927,979 of record JADWOT020000010.1, read on the forward strand.
AGCCTACTTCTAGTTAAACTATCTACTTCTCGTTTGTAAAGCAGGCTGAATTACAAACAGACGCATACCGATGCTTTGGTTGGGGGGTTTATAGGCATTCTTAGCAATATGACTGGCGCAAAGCCTCGAAGGAAATTTAAGAGAAACGCTCCAATATTAATGTAAAATCAGTCTGGTAACATAGGACGTATAGTCCGCCGATCTCGTTTAATTTTTAAGCTAAACATCTATGCATGAATTGTGTGGGTTGCATCAAAACCACCAGTTAGACAAGGATGGCGTGCTACAGGTGTCAGAACACATGTGAGCATTGGAGTTATTTTATTAGGAACAATGCCTGAAATTGAGATGCGAATCAGCCTGCGGTTGTTTTATGCTTAAGTAAGGGATCAAGTTGCTTCCATGGAATTCCTGACTATTAAAAGATCTGAATTTTCTTCTAAACACCTACATTGACCATAGTACCACTAACTAACTTATTCTCTTACTCGATAGGGTAGAGGTTAACCTAAAATTGTCAATATCAAGGGGCAACAATTGTTAGTTTTCTCGGAGGAAAAAAGTATATTTAAAACTGACGTCTGCATTCAGTCCTTTAGGCAAATATTTTTCTTCTCTGCAATATTCATCTCATATGCGGTGCAAGGACATTGAGTCGTTGACAACGAATTGCGTCTACTTTAATTTATGCGTTCGTTATGGGGCGCATCTGTTTACAAGAACTGATCTATCGCGTGGGATGAGAACATGCGCATGCTAGGTCTTTATAACAAAAAAATTTGCTCTTAGATGATCCAACTGATCTGGAGGTTTAAGCGTATGGGACGTTGCCTTGAAGTGTGGGTTGATAAATCTGGTCGTGGCGATGGTCATCATGGTAAAAGTAAACAATGAGGTTTAGGAACACCTCAATGATATGATTGGCTAAGATGTGTCACTTTAGTTTAGATTCATGAATGTGCAAATTTAATGGGTAGACACATAGTTCGTGGTTAGCCTGGCTTATGCACACCTCAATGGACATAATAAAATTGAAGGACCTAGAGAGCTGGCAACGAGGGCGTCGAAACCCTAATTCGATGCGTCTACCACTAGCGTTTGGGCTGTAATGCACGCTTTCTTAGGCTTCGCACCTCTAATGACTTATAAGCTGTGTGACGATGTAAGTATGAGATGTGGAAGGCTTGGCACCAAGTGCAGAAATGCTCATCTAAGGCGAGGATGCTTAGTTCCGTTTTCCATTGTGCATATAAACCACTATTACTCTAAGCCTGAGCACGTGCAAAAATGGCAACGTGATAGCCTAACATGACAAAAAATAAATGTCCATTTAGTGATGACCAAAGCAACGGGAAAGCACAAATGCCTGACGCTGGAAAGTATTAGTGCAGGTCTTAACAAATGTTTCGGTGTTGTCTTGCCGCTTTGTAAGATCCTGTAGGTAAGTTCGGAGAATATCTTTTAAACAAAGCTTGATAAGTGATCACCTACACCATGACGGTCATGATTTTTTTCGCTTGCTGTATTGTCAACCGTGATGAGCGTCTTTATTTTAGTATTCGAGTGTCAACGCCCATAACGCCTACGAATATCTGCCAGCGTCAGGTAATAAAGGACAGGCAGACATTAATTGTCGATGATTTTTATTAGCCTCATAACAAACTTTATCAGTCCAGCCACAAAACCGGTTGTAGATCCCATTTATCTTGCCCTCCAAAGTGTAAATAGGAAGGTGCACAACTGTAATCACAGGTAAGAAGAATAAATGCTGCCCTCACAGATCCAAGCATAATTTATCGAGTGACACTAAGGAGTTTAATGGCAGCAGCTACTGCTGAGCTCAAGAGGGCCAGCTTAATGCGTGGCTATTTTTCACACACATCATGACTAGAAAGAAGAACATTGGTATCCACTCTAAAAGTATTACTAGAATTCTTAAAATGTGATGTGGTGTGCAGCGCTAGTGAAGAATGGCGAACACAAGCTATCTGGATCTATTCTAGAGAGGTTCACTTAGTTCATATGGCATTGGATCACGATTCAATTGCATGATTAGCCAGGTGGTGGAAGGATGTACTGATTCGGTGTGCCCGCCCCGTTTAGACGTAAATGTTGACGCTAAAGGATAAACAAGCCATTTAAAACGCCTATAAATATCCCTGTAGTGCGTATGCAAATCACACCGCGCACAATCAGCACCATCTGCACACTCATACGTAATGTCAGTACTACCGGCTCTAATGTCTCTTTTTCTTCTCCTCGCTTTCACCTCAAATTCTGCTATTGCCGCCGTTGTGGTGGTTGGTCAGGCTGAACCGGGGCTGAAGGTGGACCTCGCTGACGAACCTGACCTTCTGAAGGGCGAAGAATTGGTCGAGAGTATGGGTGAAGGCGAAGCGGTCAGCGAATACAAAGAGGATGGCGAGATCGAGGATGTCCTCATGCCAGCTGGGCCGCGTATTACCCCATTGGTTTATAGATGCGTCTATGATTACAGGACTGGAAAGAAACGATGCTATCCACGAGCAAAATTTATTCTTCTTCGTCGCTGATCACATGTCCCTGCTTGATTTTATGCCTACACAATTTAGAGAACGGCGTACGCGATTTGCATTGCTCACCTATCTTCTGTGCCACATTATTGTCGTGTGACCAACAATGTGGTATCTCAATTCCCTAGAATAAATGTTAGTACTTCATTCGTCGATATAGTAAGTTAACCGAGCACTTGTAACATTTGCTTTTTAACATGAAAACCCTATTCAATAAATTTCATTTTGAATTTCGACAATTTATGGCTGCAGAAATTGTGTAGAGGTGGCAGTGATAACACTTTTATTAGTGCGGAAGTTAATTTGATGTGTACCTTTGCATGGAGCAGCAGCAAGTGTAGGAAGGAAAGTGTGGGATGTAGAAGAGGGGAAAGGGTGCGAAGGGGTGGAGCAGAAACAAGGAAATCATGAGTCAAATGAGATGAAGGATCGAATACCATTTATTGAGATGACAATGATTGCAAGAAGGGTATTCGATGCTTTGACGAAATAAACTGTAGATCTCGTTGCAACGCAAACGCCTACTCGAGGTGCTTGGAAAGAAAATAATGGAACGCGAATGGTAAAATATCTACTCCTTATAGTGTCAAACGCGCTAACCTGGTACGCGACCCGCTTTGCTGCAGCGTGGCGAAACACTATGCCTAGGTTTAAGCTACTTACAACGCACTACACTTCACCGCCTTATTCCGTTTCTTTTGTTGTTGGCCTCACATGCACTTCGAGTAGACAGCACCGCATTCGATGCTTTGGGCACACATTTTTCCTCTTTAAGACGTTCATCCAGCAGGCAGTTCGCTTTAGGCCCTCTGATATAAACTCTACTTCACGCAATCTACGGCAACACATTACGTGTACTTGAGTATGCGCCTTTGTTGTAAGACCGCTCAATCGATCACCTTTTCAGCTGTAACTTTATCAGAACTTACGCATACTAAATCTTTTGTAAAAAAATAATTTCACCTCCGAATGCCGCTAATTACCTTAGGGGATAGATGTATTGAATTATGGGTTCCACAAACCTGGCGGGGAGACTGCCATCACGGCAACAGTATAAATTAGAGGCTATAAAATGGTGGCTTGGCAGAACATCTAAACTAGATAAGTTCTTTAATTATATGCTTTGCATTTTGCTAGTTGGCGACTCGCTAGTCCCTCTGTACTGCGGGAGCATAATATTCTCCCCGCAAAATTTATCCACGTGAGAACTGCATTAAATTCATTGTCTACGGCTTTCCTCTAATGAATAACAATACACGAGCAGTGATTTTCAGTGATCAGCAACTTTTTCACACGAGTATTTTTTTTGAATTGGGTGGAAGTTACGAGTCCGCAACTGCATCCGACTCATTCGTTCCTGCTTAATATTAAATTTGCTCTTACCACCTCCACATTCAATGCCCTTTACAGATATCTAGGGACCGTCGTGAACACAATCTCAGCTTCTTTGCTGATTAACAGCAGACTGACAGCGCTACAAAGTTCAGGGCGTTGCGCTTAACGTTGCGCATGCAACCGTGTCTAAAATCGGAGCGTAAATTCAAATTGCGTGTCAATTTCAGGCTCACTTTCACTGCTCCAATCATCTCAATTAGCATATGCGATTACGTAGTTGGAAGATTCACATTTCAGAACAGTAAACAGAAATCGTGCAGAGAAGCTAAAACCTCGTACTTCTATTGAGGCCGTAACCAAAATGCCACTGCTTATCTGACCTCAACAAATTCATAGTCGTTCTCTGATTGACATCATGCTCTCCTCGGCACAAATGGCACACAGATTCAAAGAGTAATCGGAGGCATTAGCAGTGGAACTTATCTACAATTTCAATGGCTCAAAATAAGGTCGACCAATGCATTCTGTCACTATAGTAAGGCGAAGCTAAGGCGCCACTTACTAGGTAAGCCTATTTACCATGCACATCATCCAAATTTCATTCACTTGAGAATTCCTATACGTTGCTTTACTTCAATGTCACCAATAAGAGTAGTCAAACTTAAAGCAAATAAGAGGCTCTTTAAAAATTTGGTGCACCCTGTTACAAGTCACAGCGAGCCGCGAGCTCTATCCAAAGCACTGCTTTTGCGTAAGCCGAAGGCTTCTTAGTTCGCCACGGTCAAACTAATGCTTAAGTCTAAGTTGAATGAATTGGGCGCACCAATGTATAGAGCCCTGTTTTGTGAGCTAAAAATGAACAAAAGAGCGTTTATTAGTCATTTCTAACACCATAATTTAGCTAGAGAAACAGTTTTTGGTTTATACAAATTTTGGATATGCACAAATTACCTGGTGAGATCTTGGACACTCGCTGATTGCAGGTCGGTGTTCATGGAATAGTGAGAGAATTTCAAGAATTTACGACATTCATTAGCTAAAAGTTTATAGACATGCATGGCTGCAAATAAGCGAATACCTCTGTTCAAATGGTCAATTATTTAACCACCCACTAGTCCACGCCCACATGTACGCACGTGCATTCGCCCTCAGGCACAGACAAGGTCGGCACAGAGAAGCTGATAGTGTATCCTCCACGCCAACGAGCATTAAACAATTTTAATTGCTAAGTGACGGTCGATTTTATTTACACTGTTCAGAGAGTGGCATGTGCCTTGCCGACTCAATGAGGTAGTGCACACTTTCGTTTTCATAGTTCCTATATCTGCTTGCCATTTATTTAAAAAAGTGCAGAGGTACTCGCTTATTAGCCGCTGTACGTGCCCACTGACTTTTAGCCATCCCGTGTTCATATCCACGAAATGTTCTTATCAATCCTTGAACAAAGACCTGCAATTGGTGAGTACTTAAAGTCCTATAGAGCAATTTGCGCCTACCCGAAATATCTGTAAACCATAATATAGACATCTAACTAAAACATGATTTTTGAAGTAGTTGCTCAAGTGCATAATTATTTAATGCTAACTTGCAGAACAGGGCTTTGTACACCGGCCTTAATTCAGTCAACAGGCAGCGCATAGTTGTCGGGTTCAGGTGAAGAAGGTGAGAGGCGTTGAGCTCGCTTAAGGGTAGAGCTCCATCTGGAGTGTTGTGCCGAATTCTTCTTCTTTGGAATCCTATTAATTGTTAACTTTATCTTTTCTTTTCGTCAGGTACTAAAAGGAATACATAAATAAGCAAAGTGGGGCACCCATTCCAGCAAATCATTTGCAATAACTTGCTTGAGATGTATTTATTAATGTAAAATACTGGCAGTGATTACATCTGTTTCTTTACTAAGTAACTTCCTAGTCTTCCCTGTGAATCCTAAGCCTACGGACAGCTCTTTTAAAAGCAGTAGTAAAGTTTATAGATTTTATCTATCCGAAAGCGCTTTCAGGAGCGCTTAATAACAGAATGAGTTCGCCCAAGTAACAATGTCTAACACACACAGACCACTTCCAACATAGTCACAAAGGCCATGCTTAATAAGCATTTTATTGATGTTCAACATGCTCTAAAGTTGTGCACTTACTTTAGCTTTTAAAATAGTAGCTCGAGAGCATTTTTTTACTTTTATGTTTGTTCTAATGATTTAGCATGGAAACGGAAGACACGGAGACTGATCCAAACCAGAACATAATTACTTAAGCGTGTTGGCATTTAGACTAATTATAAGGATCGTCTGTTACAACTTTTCAATTAAGTCTCAATGTTCTAGTCCTTTACATGGATCGCATACAATTATTGGTTCTGCTCTAACCAACCACTTACTAATCTACGAGAATGGTCACCTGCTGTTCAAACGCAAGTAATTCCTGTTAGGGCATTTGCCATCTAAGCCCAAAGCGCAGATGTCATTCATTCTTTAGAGACTGGTTGCTAATACAAACAGATGATCAGTTTTATCGCTATAGGAATTAATAGTCTGAAAGTTACCCTTAATTTAGACAAGGAAATAGCCATAATGCCAACAGATTACTTAAGTGTTATAAGTAGAGGAGTGTCCTTACTCGGCTTTGTATGCGCAAAACATCGGATGGTAGGCTAGTTGATAACTCTTATGCATACGCCATAGACCATAGTCTTAAAGAATTGCTCTTACTTCTAGCGATTTAGTTCTTTCAGAAGACGTCTAGATTCTCTCCTTCTTGATCCATATGCTTAAAACAGAGGTTTCTACTGTAGTCTATAGTTCCATACACCAGTTGTTTGCATTCTGAAGAGACCACCAAACAAATAGTAAGCAAATAAGGACTCGGGTTGCATAGGTAGATAAATCAGCATTAAATCAAGGCGTGACATACAAAATGAGACTGAAGAGCAGGTAAGCAATGGCTGCTGCTGAGTCTGGAACTACGCTCGGGGTTAATGCTGTAGAATGAACTATTAGTTGCTGATCCTGTGACTGAGGCGTTAAGAAGCCTTAGCAATGCAAACCTATATTAAGTGCTTGGCTTTGGGTATTGCGTTGCTATTATCATACTGAAATTATGGCATGGGCAAGCCAGAGGGACACAAACGAGTACCTGGTTTCCATTTTTGCAAAGCATACTAAATAATAGAAAGCGTTGCAGAAACCTTTAATCAATGTGATTAGCACTAGCGCATAAACCAGAAATAGAGCTTGATTGATGCGTGCACTATAAATCTACCTTAATCGGAACCTGGTGACATTGACTCAGCACGAAAAATTGGCAACAAACGCCATTAGCAAAAGCCATACACATTGGCGGATGATATTTGATGTCACAGGGCCTCTTACAGGGAATATTTTGGAAGACTATAGCACACCAATGCATGCGGTGCAGTGCAACCAATGCTACTGAGTGGTTTGCAAGCATGTGAGCAGTGAGACCAATCACACAACAAAAGGCAGACATTCTTAACTAGGCGTCTCAACGTCTCTTACTGTTCGCTGTGCTCCTTTTTGCTGCCATCGTTTCATTCACCCAGTTTACTGTCAGCTTTTACTTTTAGCTTCGTTTCTCCCTCCTCAGCAGTCTCCTTCCTATGCTCTACTTTTCTAACCTCTTATTCCGCCTTTCCAGTGATGCTAATATACCAAAGCGGGCAAAAAATAAGAAACTATGGAGACTAGTAGTGACTTTGATGTCCGTTCCTTATTGTTCACCCCTTCCTCCTTTCTGACCTTGCTTTCTTCCTGTCCGTGTACCAATCCACCATTGACCAAGCTGGTAGGCCAGTCAAATCGACAAATCAGGAAAGGAATGTAAGCGCCTTAGCATATAGGAATGTCAGCTCAAGCATAAGTTATTCTCTCTCTAACTTGGCTCTGCTTGGTTTTATTCAGCTGTTTACTTAAAAGTGCATATAAATGAGCGAATGTTCAGATAGCAAATAAGAGCAGAAAGGCAGACCACCGTCGCTATTTTCTTCTCTTCTTCTCTCTGTTTCCCTCCAATCACCTCTGCATTTAGCTATGCATGGAGCAGGGTTAGTGGAGAACATAGGGGGCTACTGACCAACTATTTGGCAGGCTGGATGCACATTGGGACTGATTTCTTGCACAGCCATTTCTCCCCTCCACTGTAATGAAGGAAATGAAATCAAGTTTAACTTGAGCAGTCAGGGAAGGCTATGAAGTATTGTGGAGAAGAGATCTATCAGAACGAAGCTAAGGGAGAAAAAGGCATAGGAATTGAAAACGCCATCCATGAATGCTTGCTTCAATGTCACAGGACCCCGTGCAGTGACACATGGTAATGAGGTAAATGATTATATTATCTTTAGATAAGGTGTCACAAATGTGTGTGAGATGAAATGGAAGATACGATGAAATGGAATACTAAGGCATGGCTTGGTAAGGTGGTGTAGAACCAGACGATCAAAGGAAGAACGGTAGGGATTGAAGTTTGCTGGGTTGACTACTTTTTATTAGTAAATGGATAGATAAGTGCGGAACGATGGGACTTCTTTTAAGCTATTATTAATAATGACTTGTGTAGATATGTACGTTGACAAATGAAAGGGTGTAATCGAAGGTGAGTGCAGGCGAATTTGTTTAAGAAGTCAAGTAAAAGTTTCAAAGAATGCGTGCAAGAAAGAAAGATAGTGAGGCAGGAAAAATGTTGTAGAGCCATATTTTAACGGGTGATGAACAATTCATTTAGACCTTGTTGGGCGCACGCGTGATAGGGCGATTGCGAATCTGGCTGGAGGTGGGAAGTGGTAGTGACTAATGATTAATGCAACCAAGATCCATGGTCGTTATTCAGTGGAATAAACGGAGCCAATTTACATAGATGGATAAAAGAATGAATACATGACCGACATAACTTGATGACAGGTATTCGAAGTATCTGTGGTCTTCTATCCGTAGTGGCAAGGAAGCGCATTCGGGTTGCTTATAATCAAGTCTCTATTCTCGTTTCCTCAACAAATCCCAAAGGCAGATGTCGAAGAATGCGTAGGAGTGAAGGCCTTCTTAAACTCTGAGAAAAATACCTGCCAACATATACTAGTGATATAACAATCATCCACACGTTCGACCATCGTGGTGAAGAATCATGAAGCCATAATATATCAGATATGGGTTTCGGGTGCGAAAAGTGTGAAAATTGGCACGCGCCAAAAAAATAAGCTGCAATAGGATACAAAGTTTAACTGTCCTTTAGCTAAGCGGAATAGTTCCTCAATGTTACATTTAGCCACAGCACACTTAATGGCTACAACAGTCATCGCATTATCGGATTTCAAATTGCGTGATAATATATGTGCAGTATTTTGCCACGGAAACACATTGGTACTGCCTTATTCACAGTTAGAGAATCACGTGCACTCCCTCTAAATCGCATTATAAAGAACATGGTTATGCTCCTGCTAAAATCCGAGACATTGCGAGAGTGCTAGGTATGGGGAAATAAGACGCTGTGGGAGGCAAACCGACTTAATGCCTTGGTGAGCTGCTTAAGGGATTGTGTATAATACCAAACATCATCTCACGGACGATGTTCATTAGTGCGAATTGACTTAAATGGGCGTGAACAGTGGTTTAGCTATTACATGTCGTCTTCTCATTGTAAAATTTTGCCATGACTACTAGCTCCAAACGACAACAACATTTTTGAATGAAGGTAGATGCCTTACATTGCAGAGCGAAAGTACTTTGAACTGTGCGGTGTGTGGCACGTGACTTGATAGCTGGCTGTCCATGAGACACGCCAAGCCCCCATTACGGGTATAGACGCCAAACTTGACCTTACGCCGGCCCATCTTGAGCAGCTGTGGCACAATAGAGGCACATCTGTTAGTAGCAGCGGTTGACTAAGGGGTAAAGAATTAGTCATACAAATAAAATTGAGCTAAGCCTGACACAGTCGAATCGCCTAATAAACGCTGCACTGATGCCTCTTCCTACTCCCACTGTGTTGGCGCATATTAATTCAACTCCAAACATCCACTGATATTGTGTAACTTGACCGAGGTGCCTCATGACTACCATCGAGGAAACTATTTGCACGCATTTTTGCAGGGCACCAAGTGTAGCAATAATAGCAAGGTAAATGCCTCAGTGCGATACCAACAGAGAGGTGTGGCTCGCGTGCGTTAGGGGCATACGTCCATCGACTGGTGGACTTGGCCATCGTCCTTGTCTTGTCGATAGCCTCGCAGTCCATCCCAATGCCTTCCCAATCATATCGTATCACAGCATTGTGGGTTAGTAAGCCATAGAGGATAGCGAATTGAGCTTTGCAGTTAACAGAAACCCTTGTCAATCTCATTGCATGAAAGTTACGCTCATGACGCGTTTCGGAAAGGTGCTTCCTAGACAAAATGGCAAAAAATGCCCATTGGCAGCGTCCTCAAGATTGCTAACACACCAGCAATCAGTCTTAGAGGGGACAATCAGTTGAAAATCCGTTGCCTTACGATATACTTTGAATCATATTCACATGCAAAACGAGCACTGGGCAGACTGTGACTACTTTAATATCTCTAGCACCGAGACGCAAACACGTAAAACATAAAGAGGCAACCACGAAAATCGTATCGTCTGCAAAAATGTGCGGAAGAGAGAACACCATCTGAACGATTTTCCACCAAATCCTCTTAACTGGTAATAAAAGTTTAGCAATAAATATTTGTTTGATCTAAATATAGCTTAAAATACATCTTCATGCATCCGTATGAGTAGGATCAGAAGGTACATTTTCATTTAGCTTCGACACATCCATACGAGGCTGGCGGAGGAGGATGATGTGAGGTTCTGGCTCGTAAATCATGTTAATCTAACATCTACGGGACTGTTTTATTCCTAATGCACGCAATTTTGCTCTCGGTCATCAGACGATTTCATGGAATTCGTCAAGCTATCGCCGCTGGCAGCTCGACATGCCTTAAGACAAAATTAGTCCCATGAACAAAAATAACTTGCGATTAAACGAGCACAAGCAAGAAAGAGAGCATCCATTTTTTAAAATTACATGATAATCCACAGGCATCGGATCATCACAAAAAATTGATTTAAACTCCAAACAACAATGATGAGCGACATACCATTATTCGCAGACGTCATCATAGAACTTGTTCAAATGTACTATATTCAACTCATCCACGACTTTACTAAAGACTGCTGAAAGCTAAAGCAGCAAAATAGCACTGTTCGCCTTGTCAATGGTTCAATCATGTAAACAAAATTTCTCGAAAATTAATATAGCCCTACATGTTCCACACATAATTTATTAGTTAAATCTTTTGCAGATACTCAGTGCGAACCAAAAAACGAGGGAAGGCAAAGCAGTGCAATACGTTACTTGTTTGTTTGTTGTTGCGTGACTCTAGGTTTTGGTAAAGGACCATGTTGTGTCCTCGCCGTCGAGCTTGGCTTAGCTCAACTGACTCTCCTACAATGTGGTGAGTGAATGATAAAGGCTATTCAATTGCATCGTTTGTGCTTAAAATGTTTGAGTAGAAACCGCGTATTCACGTAGATGTTGAATTGTAAGTCGATGTCATGAGGACTTCAGTGAGGCGTCTGATGTTTGAAAGTTGTGAGAGCAGAGGGTATTGTCACTGTGGATAGAGTGCAATGAGTGATTGAAAGGAGATGTGAAAACCTTGTTTCAAGCAGGTTAAAGACAGGACCGATGATGATTGGCTAATTGCGTTATGCGTTGTTAAAGCACTAGGTTATTTGGAAAGATTATTAGAAGGAATAAAATGGTATAAGTTAATGCAGTTCCATGACAGTTCGATTAATTCCACGATAGGTTACAAGAGCAGGTTGCGATTCTGTTGGCCGGTCTGAATTCTAGCCAACGTTGGCTGCTCCAGGCATTCAAGCGTCCATACATTTTCTGCTATACCACCGTGATGCTTGGCAGCTTCAAGGAAGAATTTGGGTACGATTACCTTTTGAGCTGCAGAGGGTAGAGGCATGCAACCGTGGAAATATTTGCGACAGCTCCTGAGAGACTTTGAGTCCAAACGAATGAAAGTGCTGACGCGTCTGTGTATTTCAGCAGCATAAGGACTCAAATTCGCGTTTAAATGTCGATGTGAATTTTTATAGTTTGCATAAAGGCAATGTTCTGCGAACATTTGCCGGCTTACATTCCGTCGCAAAAGCGTCGCCAACTGGAGGGCCCAAGACGTAAGTGAAGGTCACTGCGCTTTTACGATAGCTTAGCGAACCACTTCAACTCTAAAATCGTAATCTGCTGCAGCGGAATGGCTGACCATGAAGCAGAGACGCGGCGAAGGATTGCAAGGCTGCTGGCATAACCTATAAGCCATGTTGACAAACAGAAGCGAAACCCACTCGCTTAATCCGACGCAGAGTTGACCTCACTACCAAGGCATTAATGTAGACCACAGTTACCTTTTTTCCGAAAACCAGTCTCTCTCTCATCAACTCACATTATCAGTCATCGTAGACTAACTATGGGATCTGAAAAGAAAATTATCTGTGCAACAAGAGGTGTCGCAATCAAGAATGGATGAAACATGCAGTAATGCATTCTGTCGAAAAGACAGAAAAGGGGACCAGCCCTAACAGTCTCTCACACTAAGTCACTAGCGATGCCCGCACACTTCGGCCTGGCAACAAACCAGTAAAATAACATTAAATGCAAAGGCAGCCATAAATGCATTTGCTGCGATTTAATATTCTAAAGGCGATGGCACATGGAGCTCTATCAATGAAAATGGCAGCAAAGAACGTATCCTGCATCAGTTCGTGAACAAACTTCAACAGTTTACGCCTATTCATATCTGTTAGGGCTTCTGAAGGGAATATTTTTTAGACAAAATAAGCCCCTCCTGCTAAAATAGTAATAATCGCCCAAAGCAGGAAAATATTGATGCTTTACTGAGTGGGTGGATGGTCAGCTGGGTGAATGAGTGTATGGGCCCATCACAAGCATGAATTTTGCTTACGAAATGGGGATGGATGGGGATCTGGATGAAAGTGGAAGGTGTAACACTGGCTTTGGTCATAGCGACATGACCACCGTCTATGTTGGCCTCTGCAGCAATACAAGCCTGTCGAAATCGAATCATTTACCGAAACACTCTAAACATCAACTAAAATATTTCAATTTCGTGAAAGTAAAACTTATTCCAAAAAGAGCTCAACATGAATTTTATCTTCTAAGCTGCAGAGTTTTCAAAAACAAGCGAGGCAACATGCACATCTTCGGTCTGTCTTAATGCCTCAAAATCATGTTTAACTGTTCAAAGGACTACGGAGGTGGATTGTAAACCCGTTCACGAGCGTGATTTGCAGACTATGCTGACTGCAGACTATGTCTGCTGTATCCTCCTACCATTGTTGGAATAGGAACGGCTTGACATTGTCACATAATACGCGATGAATCTCAATAACATTCCAGGTCCCACTGATATAAATTGCTAACTGACGTTGCAAAAGCCCTAACTCTGGAAGCAGTCCTGTACAAACGGGAAAGATATCAGGCAAGTATTTGCAAAGATCATTCCAGATTTGTTTGAAGTGAACTGGAAGCCATCCACCGCTAAAATAATTATACTAGAATCCAGTGCGTCAAGCCTGTTTTGCGGTCATTGAACGCAAACAAAGAATTTCATCGCGAGTCCTTCCTGAGGTGGCAGAGTGTCACACTGCTGCGGCGAGGTAAGCATTGCAGACGCTAAGCACAGTTGATGCATTTGCCTATCTGTGCGTTATATTAGCACAAATCTGTCTGTACTCTGCTTAATCATTTCACAAACTAATCTATGAATTTCTAATTGATTACATGAAAGCTAATCCTCATGATTTGTGCTGTAAAGTAGGTTGGATATTTGGTTTTACGACCAGATTTTAACACGCTAACATGACTATAACTGTCATTTTCCCTCCTCCAAAGCGTCTATTTGTGTAAGACTGGGGGGGCGGCATCAGGAATGGCTACGCATCATCAGATGTCAAAGGCGCTACTGAGGTCTCTGCGCAGCCTATCAACCATCCACAATGGCATGAAATACTTCTGATCCTCCATAATAGCCTTTTCGACCTATTGAGACGAACTTCGAATAGCATCAATGCATTGCCTTCATTCATGTGTTTAGCACATTTTTTTAGTATTCCTTTGCATCTAATCATTACTTATCTGGCTGTGATTGAGTCCAGCACAAAAGGAGGCGCCGCTGATTGGATAGTAGAGAAGTTAGCACGGAGAAATGTCATATTTCTGTCCGATAGGGCAAAGTAGCTCTACAAAGATAAAAAGCCTGTTACAAACATCTTGGAGATATGCATGGCATCATTAAACATCGTTACTTCACACATTTTAACGATGGCAATCACTCACGTCAGCTTGCAGAATGAAGAGAGGCATCTTCACTTGTTCTCTCCTTTGCAGTCGCAATCTAAAGGAAAGTCAACTAAACTAGAGGAAGGGCAATTTAAGTTGCATGCTGTAAAGCCGAAGAAGACAAAATTGATTTTTTAAATTCAAAATGGATAAAGTAGACTCGAATGAGAAGAAATTGAATTCTCAAATCCGAAGGGCACGGCATGGGGCGGGAGGAGAAGATATTGAATTAACAATTAAACAGCATGGCTTGTGTAAGACTTCAGAAATATAGTGCCACACTTCATCGAAAATGCAAGAATGTTGTGCAGTTTCTTGTAATTAGCTGATACCATTTACGACGATAAGGTTTAGTTCAATTGCCTTGTTCCCAACATTCAATTACGGTGCTGCGATGCCCTCAAACGACCTCGTGGAGTTCATAAAAGTAGTTTCAAAGGCAAAGAGCGTAAGCGTCGCATAAATGTGATTTTCTTAAGTTGTTTGTGATAACCGGCGGGGGTTTCAATTTTGAAAGTGTGGTCCCTGATGATTTTCAGCTGGAACACGCAGCCGAGATAATTTTACCATTCAAGATTAATTACTGTACTTCTTCAAGCAATCGGCCTACTTATCTTGGAAACATTGCTACTATCGTCGCAACATAGTTATTGCGGGATCCCCCAATGCCACCCACTACGCTTTCAGGCATTTGGAAAAGTTGTTTGATGACAACATTCGGTCTTTAACCTTAGTGACTCAATGTGTTGTTGATTTACATTGGTTAGCTGGAAATGAGGATGTGGCCATGCTTTATGGGACGTATTTTTAAGGACCTGCGCTCTTATAGCATCCTTATTCGTGAGCGTGTGCGGGTGTACGTGAAGATAGTTTACCTAATTCAAATGGATTCGTGCGCCTGCGAGGCAGCGCGTTTGATGACGATTTTAAAAGGATTTAAGATAAGCGAACACATACTTTGACAGTTATGGCAATCTTGCGAAGACTACTTCTCTGCGTAGTTCTTAACATCAATCGTTTGAGTATGCACGTGGTCGTTTTCATTCCCAACTTAAATCATTATTGTGCTTCTAATGGTTTTAAATTTTTGATAAAGTTAGTACAATTTGTGGCTCACCACAGGCTTCTTTTAGGATTTGCCAGGCATGAGAGCAAACGAGAAGGAGGAAGAAGGAACTGACAACAGAAGTGCAGTGGGCTATTGTAGCAGTTTTTGAATGTGAGGTACGGCTTCATTTGACATGGACACCTAAATCTTCCTTACTCTCTTTATTTACTAAGATGAGACGATATTAAGGTAAACTTGGCGTAGTAGCATCCTCTATTTCTATGATAAATTGGCCCTAGAGGCACCAATTTCGTCCCATAAAGCATGGAGAACAAGGCTATTTAGGAAATTCTACAGCGCATAATGCCTGTTGTCGCACACAGCCCCTTGCTGCAAAGTATTGGCAGATAAGAATTAGATCCAATAAACTACCGCTATTTTAGATGTTTTTAGCCCAATCGCAATTTTATAAAGACTTAGGGGTAATCCATCGAAGTCGGTCGTTAGTAGTTAATCAAATCAACACATTTCGAATTGGCAAAAACCTCTTTCGTTCACGTTGGTTCCATTTCATGCATTGCAATTTGGTGAAATCAATTTCGCCCTAGATGGTTGCTTTTCACGATTTGGGACCGCGTAAGCTCTATTTTGTCACCATCAGCCCGCCGGCCAGCCTCAACTCATGCTTTTTGATTTCGTAAAATCTATTTCGTCTGCGTCAGTAGCATTTCATGCATTGCGACTTAATGAACTCTTTTTTCTGCCTTTACTCCCTAAATTTATGCCTGGCTAAAACGGAGATCCTTAAAAGCGTTTTAAATCACGCTCTTTTAGTTGCGAAATACGATTATCTTTATTGTTTTTATTTAATATTTTGACATTTGCTTTGGATCCTTTCACGACATTAAATTAAGTTTTCTTTAATTTACTCCTATCGACCGTTTTTATAGTCCTAAAACACAAAGAGTTTTTATCATCTACTTGTTTATTTAATCGTCCCTTGGTTATTTTTTTGCCTACAGGCTGCTTTTGTAATTTTGAAGGCGCAGAAGATCTGCCAAAGCAGGAAGCTGTGACCTCAGATGCGGCAAGAAAATTTCTCAAGGGGAGATGGACGACGAGAGGAGATTAATCCGGGCACTTATGACCGACCGGAAGACGGTATTACTTTTCTTGAGGGGATGAGAGTAACTGCATGATTTTCCACTTATCGTACGTCCCCCAACATCTTTGGATATTTCTTTATTGATGTAATTACGTATTCATATTAGAAGATGGTAAAAAACAATGACTTCCGAATAACTTACAGCTTTGATGGGAATGCCATCGACAATTTCCCAATGCCTGACCAAGTGACGCAATTAGGATGCCTCATGGATTTGTTCCGTACGCAGCTGTGATATAAAGCTATGCAAATTTGATGCTCATTATGAGGAATTGCGTGTGCTGGTGCACTATTCTATCCGTCTGAGATTACTTTTTTCTTTATACGTAATTCGTTTAGTCTTTGCTTCATTTTGTTGTAGGAGGTGAAAAGAAGGCTGATAGAAAATACAAATGCACTGAGTGTGGTGAACAGCATGACGACTTGGACGGGATGCACCAACGCCTCCTGCGTCACAGTAATTGCAAGTTCTGCTTCTGTGTGCAATGCTTCGAGGGTTGTGAAACGCTTACGGAAATGGTACGCCAAAGAATGACACACAGTGGGAAGGTTTGATTTCAGTCGGTGTTTCCTGCTCTGCCACTAATGCCAATGAATAATACTTTATGCGTCCCTTTTTCCAAAAGATGTATTTGAGTTGCTGGCATTAATTCAGGAATTTTTAAGAAAACCAAGAAGTCCTCCTGAAAAAAGGCTCAGAATTGTCTACTGCTGTAGTGTTTGCGGATCCACTTTGACCGCTTATGTGATGTTATCACACAGAACAGGAGCGCGCGGCTGCGTGTTCACCTCATGCGTGCTGCACTCAATCCCTATGCAGATGAGAAAGATGATGCTTCAAGTCCTACTAGCTATTCTTAGGAGAAAAAGTGTGTTTGATTTCCATCATACATATGATGCTATTCGTGGTGGCTTTTAACAGAAATTTTGAGCTTTTCTGATATGATAATGCCTATATGGTAAGCTTTCGTTTTTCTACTTGAGGCGCCACCCAAACTTGTCCATTCAGCCAATTCCGTGTTTGGATGTCTTGCTACTTCACTTTAGTTGAAAGCTATAAGACAATTTTGGCCACAAAGGCCTGATAGGTTTGGAACCAAGTGAAGTCCAATTCGCAAAACAGGTGAACTTGAGTTACATTCATTAAGGCCAATCGACATTTGAGGGCAGGGATGGCTGAAGTAATGTGCTTTGTTGGTGGTTAGTAATTGGACAACTAATTAATGACTAGGTACAATTATAGCATGCTTTTACCGACAAAGGCAACAATCAAGAGAGGCATTGCAAATGTGCAACGTAGAAGCGGAGGAGTGGAGTAATCATTCCAGTCGCTTATGTAAAAGAAATGGATCTATTTGTACCTAAAGCAGTAAAAGAAAGTAATACTCCCAGCTTGCAACGAGACTGATTTATTGGTGGGTGTTTTTGTGAAGAGATCATATTCTTGATAGTTGTGATGAGAAGGACTACGTAAGCATTAACGGCTACTCGCTCTCGCGCTTGACATTTATTGGCTCTAGTGTTGGCACATTATTTGCTACTGCTCTGACAAGGAATTAGAGCTGACCTGCAGTAGTGAGTTGTTAGGAAAATATTTGAGTTCCACTTTACCAGGAAGGCTTAGGAGTAAATAAGTGGCACAGAGAGCGATAATTCCAGGATCACATTGATGGGATGGCACAGAAGGCGGGGGGTGACCTCGAGGAACGCGAACAAGGGTGAAGCTGACTTAAATAAACGCACAAGAAGCAGGTTAATTTGATAGAACATCTCCGTGTTGCGAATCAGAATGCTGCAATTGAAGCTACTTATCGCGGGAAATACCCATATCGGCTATAGAGCCCCTTTGCGCCAAGTTAATCCACCGGCCAGCCAGCCAGCCAACCCGCCCCCTTTCATGCTTTCCGATTTCGTCAAACCTACTTCGTCTGCGTCGCTAGCAGTTCATGCATTGCGACTTGGTGAAATCAATTTGGCGCCAGATGATTGCATTTCACGATTTGGGAGCGCGTAAGCTCCATTTCGTCGCCATCGAACCACCGGCCGGCCAGCCAGCCAGCCAGCCAGCCTCAATTCATGCTTTCCGATTTCGTCAAACCTACTTCGCCTGCGTCGCTACCAGTTCATGCATTGCGACTTGGTGAAATCAATTTGGCAATGGATGCATCCTTTCCACGATTTGAGAGCGCGTGAGCTCCATTTCGTCGCCATCGAACCACCGACCAGCCAGCCAGCCCTATTTCATGCTTTGCGATCTCGTCAAACCTACTTCGTCTGCGTAGCTACCATTTTATGCATTGCGACTTGGTGAAATCCATTTGGGGCTGGATGATTCCATTTCACGAATTGGGAGCGCGTAAGCTCGATTTCGTCGCAATCAAACCACCGACCAGCCAGCCAGTCCTATTTCATGCTTTGCGATCTCGTGAAACCTACTTCGTCTGCGTAGCTACCATTTTATGCATTGCGACTTGGTGAAATCCATTTGGCGCTGGATGATTCCATTCCACGAATTGGGAGCGCGTAAGTTTTATTTCGTCACAATCAAACCACCGGTAACCCAGCCAACCAGCCCCAATTCATGCTTTCCGATTTTGTCAAACCTACTTTGTCTGCGTCGCTACCATTTCATGCATTGTCACTTGGCGATATCAATTTTTGTTGTAAATCAATTCGGCTCCTTATGCTTTTTTGTGAATTTTGATCGGATTCTTACATTGGGTACATGTTTACTGCATGCGGTGAAGAACATTACCACTTGCGTTTGATGCTTCAACACTTGCTGTTGCCCAGTAAATTCAATTTTTTCTTATATGTTATTTGTTTTGAGGGCTACAAGGCGCCTTTATGTATAAATCTTTACATCATGACACACCCTGCCAAGGTTCGATTGAGGTCAATGTCCCCTTTCTTTGTAGTAAATCTAACTAATCATGCTTTATATGTTCTTTAGATACAGAAGATAGTAACAGGCTACGGGCATCAGTTAAGATGCTTCCTGAAAGTTTCAGATGCCCTTCTAAAGAAAGTTATAGGAAAGTTTGCCACTGCGTTGTCTGCGGACTCACTTTCGACTGCTTGCATGTGGTGTTATTTCACAGAGAACACGAACACCCAACTAAACGATACGTAATTGACCGTCTGCGTCATGGTCCTTCCCATGCTTCACTCAATTTTGGTGCAGGTAAGGGAGAGAATGCTCTAAATCCTAGTAGTAAATTACATTAAATCATACTTTACGTGTTCTTTAACTATAGAAGATAGTAGTAGGCCACCGGCATCAGTTAGAAACTTTTTGAAAAAATTGAGGGACTTTGGAGAATTAGAGCCTCTTTAATCGCCTATGCGCAAAGAGCTGGTGAGATGTCCTTCTAAAGAAAGGCCCAGGAAAGATTGCCACTGCATTGTTTGCAAGCTCACTCTCGACCGCTTAGATGTGGTGTTATTGCACACAGAATACGAACATCCAACTGAACGAGGTGTAATTGACCGTTTGCGTCATGATCTCCTCTGTGCTTCTCTCGATGTTGGTGCTGATGTGGGAGAGAATGCTCCATATCCTGCCAGCCTGTCCTAGAGGAAAAACAAATTTTAGTGCTGCTATGCATAAAATAGAAAGCTCTTCGTAATGACTTTATCAAATTAGAAGTTCGCGCTGCATATATTGTAATTGAAGGGCGATGTCTGCTTATTCAAGAAGCATTCATTTATTCCATTTGAAATCCATCTGCTGAGCTTTTCCATTTATGCAACTTCTTGGTTGGTGGATGGGTTACTCTACCTTGTTTAAGAGCCTTTGGATACATGCAGCCAGTGAATTCCCGTATGCTTGGGACAAAGTAGAGCCCGGTAAATAAATAACAGCTAATTTTAAGCGAAATCCAGCAACGTCTTTTCACAGTTGCCGGTGTAAATAATGACTGGGGTAATGTGAGAGGGAATCGGCAGGTGGTTCACGAAATGAAATAGGACGGGCGGAAATTATCTTTCGCATCGCATGCATAAATACATTCATGTGAAATACGCAAAGTTCATCAAATCGTTTCTAGGATTCAAGCCAAAACTGCACAAGTGTCTACACTGATCTGGCATCGTGGTTAGTGGTTAAACAAGTTAACAATAACAATCAACTTGTAATATACTTTTACCACTGAAGGCAAAAATTTAACAGCCCATAGGGTGAGAATATGGGCAACCACTCTTAGCTTATAAAAGTAGGACGCAATCTAAATCGGTTTTCTGATTCATAGGAGAGGTTGCACTGCCATTGACCAAAATACCTGTCTCTTACTGCGGATTAGCTAAAGTCCAGATCAACATAAATTTAGCAAAACTGTGACTCACGAAGTTCGCTAAGACTTCGCAGACTTTTAGTGAGATCAGGTTACTGTAAATGTAACAAAAATATAGACTAATAGAGGCCAGGAATCCAGATTTGGTCCAAGTGAAATGTGGAGTGTCCTGGACTAAGGTCTGAAAATGACTCTCTGTCACGCTGTTACATTGCCACCTTCTAAGCTGCTGCATTGCTCATAATTTTGCAAAAGCATGCTTAAGGAGTAACTACCGTCTTGGTTGCATTACGCATCTGTGAAGAATGTCGTGGTTTATGGGTGTGCTGGTAGGTATCAAAATAACATTCTCTAGAAAGCACGGAGAACAGATTCGATAGCTACGACTACAAAAAACATTGCACGGATGCTTCACAATTCTGCAAGGCTGCTGTAATAGCCACCATGGAACCGCTTACAATCTATCATCTGCTGATCGTTGTAAACGTCATAAAATTGGGAGAATTATGATTCAAGTAGGACCAAGTGCACCGCCAACTGCCTATGGAGCTTTGATGGCTTCCACTGCTCCTCATCGACTACTTTGTTGGCAAAATAACAACTATCTTGCATTAAATTATATGGGTTGAGTTTTATTGGCAAATTTTCTAGTCTGCAGAAGATCTCTTACGGAGGAATCGACAGGGTCGGAGTCGCCGGACCACACCTCTCGGTGGCCAAAAGCACATCACCCAATTGCTCATGAATCCAACAGCATTAAGTCTTGCATCTATTTCCCCTTTGGCCTTGCCAAGAGTGCTTTGGGGAAGCTGCGCCTATGCCTGCTGGTGTGATGGATACAAATCTCTGCATTTCGCTATCATGTGGAAATGGGACTTGTCTCTTCCTGAATAAATGTTTTATTGGGCAAATTTTTCTTCCGTCAGTAGTACAGGGATTTAGCAGTTTGAGGCACTTACGTACGTTAGCATTATTATTCTCACCTTTTCAATAATGCTTCACTCATGCACGATGTCTTAAAAGATTGTACCAATTGCAAAGCATTGATTGGGCTAGAGCCGCTGTTGAGGATCTTGTCTAAGTGACAGAGCCCACTGCCCTCACCACAAGGCAAACAAAAGCAGCATCCTAAGGGAAGGAATGCATTTCATTTATCAAGTGTCACAGCAAAGTGCATTATAGATACTTGAATTTTCCTCCAATTCACATTATGTAAATATAGCTATCGTAGACGTGCCATGTTCGTCGAATACTTTGCACAGTTTTCATAGGAAAGCCATCATTGAGACCGGGTTTCTCCGCATACGGCATAAAAACTTACTGATGCGAGACGCAGACAAATCTGTGAGGACATATTCTATTCTTGGGAATAGTTCTATTAGTAATTCAGCATTCGTTAACTCTATGGTTATTTGTTCTCAAATGTTGGCATGAAGTGCCCCGAGAATTCCATTAGTGACGATCTACACACTGTGTACTTGATGCGCACAAAATTTCCTTGGTTGGCTATCGCGACTGTACCACCCGTTGAGCAAAATCGACAAATTTAAAATGAGATGAGGCCAGAATGTAGGTAGGTAGAGTAGAGTCATGTGTGTAAAAGCTTTGCCAACATTAGCGATTGTTGAGCATCAAACCGATGATCCTGACGTCCCTCGTCCCATTCATTTGTCTAATTTGCATCAAGCGCTACCAAAAACGGATTATTAAGAAGACAAAGAAAGTCGGCCTTTGCCCTTTTAAAGAAAAAATCACGTTCTACAGATTCATGAATAGCAAAACTCTACAGCGATACCTGTTTTGTTTAGTCATTCTTCTTTGCCTTTTACTCATCGGATGCGAACTTTTTGGTACATTCAGTGCAGGCTTAAATCAAGTGCTTGTATATTTTTATATACTTGTATACATATGTATGCATATGACTACAGAGATTTACATACATGTATGTATACATATGCATGCATTCGTGAATGCATACATATTGCCATCATTATTATAAGCATACGTTTGCATGCGTATGCATTTTAAGCAGATATGTGCCATTAATTTATGCGATTAGCAAGCAAGGTGAAATGGTGAGGTCGCATGCTTTGTCTGCTACAATACAAAATCAAACTTGTGGGTGAATTTATTGGTAAGAGGTGTCTGATTTCTCCAGACTAGGTGAAAAAGCAGCCTGGTTTTGGGATTAATAAAAATTGCTTAATGGGTTTGCATTCAAAATGTCAGTCTGGAGTCAATCCTTTTGGGGCTTTCGTAAGAAGGGCAAGAATCCTTCCCTTAGTGACGAATGCATCAAAGTCTACGAGCCTGGAGTTGACATGTGAGCGGATCCATCGGTTGACCACCTTAGAGGAGTCAGAACCGATGCGCGCGTTTGAAAGCATGCTCGTTCAAAGACTTAATTGATGGTGGCTTTTCAAAGCAATTAAGAGCCATCTCCTCGACCGACTGCTCGACAGGTAATTCAAGTCGAGGTGGTATCAGTCATGACTGCAGATATTGAAGGCATAGAGCACAGTTGAATAGCCAGCGATGCAATCCAAGCTTCGTGTCCAAAAATCATGCAGAGGAGTAGCGTATTTGCAGGAGCATTGTTTTCCCGATTGTTCTCGAATTTGAGAGGCTGCCATTTGTTGCTCTATACTTTGCATGAAGTTTCATTGGTAACATTGTTGCACTTTTACTCCTTAAACCTGCATGGAATGTGTCGAACTCTTTGGTAACCAACTAACATGCAAACTCTGCTAGTAACAGTCAGTAGAAATAGGTCATTGACACTATCAAATAGATTTGGTCATCCGTTATTTCGGATCTGTTTGGCTTCTTGCACATTACGACTGAAAGCACTTTGATGCTCTAATTTTGCCTATTAGTCCTTAACTATGCAAGCGCGCCCACGTCTGTGAAAGCGCTATGCGTCACAAATGGATTAGTTCAAGCTTAACTCACTGATTTTACTTGTGGTAAAAATTGCAGCGAGGTGCTCTTTTATCGAATTGCTGAACAAAAATCAGACTGTGTATCCCTGCTTAAATCCTAAAGATGCAATCATTCTTCATCAGCTTTAACTGTTTGACTGCAAACTACAACTCAGTGGGAAGCAGACTTATCAATAGCCGTTACTCAATGCAGCATTAATCAGGCAGATAACAACGCCTCACGCATCAGAATCCTTGATTAGCGAAGGCGCAGAATCACCAAATTAGTAAATGACTCAGCATTTTGATGTCTTTATTCATGTGCTGCTTCTCATTGATCAAAACTAATGCATAACCCATAATTTAATGATCCTGTTGGGCGGAGTGGTATGAGATTCAGAGCGTGTGTAATGAACGGGGAACGCGTCACATTACAACACGTCCCTGGCATTCTTCCTTTGGTTTTTACCAGAGTTTGTCACAGTGAAGCCAAAAATTGGTTCACTTTAAAGCGGAATAAATTATCTGTCGCTCGTACCTAACATAAATCGTCCCAAGTACTTTTACATTTTGTGGATAAAACTCGCCAAATATACTTTATAGCAGCCACCCTTTTCAGACGCTACAAACGCATGCCCTGATTAAATTAAGGCGCGCTTTCACTTTAACACCAGATTCGACATTGGAAGCGTCTAATAAGGCATGCACAACCTGCTTACTTTGACAATGCTGACCAGGACAAACGCAGTAACAGCCGATAAAGCTCATCTTATATTTCACTTCTACCTTTTGTAAAGCACAGAGTCCGATGTATTTCCCTGCGAGACAAGTTACCGCAGACCATTAGAGAGAACCGGAACAGATAAATGAGGCCTTGTAACATTAGATTTAATAACAGTTTTAATGCTCGGCCACTAATCGGACATTATTACTGCATCCTAGCCTCTAACCATTCGACCCGCTGATGAGAAATGATGCAATGCAGTGCAATGCGAACTAAGGCACGTTTATGTTTTGAGGTCAGATTTGGCCTCTCTCAGAGCTTGTATGTTTTCGTTCTAGACTGCACTTTCCCAAACGAGGCGTCGTTTTAAATAAAGGGGATATAGGGTAAGCGCTAAACCCACCGGAAGCCTTCAAATATAGCAGACTTAATAGCGCCCAACAAAAATTTATTCAAACAATCCATGCTACAGGTCTACAAAGTTGAAAAGACTAAGCTGAAACTATAAGTAGCTATTGTGGAATGTGCTTAGTGGACAAAAGAATACTTATAGAGATGGTCTGAACGCATGTATGCTTCCAATGCATCCATTGTGGGGTAATCGGCAAAGCATTCTGTACAGTAAAGGCACACTTCCGATTCCCCTATTCTTTGGGCTGAAGTACGGTGCAATAAGGATTAGGCGTTTGCATGGGAGGCTAAAGCTTTGACAAAAAGGCATAACAAATCAAATTTAATAAAAAATAGACATGCAACTCACAAATATGCGTTTTGATGAAGTGATCGAGAAGCAGATTAAAGGGTTGAATCTGTGCGCCGCACATGAGACACGTTATGATTCGAGGCTATTTTTAAGGTTTTAAAGAAAACGCCTTTTCAAGTTCATTAAAAAGTGCATGAGACAAGACTAATGCAGAGGTTTTATAACTTTTCTAACCTTTTTGATGCATTAAAGCCAACCCAATAGTATGCCGGTGTGTTAAGCACACCGGACAAAGCGCACGTCTGAATTCTGAAAAGCCAAAGAATGCTTGGAGTAAGATGTCGAAGTCCCATCGGTGACTTCGACTACTTACTAAGCGAGTAATTGTATTCAGATCAAAGCAAAAGTCAGTCAAATCATCATGCTTTAACTGTTAATGATCTTCCCTCAAACTCATATGAATAGACGTGCGGATTGCCAAGCATCGAAATGCACAACTTCACACAAGTCCATTGGCATGCACAGGTATGAGTGTAAATGGAAAAGGACATTATAATAGTGAAGAAAGCATACCTCGATGCTCGCGAAACAGGTGTGCTAAGTAAAGGATGGCGGTATTCAATGACATGGAACAGGAGCTGCATTTGAGGGGCTCCATATTGGTAGAGATGAAGGTCTGCGCTGAATTCACTCTGAGAAGAAACGCGCCAGCTATATCCATTCTTAAATTTTAAATGCATTAAAACACAGAGGAGTATTAGTTAACCAAAAAACCAGGCAATGCAGATGCTTGAGCAAAGGCTACTGCGATTCGCCGGATTCGTTGCTGATTATATTTCTAGAACTATTTGCAAAACTTATTTCTACCCCTTCTAGTTGAGAAATTATTTGATAGAAAGCACCTCTCATTCTGATATGCATTTTTGATGTTTTTATTTTAATACATGTGCGATGAAATCTCATTATCTCATTGTCACTTTGACTGGAAGAAGTGTTTTACTGAGTTGCAAAGCACTGGAATGGAGGGCGGAGAAACACTTTGTCCATTTCATTCAACCAGACCAATATTTGGGTAGAGACTCACTGCACGCGCTAATTGCTAAACACTCGTAGAGGGACGTTCCGATTCGCACTGCTTGTGGTGTATTCGAAGTAGGGGAATCGTTTCTAATAAACACGCACTTTCGTTATGAAATTGCCCTATTCTAAGAGAGATGAACAATCCTCACGGTTTTAATGGATGCATAGATCACCAACATGGCCTGTCAAACTGTGGAAGGATGAAACAGAAAGACTCGATTCCCCTCTAAATTATGATGCATTAAAGCACAAATGGACTAGTGATTTCGTCTACATTCTCCACCGTAGAAAGGGTCCTCATTGATGCTAACGGTTCTCTTAGCATGAGTACGGGTAGCGGCGGAGAAATCGCGTGTTTAAGATCATATTTGGCTTGCGTTAAATAAACTTTGACGAAGTCTTTGCCTCCGGAGTGACACAAGACTCGAAACATGGTGATACACCTGGTAATAGAATTTCAAGATTTGCATATTGGAGTGAAGAGCGCCACTTGGCACAGAATCTCTAGCGCGTTCACGCCTGTTAAAATGAAATAACGCTGGGACAATGGGCAGTTTTTTGCACTGCCTGGTTTTGGCCTAATCAAGCGTGCGTGAAGGCTTTTAAATTGTCCTTAGAATGCCTTCTGCATAGTGGGTGCGCTAGAGAGGCTTCCAGCCCTGATTGGGATGTGTGGAGAAGGCAGGTCTAGCGTTCATCTACCGGCTGCCTAACTTCAGACACTAGTAAGCAAGTCTAGGCAGATTTGTTGGCTGGTTTATGGGTCGAATTCTTACCACTCTCCTTTAAGCCAGAAGAAACGTGGCGCTTAGTTGTGTCCAAACTTTTCTGTGTTACTAAAACACAGACGCTTAAGAGGACACTACCAAACGTATTCTTGCAGAATCATCATTGTAATGTATAAAACCTAAGACTGACTGCTAGTGGAGATAAGTTAAAAGGTGCTTCTTCGTGCCATTTTGACCAACTTGGTGAATCTGTCTTGACTATTTGCTGGCATTGCCTTCAAAGTATCCTTTGAAAAGCTTGCTAATCGCGATTTTGAGAGGAGTTTCGCTGCTACCAATTTTGTGCAGGAATTGAATGTGTCTGAAATGAAGGCTACTTGTATGGTTAAAATCGCTGCCCTTTTGTCTCTAAGTATGGCAAAGGGTGCCTTTCATCAATGAAACCATTGTAAATCTGGTGGCTTTTGTGTTGGAATCAATATAGAAGAAGTGTTTGATTACATGCTTATAGAAGTTAATAAGCTGCCAGAGGCATCGAGACGTAGAGACAACGAAGAACATTTTGCAGTAGCGGCTCCACCATGGTGCCCTAGAAGACAAGAAGAACTTACACTTTGGAAAAAAAGCCGATGTAAGACTAAAATGGTTTTCGAGTTTAGCATCATTAATCTTTGCGTTACTCTTAAAATTTCGATTTCGCAAGACTTCATTATAAATACATAGAAGGCAAAGTCTATGTTGAATAGCGTTAACAAGGAAATTGGAGTTTTCTAGCTTGTTAAATACTACCATGAGAACCAAACTCAGCACTTTAATTTTTTGACTTAATGACATTAATTTCGCATAATGAACACAACACGAACATTATGAAAAATCCACACCTATTATGACGCAGTGGTTTGTCTGAATTTCGCTGACTTTTCCGATTAAATTATAATTGCAAATGAACAAAAAGCGAAAAAAACGGTTAATTCTTAATCCTCTGTCATAACCACTGCGATCGCTATTGTTGTCATCAATCTCTTAGTTTTGTCAGGTTGCAAGTTTACTCATCTTCGATGAATTAAGCGCTTTTATCATTTGCAGAAACCTAATTTAAATGAAAGCACTACAGAAGCTGCCACTGGCCATTACAGATCAAATAAGCAACTGCGCATTGTTTCTAATCAACCCTTGGTTGCAGCCCTTAAATTGCATCTTTTTTTTACTTTTCTTTGCCAAAACAGGCGCATTATCTATCGATCAGATCCGAATTTTGCCGTGTAGTACGACAAACATCATTGCTATACGGTAAACAAATGCATGTAAAATTTAAAAGAAAACAACGAATGAACCCGAAAATTTAACTATAGCTGCGCATTTGTGCTATCACAGTTTCCTCATTGATCTTACTTCCATTGCATTGCAGTAAATTCTTAATATCTAGCGTCTGACAAATGAACTGTACTTCACAGGAACAAAAGCAACCAAACATTTGATAAATAACGCGCTTGCTTTGCAGCCGCAAGACAAAATGTTGTGATATAACAGAAGGCTTACCTTTTGGGCACCGTAATAAGCCATGAGACTTGGCCTTAGTAAAAACAGTTACAGATCGAATCACGATAGCATAGTCCGCCGTACACTTGGGCTAGCCTGCGGTTGTTTTACATGTGCATTGTCAAATACATGCATTGATATAAAATACAAATCAAGACCTAATACCCGATTGACCATTTTTGTGGTAGCGGAACCGTTTGAGCAGCCTGTTTATGGATAAATCCCTTCCTCGCTTTGTCTGGAAAGTTTTAATTGCAACCCTGTAAGTGCTAAATAACTCCTCTTGACCATAACGCTAGACGTATCTTACAAACATGGGCATCGTAGCAATTCGCATAAAGAAATATTGCTGTGCATTAGTAATATCAATTTTTGGTTTAAAAGGCAAAGTCAAGCTATTACTTTTTCGATGACAATCCCTAGTTACGCATGTCGGGCACGATGATAACTCATGAAGCGAAAATCATTTTTTGCATAAGGTATGCGCAAAGCAATGCTATATTCGAGATAGTGGTTCCAATTGCCTCGCTAAATCACCCATGTATATAAAATATGCTCCAGCTAGAAGTGGCACATCCCCTTAAGGGATTAGAGCCCACAATGCCGTTCCCACAAAGTGATTCTTAGTAATTAAGATAAGCACTTAAGTAACATGGAACATTTTTATAAATAGTGTGACGTTTTTATGTAGCAAGGGGTCCCATTTACCAACGAATGAGAAACCAGTTTCCGCTAATGACCTTGGATACGCTAAGAAAATTAATTAATTTAGAAACGCGTCTCTCTTAAACACATATGCGATCTGCAGGAAACCTGTGTCGTGGAAATTACAAGCACCATTTGTATTTTTTTTAATGTGAAACGATTCGTGGTGCATTCCATTCAACGCATATGACCAAATGAGTAGATTTTAAATATATATGGATGGACACAAGTCAATCACTAGTTAAACGCATGCATCCACAGCTAACAAAGAATTTTATTTGTTTTATTGCTTATTCCACTCTTTCAAAACAGGATGTGAGAACAATGTTTCTAATTCATTTCTCTTAAATACAATCACTTCTTCAAGTCTAGAAATGGCCACCAAAGCTATCATATGCTTATATTTAGGGCTTTGAGTTGTGCACCCATTTGTTTGCA
This sequence comes from Taenia hydatigena, assembly GCA_036345935.2. NCBI lineage: Eukaryota > Metazoa > Platyhelminthes > Cestoda > Cyclophyllidea > Taeniidae > Taenia > Taenia hydatigena. The sequence goes on from JADWOT020000010.1 coordinate 3,957,606, forward strand.
TTCACGTTTGACGGAGTGTCAACATTTAAATTTCCGAATTCGCCCTCCATCGCAGATGCTATTTGCTTCTTTTAAATCGCATACTCACCCTCTCACTCTACTTAAGGGGCATGCACATCGCATCATTGTATTTGCCTGTCTCATCATTTNCAGTGCCAAACATTGAGACGAGACCATTTGGTTCTGCATTCAAGTAGTGTTGGTGCGTGCATGGTCAAGGAAAAGGAAAGACTAAAGGGCATGTATGTGAGGGATATCCTAAAAACGTGTGTTCTAAGTGTTGAAAAAGAGTAGTGAAGGGGCAAAATGAATGGGAAGGGGTGGAATATATATGTGTAAAACGATGTGCGCTTTTAACATTCCAGCTTGCTTCTATCATGATGAAGACGGTTGGAGACGAATGGATTCATTTCCATTCAAGTTACTATAAAGAATGCTTTTATTTGTTTGTTGACACTTGCCACCATGTTTTGATAAGTATTTCGATGTCCACTAGACCACGTCATCAGCAAATAAAGACGTTAAATGAAAGGCAAGTGTTTGCACTTTGCTACCTGGAATTTCATAAGTGGCTATGAGAATTGTCTCTATCTTCCCTTACACCTTCTCCGTTCCACTTGATTACGCATTCTGGTGTTTCGGTGACACTTTCTATATTCCTGTTCAAAGACCTTCATGTAACCACCTGAATTGGAGCTTATTACGCGATTCACCCATAACTATAATTCTATACGCCCTTAACACAATTAAATGCTCGTCATAAGGACAACATAGGTGCTGTCAATGAGTCCCTGCCGGTATTCAATTAGCATTAACAGCCACAATTTCGTCCTCTCTACCTAAACACCAGAGCGTAGGGGAAATCCAATAAAAGTATGTTTGATCTCCTGTTGCTTGCAAAAAATCACCCCTTCGGCGGTCAAAATAAAATGTAGTCGCTGAACTGATGCTTTAAACGCATTCTCTTATTTTGTAAGTTGGGACCCCGCTATAAGCGTTTAAATATTTAGTTATTCAAGAAGTATCATCAAATTCGTGGAGGACGGCAAAGTGTTTCTCTTGACGTTGATGCAACTTGGGGTTATAGTCCACCCAGGCTTAAAAAACGTCCCAATGAACTTTTAATTATTTGACAGTAATTAAACTGGGTTGCGGATTACGCGCGACTTTTCTAACACTAACGCGCCAGTTATGTTTGGGGTTTCAACTTGCATTAAGAAGGCGTTAATGCCTTGGCTAATCGTAAGAGCTATTTACCCTTAGCTATATTTCAGCAAAGGCTAAGTGTAAGCCCACGCAAAACAATCAGGCTGCAGCTTCTCCTACGATTCACATTGGCATGGAACCGGCAACAATTGCAATCATAGCAAAAGATGACGAATGTCTTCTGGAATTCTTAGTTTAGTTTGATTGTCAAAATATGGCACTGGAGATGTATTTACATGATGATCTCCCGGAAGTGATACCAACGAAAAGTAAATAAGGACCCACAACGAAGTCGCTTATTGAGCGGGCTATGGAGTTGAAGCATTTAGAGTAGAAGCCGGAATAGAGCAAAGCGAAAATTCATTGTGCATATTAGCCAAACATCCACATAAAGTGACCATTAAAATGGCAAAGTGGCACAGCAGCGAGACTTACTCAGCAGCCTTTGCCGAAACCTCAAGCATCACTTGCAAAGGAAAAATTGCCATTCATGCCTATTATTTTAGTTTCGTTTTCTTTTAACAATCAATGCATGCCTAAATTTTAATGATCCAAATTGCTGCTATGTTGCGATGTCTATATATGCTGCGCTAATTAGACACTTTTCATTGTGCACCGTTAAGTAAGAATTCAGTCCCAAGTTTTGTGATGTTTCTTTCTTAAATTAAAAGCGCAGACTCGGACCCCAGTTACTGCTTGATCACAGGTCTCAAAATAAAATTGGCTGTTGAATACGGTGATTCCAGTAACAAAGAGGCATCTAGCATCCCGAGACTGTCTGCATTGAAGGGTGCGTCGCACTTCCATGCTTTACGATGAGATCCTGCGGCCCTCGAAGTGCAGCTTATACTGTGCTCAGTTTAATGGTAATGCAAAAATATTTTAATTACTACTCGAACTGTATCATTTACCAATAATGCTCACGTTACTCGTTACAGAGGAACAATACTGATTTGAAACGCTTTGTACACTAACAATAAGCCCAGTGAAAATTAAAAGGTATACTAGAGGAGGTGAGTCCACATTTAGAGAGTGATAAAAAGCACGACGAAGAGAAATTCAAGGTCAAAAAGCAAATAAACTTAAATAGGTTCTATCATCTACTCATTGCGCATCCCTTGCCTCATATTCCCACACACAGCGATTTTGGCGGCTTACCACCTGTTCACATTCATTCCTAAATCATATGCACGAATGATGAAGAATTTTAGTCTGGACTGATGGACTAGAAGAGAGACTAGTAAGTGTGCTTGATTTTGTCCCGAATGGCGTCATACCTTTTACCTGCCTACGCTTGGTGTTGCTTTCAAATATTACGAACAGACCACAACATTTTTGCACTGGATCATAGTATCAGATTTTAAAGGTTTACATGATTTAAAGATGCACTCGCATTCTTGGCTGTGACCCACAATGCGTGGTTTCTAATGTGTTCGCTGATAAATAGAACCTTGAACTTAGCTCTGCAGCAGGACTGCCTCCTACAGCCAAATTCTTTCAATTCTCGTACCGGCGCTTTTGAATTATTTAGTCCATACCATATTCGCCTTTGCCCAAAATTGCTCATCAGCCTCACCTAAGTCTCTTATTGTCAATCTTATCCCCATTGTATGGCAGAATAGCAAGACGATGTATAACAGGCACACTTGACGGCGATTCTAATCCTTTCTCTAGGCATTCTAATCAAGGCTATCTACCAAGATCAAGAATGACAACATAATAGCGCAAGTAGACTTCACTGTTATCAATAAATGAATGGTTTCTTCGCTTATGTGGGTTGCCGGTTGGTGTATGCTTTCTGCCTTAACCACTGCCAAGTTTCTTGGAGAGCACATCGTAACATCCCCATTTAAGTAAACTAGAAAAATTGCCGATGAATCGATTTCCATAGCGTTTGATGCACCATAGTCGCCAATTCTTCGTCGCGGCAGTCAGTGGAGAACTTTCGAGGCCACCAATGCTCTGGAGGAAATTGGCGAGACACTCCATCCTACTTGACTCATCCAGCATCCAATTGATAATGACAGCAATAATTAAATGTTGATGAGGTGCAAGCGACTCTATGACGGCTGTTAGATCAGTCTTCGGGAACGGGAAATCATCCACGACATAGATGATACAGTCGCAACTAGCAAGCCGGTCCTCTGCGTACTTTACATAATATTTGGGTGGCCCATGAACAGATTCATAAACACAGACATATCCATTTACAGAGGCCCGATGCAACTGAAATGGTACCTTGTTCATAAAACTCTTCTTCATAAAATTAATTAGCAATGATTTGCTATGCATTGTTCTATCCAACTCCAAAATCGCCTCTTTGTCTATGTCCGGCATAATGCGAAAGTTGACAGTTGTGTGCTCACGATCACGCGCAAGGGTGGATAGGAAGCGGGAGTAGGACTTTGTTTGCACTTTCTGGTATAAGACGGCTTCAGGGGTATTTCGAAAGGAATTAGGTGAGGGTTGGGGAAAGAGCAGCTGGCAGAGGTGTTTGTCTACCCAGGTAAACTGGTTGATGTGCTGACACAGACGAGTAGAGAATGGCTTCCTCGACAGAATCCACCTCCAGCTTGGGACACATATGGCGAGACTTGCCAAATCCCACACTCTAAGGTATTTGCATATTCTCAGTTGCAATTCAGGTGGGAGATTAGTGATGTCGTGTTGTGTAGTATTTTGTTGAGCCTAAATTGGAAAGAAGGTATGCAGTTGTGAGCGACGTCAAAGTCGAAAGCGTGAATAGAAAGTTGAATGAACAGAGGTGAACAAAGATAAGTAAATAAATGACGGGACATAGGTGGAGACTACCGCAGCCTACCATTGTCGTCAGTCGCCGGCGCAGATGCAAGGCGTGCTGATGCCGAGGCTTAAATAATGATCCGTGGGGGCAGGGGAAGCAGATTGACCTCAACGTGATGTTAGCACATTGGTTCGTTCCATGCGGTCCAGTCTGAACGTCGCCTTATCATGATGCTTACCACGCTCTTCTTTTCCGCGAATCAAGTATGCGCTGATCGAATGCGCAGGTTTCGTTATCGCCGACTTAGCAATCAAAATACTGGCTTTAGAAAATGCGATATCTCACAATTTTGACCATTTTTAATGTACAATTTGCTTTGACCTCACAGATGGTCTGCGACTCGTGGTGCAAAACAGTTTAACGAAGCAACGGCTTTAGTCATAATTGCTCCTTCTCTCCGATATTGAGAAGGATGGCAGCAGTAAGACTTTCGTGGGGCACTTTTGATTGAGGCACACTTAGTGTCCTCAAATAGCTCTATAGTAATATTAAATGAGAAGATGCAAAGCAATTTGTGATTACGCTAGCAGAAATGCTTCCAAAGCCTGCAGTACCAAGTTGCTTCCTCGTTTGCACCATGTGGAACGGTGAATAATACAAATTCGTTGGACTGTCGTCTAGGAGGCTCAACGACTCATTCGAGATGACTAACTCACACGCCTTTGGTGCGGTCACTCAGACTGCCCCTGTAGCGAAGTTGAAGGAGGATGTTTCAGACCTCACTCGATCTTCGCTATGATGTGCCACTCACTGGGTCGTAGTTCCCACGGGATTGACCTCTTCAACGTCGCAAGTCTGGCTTTTACAGACGCCCGATTTGAAATACAACATGATTTCTAGTCTAAAGCTAAGTCAATGCGATTACCGGTAAGCGGCTGTAATGAGTTCTGCGTGAATGAATGTAATAAACAAATTCACCTGCAATGCCTTGCTTGCATGACTGCCGGTCCCTAATGCAATCATTAAGCGATCATAGTTCCCGCGCTGGGTGGGCTAATCTTCAATCCATGCCCACAGCCTTTAAATTCCTTCTTTTCTATTAAAATATCAATTTTTTCACTTCTCACTGCTGATAAGTAAGTTGTCGTAGGTGCATTTCTAACGTGGAGCAGTTGGCTGCAAACCAACTAAACCCATTTATTGTAACAAAATTTTACTAATAATAGTCTTCTATTTATACATTAGTAGCTGCTAAATGAGAACGAATTTTTTAGCATTGGGCATTTTTCCACTGTCCGTCTCTGTATATAATCTCCTTAAATGGCTGCTTGGGTGTACCGTTTGGTTACAACTGTGGAGCCCGCGCAGTGAATCTCACCAGACTTATGAAATTGTATTATCTGAGACTTTCCTGAAGACATAATATCAAACAGAGTGGAAGGAATTTAAAGTACTGCTATCGCTAAAAGACTGACTACAACATAGCATACTAGTGAATTTTGGGCCATGCTTAACCGTATTTTGTGATTCTAGTTCAGTCTAGATGTTAACCAACGTGACTATACGCATCGAGTTCGGTTCAACATCATTTCATAGGTCGAATAATTTAACAAAAGGCCCGTTGGCACGGTTCCAGGCTGTTTTAAACAGTAAATAACTCCAGTAAATGAAGTTCCGGACACGGTTTTAAGGGGATCAAGAGTAAAATAACAATGTCTGTCCCCTGAATAGAAGTCAGGGTCAGTATTTGACACATAACCTCACAGCAGTAGGCCTCAGGAATTGATTTAAGGTCAGTTAGCAGTCAATTAACGCTAGACTTCGGGACACCGTTCAAGTTTATTTGAGGGCTTAAACGCTATAACAGGGGGAACCAGGATAGTGCTTTGGATGATTATACAAGTCAAGTGCCGGAATAGTAGAGCGCTAGATATGGAAGAAATTGCGTCGCATTTGGCCCCTGCACAGGGAAAGAAGGCAGTAGTGACACCGCACCGCGAGTACACACTTCGACTAATTATTAATCAGACTGCTTATTGCTTTAATGGGTGAAAAGAACCCGATCACTTATTCAGATGTTTACCAGATTCACATTCGGTTAGTTTTAAATATTTTGCCGCTGCTTATTGATTAAGTGGGTTTGGTAATGTCTGATGCCTTGCCTGGAAGTTTACGTCTTTTTGCTACATGGAAGACGAAGGTATCTGTTAAGAGGAAATAAGGCATTTGCATCAATGGTCTTGGATACCTTTATTGTATTCTATGATACGGTCAATGGAGAATTGATTTACTCCTGCGGAATTTGGCGTGAATTGTCCTTCCTTCTCTCGCCTGCAAGATACGTTGAAAGACCATAGGTATCACAGCATTAGCAGAACAGTAGCCTCTCTTCATAGCATTAAATTTTAACAACTGGAAATAGAAGTGGGATTACTTAAGGTCAATGAAATATTCGCTACAGCCGTCAATGCTCAGCCTTGCCTTAAAAGGATTAAATTCCTAAGAATTTGCCATCGCTACACAGCTCAGATCAATGAAACCAAAGGTTTTGCTCAGTTGTGAGTACACTCAAATCGAGCTCTATTGTGAGGAACATGTGCAACAGGGTGCGAAGTTTAACCATTTTGTATCTTGCCACACCTTTGCCGAGTTATTGCATCTGCAGGACCGAATCGCTCATGAATCATGCCTAAAACGAATAAATAGACGAAGATAGTAGATCATTGGTAGCAATGTGGGTGTCAGATATGGCTCAAAGCTCGGTCACTTCTAACGGTGGAAAGGCCTGAAAACGCATATGCGACATTTTGATAAATAATCAACTATCCCGACTAGTTTGTTAACTTAATAGAATGTAGCGCCTTTATTTCCATCCATTTAATCGGCTGCTACCACGACCAGATGTAATTTAATCGTGACACGGCTGTCTACACTAAGTCAGCGTAAGGGCATGTTAAACGTGCGAATCCATGGTGTGTTCACGGCGTGTCTGCTGGTCAATTAGCTATCACGTCACGTGCAACGCATCACGTCCTAAATCACTCACACCCGTTTGCAAATTAATGTTTCTGCCTTCATTCAAAGATGCGTTTTCTATTTAGAATTAGCAACCATGTGTAAAATATTATGGTTAGAAGATAAATTCTGTATCGAATTCAATGCGCACGACCGTTCTACATAATTCACTTCGGATGTAAATATTTGCGTAAGTGTTTACGATTAAGCACAATCCTCTGAGCGAAACAATTCCTAATGATGCTAATGCCTTACACACGCTTCATCTACCCATATCTAACCCCTCCGCACCGCCATGATTCGCAGCATGAGCATTAACTACGCTTGCGGTTTATGGTTTCCTTAACCGTAAAAAAGATAGCGTCGATGTGTCCTCATGGCGAATTCCCGCACAAATATTAGGATTCGATTCGGAATTAGATACCATGGCGTTTGCAGTAGCCTCTAATTATGATTTGGTTCTGTGTAGGATCAAACAATATTTTCATTGAGCGGTAGCGCAATCAAAATTAGACTCTTACCTGTCGCTTCACCTCTGGTGTAGGGCTATTTTCGTCTGTTCTACACTTGGAATCCGGGCCTGATAAGCTATGGCTAGTTGATCCATCATTTAAATGCTTTAGGAAGTAAATGATGGTTCTATTACAGGCCCGCGTTAGCAGGCATTCTTTCATAGTCCACGGGGTTTCTCAGCCTTACATAGCGACTTAAGTGAGGCTAGTGGGCAATTTTGGGCAAAGCCGAATATGGTATGGACTAAATAATTCAAAAGCGCCAGTACGAGAATTGAAAGAATTGGGCTGTAGGAGGCAGTGCTGCTGCAGAGCTAAGTTCAAGGTTCTATTTATCAGCGAACACATTAGAATCCACGCATTGTGGGTCGCAGCCAAGAATGCGAGTGCATCTTTAAATCATGTAAACCTTTAAAATCTGATACTATGATCCAGTGCGAAAATGTTGTGGTCTGTTCGTAATATTTGAAAGCAACACCAAGCGTAGGCAGGTAAAGCGTATGACGCCATTCGGGACAAAATCAAGCACATTTACTGGTCTCTCTTCTAGTCCATCAGTCCAGACTAAAATTCTTCATCATTCGTGCATATGATTTAGGAATGAATGTGAACAGGTGGTAAGCCGCCAAAATCGCTGTGTGTGGGAATATGAGGTAAGGGATGCGCAATGAGTAGATGATAGAACCTATTTTGGTTTGTTTGCTTCTTTGACCTTGAATTTCTCTTCGTCGTGCGTATTATCACTCTCTCAATGTGGACCCACCTCCTTTAGTATAAGCGTTAATTTTCACTTGGCTTGTTGTTAATGTACAAAGCGTTTCAAATCAGTATTGTTCCTCTGTAACGAGTAACGTGAGCACTATTGGTAAATGATACAGTTCGAGTAGTAATTAAAATATTTTTGCATTACCATTAAGCTGAGCACAGTATAAGCTGCACTTCGAGGGCCGCAGGATATCATCGTAAAGCATGGAAGTGCGACGCACCCTTCAATACAGACAGTCTCGGGATGCTAGATGCCTCCTTGTTACTGGAATTACCTTATTCAACAGCCAATTTTATTTTGAGACTTGCGATCAAGCGGTAACTGAGGTCCGAGTCTGCGCTTTTAAGTTAAGAAAGAAGCATCACAAAACTTGGGACTGAATTCTTACTTAACGGTGCACAATGAAAAGTGTCTAATTAGCGCAGCACATGTTGACAACACAACATAATAGCAACTTGCATAATTCAAATTTGGGTATGTACTGGTTGTCAAAAGGAAACAAAACTGCAATAGTAAACATGAATGGCGATTTGTCCTTTCCATGCAATGCTTGAGGTTTCGCCAAAGGCTGTTGAGTAAGTCCCGCTGCTGTGCCACTTTGCCATTTTTAATGGTCACTTTATGTGGATGTTTGGCTAATATGCGCAATGAATTTTTGCTTTGCTCTATTCTGGCTTCTACTCTAAATGATTCAACTCCATAGCCCGCTCAATAAGCGACTACGTTGTGGGTCCTTATTTACTTTTCGTTGGTATCACTTCCGGGAGATCATCATGTAAATACATCTCCAGTGCCATGTTTTGCCAATCAAACTAAACTAAGAAATCCAGAAGACATTCGTCATCTTTTGCTATGATTGCAATTGTTGCCGGTCCCATGCCAATGTGAATCGTAGGAGAAGCTGCAGCCTGGTTGTTTTGCGTGGGCTTACACTTAGCCTTCGCTGAAAAATAGCCAAAGTTGAATAGCTCTTACGATTAGCCGAAGCATTAACGCCTTCTTAATACAAGTTGAAACCCCAAACATTACTGGCACATTAGTGTTAGAAGAGTTACGCGTAATCCGCAGACTAGTTTAATTACTATTAAATAATTAAAAGTTCATTGGGACGTTTTTTTAAGCCTGGGTGGACTATAACCCCAAGTTGCATTAACGTCAAGAGAAACACTTTGCCGTTCTCCACGAATTTGATAATACTTCTTAAATAACGCTTATAGCAGGGTCCAAACTTACAAAATAAGAGAATGCGTTTGAAGCATCAGTTCAGCGACTACATTTTATTTTGACCGCTGAAGGGGGGAAAATTTTTGGCAAGCAACAGGAGATCAAACATACTTTTATTGGATTTCCTCTACGCTCTGGTGTTTAGGGAGAGAGGACAAAATTGTGGCTGTCAATGCTAATTGAATACTGACAGGGACTCAATGACAGCACCTATGTTATCCTAATGACGGGAAATAAATATTGTTAAGGGTGTATAAAATTATGCTCATGGGTGAATCGCGTAATAAGCTCCAATTTAGGTGGTTACATGAAGGTCTTTGAACAGAAATATAGAAAGTGGAACCGAAACACCAGAATGCGTAATCAAGTGGAACGGAGAAGGTGTAAGGAAAGATAGAGACAATTCTCGTAGCCACTTATGAAATTCCAGGTAGCAGAGTGCAAACACTTGTCTTTCATTTAACGTCTTTATTTGCTGATGACGTGGTCTAGTGGACATCGAAATACTTATCAAAACATGGTGGCAAGTGTCAACAAACAAATAAAAGCATTCTTTATAGTAACTTGAATGGAAATGAATCCATTCGTCTCCAACCGTCTTCATCATGATAGAAGCAAGCTGGAATGTTAAAAGCGCACATCGTTTTACACACATATATTCCACCCCTTCCCATTCATTCTGCCCCTTCACTACTCTTTTTCAACACTAAGAACACACGTTTATAGGATATCCCTCACATACATGCCCTTTAGTCTTTCCTTTTCCTTGACCATGCACGCACCAACACTGCTTGACCGCAGAACCAAATGGTTTCGTCTCTATATTTGGCACCGTTCTTGCAGGTCCTTAATTTTCCTCTTTTCAATTAAACGTGGTCTTACTTATCCATTAAATCGTCGATTTTATCAACAGAATTCAGACCGAATCATTAACCCTCACCTTTACGGTGGGCTGGAGTTTCTTTGACCCATCCTTTCTTCATTAATCTTCTTGACATAAGACAAATTGGGAGCTATTCTTTATTCGCTGCAACATGTTAACTACTTAGCTTATAATCGCGCATAACTTAGAACCAGGTTTTACGTGGAATGGGCTTCGCTTTACACAATGTGTTAAATTTGAACATCGATGAATGCACAACACGCAGCGACAATAAATCGAGTGACCCTACTTGCAACATTCTCGACTACAATCTTTGCATTAAATCGATCTAGTCGAGTAATGTTGCATCTGCCATCTGACTTGTAATTTACTTCCTTGTAACAATTAGGCACTTGCCTTCGCTATTCTCTTTTCCTTAAGCAGATTTTTCTAAATAAGCACAATTCGATAATTCACTTACATTTCGCGCCGTAATGTTCTATTCTTCCACTGCTCAACTCATCCAACTATAATTTTTCCACACTCGTACCATCACAAAATTCTTTTCAAGGGCATTTTAGACGCATTAGTTACTAAAGGTAACGACTCTACTTCTATTCCATTTCATTGCATAATATGGTGCATTAAAACAGTGTCATAATCCCTTCCTATGGCTCCTTTTTTGCTGTGCTTTGCATCCTTTGTTAGAGAGGTTACTTGAGCAGATATCGCACACCACCGCAAATGCGATGAAGGATCAGCGATATTATAAAGTAGTCTATTAGTAGGCAGTGTCACAAGGCTGGAGCAACTTTGTGCCTCGAATATTCTAGGCACGTGCAAATTTCTCTTTCATATCGCCTCAGACACTCACATCACCAACTTCCGAATGAAGCTATTGGATGCAGCTAAAGCTTAGTTGTCTTAAAAAGATTCACTTGGTCGCAAACCTATTAGAGAGCCACTGGCTGCATTCGTCACAAAGCATTTAAAGAGGGTGGAGTAACCCAGCACCCAGCTTCGAAGTTACGTAACTGAAAAGTCTTTTTGGTTAAATTCTAGTTGAGTTGGATAAAACAGTGCGAATCCGCCTTTCATCCGTCTTAGAAATAGGGTTTGGTAGATAAAAACTTATTTTCCAGCAATCACTAACAGATAAATTGGTGTCTCCACCACACGGCCACATGCCACTACCGACCCCATGCTCAAATTATAATGTGGCCCTATCCGGAGGCATAGATGTGTAACTGCTTACTGCAATCCACTAGCAGATAATGAAGCCCGTGCTGCTTACAAGTTCTTAGTGATTTCTTCCTCCACCACTACTACTTCCATCAGTAATGACCATGGTTAGCACATTCCTTTGTTGTCCTCCATATAACGAAATAAAATAAAATAAAATATAAAAGTGAAAATAAAATAAGCATGAAAAATTAATGGATCCCTGATGTTTCTTATGCCTTTAGAAGGTTATATTCTCAGACAGGAGTTGAGACGGATATGCATCCATCTGTTCAGCCGTTGCAGATCTCCACAACAACCGCACAGATCCACCCTTTTTCAACGGTGCATTAAAAATACTAGTGTGCTTCTGACGGCTACCCAATCTGAAAACATTTCCTCGCATTTGTATCGCCAGGTGCGGTGACTATGGCCCAAAATGGCAGAAACTTACGACAGCTACCGGTGGCTACGTCGATCGCCTTTTAAGAGGCATGAGATGTAGCGCCTTAATGATACAGCCCTTGAATTCCTACAATTATCACCGTTTCCGGGAGCCTTTCCTCTAAGTTGCGCTGAACATATCTTGGCGTTAATGATGGCGCCGTTCAACTGGCAGCACCTCATGCTGCAAAACCAGCAGTCCTCTGGCAAAGAAAATGAATGTCCCCAATTCCATTCGAGTGGGGTTAAAGTGCTTGCATTATCAGACACTACGTCTAACGGCAGGGATTTTAGGTCGTCTGATGTTCTTTACTTCTGATTTTACAAAAAGTCTCGCTCAGCTCTTCCCAATTTGACTTAGTGATTTCATGCTCTGTTTCCTTTTGTCCCCACCACTGGTGGGTATTTACGAATTCGTCTTTGCATTAGCCCTCATCTCACCTTAGACGTGAGCGAATGACAAGGAATTTCAAAAGCTTCAACTTGTTAATCCATCATTTCCTACTAGATTTTGGTGCGATGGACTCACTTAATCTTGCTCGCCATTTGGGCAATTGGTTGTGTGGGGGGTTTGTGGACAAAGTAACGAACCAGAGGAAATGCTCTCATGTATGGGATTAAATGTACTTAAAATATGTACGTTCTCTACTGATCGCAGGTCTTGTTAGCTATGACGCATCCGTGGGTGCATGGAACGCGATGCGTGCCAGGAATGGCCATGTTGTGGGAAGGTAAACATTAAGGACTAAGCTGCAGTTAGAGGCAGGACTTTTATAAACTACTGCTCTTAACGAATATAGTAACACCTACTAGTGTGCCTTTTCAAATGTATTTAATTCCTAGCAATTGATCAAAACCAATGTGTCTCACACTTTGCGCTGTCCAGCAGATCGTTGATTAATTATCATCTTTTGTGAAATTTGTACCAATTTCGCAAATTGACATATTTGACTAAGAGTAAGTAATCTGTTGCATCTTAGGCATTCCGTTATGCTTCAGCTTTTTAATTAAAATAATTTTTAGGTTTTTCGTACTCTTGCACGAGGTCTCGTATGCCATCTATTTGCGTTTTCATGGGTGTCATTGATCTATTTGGCTTTTGACCTTACCAAAGTTAATTTCTAAATTTCCTATACCTCTGTTGTGCTGCATGGCTGTCACCTTGTGTGATTGCAGCGGATTCAGCGCAGCCTTACAGAGATTTACACACCAAGCGCCACTACCAAGTTGGTCAGTGAAGGACGGCAATGAGTGCTGGTGTTGAGCCATGGCCTTAGGATTTTCTACAAAGTTCCTGCTGAATCAGCCGACTTTGTCGATTCGTTGGCTCCTAATGCAACAAGTTGTAGAAAAGGCGGATTTTAAGAGAACGACATTGTGAACAGTTTGCGAATTACCAAAGCCAGCGCTCTGAAAACCTTTTCCTACCCGTCCGCAATGTTAGAAAAGGCAACGCTTCGGAATTCTGTGCTACCTCAACAAAATGCCTTAGTGTATCTTAACATAACAAAGCACTATAATAAATTTTATTAAACATCCAAAAATTCTACATAAATATCCACTTAAACCGCGAAAATAGCCGCATTTTGCCGGCATCCACCCTTCGATGCGCCTGTTTTATGCTGCATAAATCTTGCTTTGATTCATTACATTACCGCGAAGTAACTTTCCTTCGATTCTTAAAATTTTGTATTACTTTTTGGTTGCCAAACATAAAAGGGGTGTTGTCAGCTTCCCTTTAAGTTCATGGTTTGGCAATTCGTGCCATTGCTTACAAGCTGCTTCCTCAACGTCCCCTTCTCTGTAGATATTATACTCCTACTTAAGCAGATGCGTCACTCAGGTCAACGAGTGTCATAATTCGCCATTAAAAGGAATACTTTGTGTGTTCGGAAGAAAGGCATCCTCATTGTGGTAAAACGGCAAAAGCGAAGCATTTCTGATCATGTTTAGATACTGTTGCTTCTGCTGAAAATGTTCATTCTTGTTTTTCGCAGAACTCAGCTCTAGTTTGTCTAGCTAACGGGGTGCAGAACATACGAAGGAAGATGTACGAAGCCCAATTACTGACACGATGCAGAGATCATGACCTGCTTCTGTGGTTTGTAATGCACAGGTATAGGTGATCGTATGCATTTGCACGAAATTAGTCGGGTGTTTTAACACTAGACGAATCTGCAAGCCCTACTTATCTGCAACCAGTCAAAGGAGTCTATCAGCGATGTCAAACAATCTTAATACTGCGTCAAATCTGGTATATTTAGCTTATTTAATAGTAGATTTGGGGACATTTTGCGTGTTTGAGTTTGGTGTACTAGTTCTTAACTGTGTATCCTCATATTTAAATGCACAGGTAATTTTGTTTATGCAAAGTAAAAATATGCAATTCAAGTCTCACGAGTGAGATCAGCTTAGGAGATCGGCGCTACGAATATCGCAAATGGTATCTGGTCACTAAAGTTCAGAAGAAATGAGCCAAGGTCAGGATCCGCACAGACCAGAAAGTAAGACTATGGAAATTCCAACAGCGTCTAGTAAGAGATGTCTGGTGGTTTGTATGAGGGCTTCTCGTGCTTTTAAAGGGGCAAGGGAACTGCCAAAGCAGGAATCTGGGGCCCCAGACGCCCCAAGTGGAAGTTCCAACGATGAGATGGACGACAAGAGAAGGTTAATCCAAGCACTTATGACCAACCCGGAAGACAAGATTAATTTCCTCGAGGAGATAAAAGTAAATATGCGGTTTTCGAATTATCACGTCTGTCTTAAATCTAGTGGCGATTTCTTTACCTATGCCACCACGTATTTGCCTTGGAAGATGCTCAAGAACAATGACCTCCGTCTAACCTACATGTTCGGTGGAAACGTCATCAAGAACCCCTTAGTACCTGATCGAGCAGCGCAGTTGGGATGCCTCATGGATTTGCTCTGTACGCGGCTGTGTTATAAAGCCATGCAAATTAGATGCCCATCATGAGGAAGTGTGTATGCTAGTGCACTATTCTATTCGTCTAAGAAAACCTTTTTCCTTCTGAGCAGTTCTGCTAAATGCTTGTTTTATATTCTTGTAAAAAAAGAGAAGAAAGCTGATGGTAAATACAAATGTACTAAGTGTGGCAAAGTGTATAACAACTCGGATGGCATGCACCAACACCGATGGCTCACACCTAAGGTGGAGTAGCAAAGCATCATACCAAAAAAGTGTTAAATAGACAAGTTTGTGGAAGAATTTAAAGGGAATAAGCATCAGCTTATTATAGAGGTATCATCGCATCGAAGAAGCGCGAAATTCCTGTTAAAGAAGCAGTCACAAAGAGCATTTTACATGCACATATGTGCCAGCACGTAGATACACTTTCTCTTAAGTCTAGCTGGTAGGATTCGGAGCATCCTCTTCCTCATCTGCATTAGGATTGAGTGCAGCACGCATGAGGCGAACACGCAACCGGTCAATGTCTTCGCGTTCAGTTGGATGCTCCTGTTCTGTGTGTGATAACATCACATCCAACGGGTCAAAAGTGGACCCGCAAACACTACATCGGTACTCTATCCTGCGCCTTTTTTCAGGAGGACGCCCCTTTAGATCTTCGGACATAGAGGACTGAGGAGGCTCTAGGCCATCAGGTCTTCTCAGTGATCTCAAAGCTTCCTGAATTGATGGCGGTAGCTCAAATACATCTTTTACAAAATGTATAAATCATTATTCATTGTGATTAGTGGTAGAGCAATGGACACGGACTGTAATCAAACATTACCACCATGTGTCGTCTTGCTGTGGTGCACCATATCCGTCAACGTGTTACATCCCTCGAAGCATTGCACGCAGAAGTAGAACCTGCATTTACTGTGGCGCAAGAGGTGTTGGTGCATGACATCCAAGTTGTTATGCTCTTTGCCACACTTGGTACATTTGTATTTACCATCAGCTTTCTTCTCGCCTTCCACAAGAATATAAACCAAGCATTTAGCAGGATTGCTCAGAAGGAGGGAAGTTATCTTCCACTAATAGAATAGTGCACTAGCATACACACTTCCTCATGATGGGCATCTAATTTGCATGGCTTTATAACACAGCCGCGTACAGAGCAAATCCATGAGACATCCCACTTGCGCTGCTTAATCAGGTACTAAGGGGTTCTTGATGACGTTCTTATTGTACATGTAGGTTAGTCGGGAGCCATTGTGCTTAAGCATCTTCCAAGGCAAATACGTGGTGGCATAGGTAAAGAAATCCCCACTAGATTTAAGACAGACGTGATAATTAAAAAACCGCATATTTACTTTTATCGCCTCGAGGAAATTAATCTTGTCTTCCGGGTTGGTCATAAGTGCTTGGATTAACCTTCTCTCGTCGTCCATCTCATCGTTGGAACTTCCACTTGGGGCATCTAGAGCCGCAGATTTCTGCTTTGGCAGTTTCCTTGCTCCTTTAAAAGCACTAAAAGCCCTCATACAAAACCATCAGGCATCTCTTACTTGACACCATTAGAATTTCTAAAGTCTTACTTTGTGGCCTCTTTTATTCCTGACCTTGACTCATTTCTTCTGAATTTTAGCGACCAGGTATCTTTTGCGACATTAGTGGCGCCGATCTCCTGAACGGATCTCACTCGTAGGACTTAGATTTTATGTTTTTTACTTTGCGTAAGCAAAATTACCTGTGCATTTAAGTATAATGTTGCACAGTTAAGAACTAGTACACCGAACTCAAACATGCAAAATGTCCCCAAATGCACTATTTAGAAAGCTGAATAGGCCAGACTTGACGTAGTATTAGGATTAATTGACATCGCTGATAGACCCTTTTGACCGGTTGCAGATTGGTAGGGTTCGCAGAATCGTCTAGTATTAAAACATCCGACGAATGCCGTGCTATTGCATACGATCACCTATACCTATGCATTACAAACCACAGAAGGGGGTCACGACCTCATTATAGCTACTTCTTTTGAAATTCTATTCAAGGTTGTCTTCTAGATGGATTCAAAAGCCTTAGCTATGCCTCATTCCCTACCAGATGTATTTTGCTATGGCTGGATTTGGATATACCATAGTATTGTTATCACCTCACCCACACACCAAAGCTTTCTTGCAATGAACTGCTCACCCTTTAATTAAGTGCTTAATCCAGAAGTAGTCTGCAGTCGAAAACTATACCTACACCTGACAATGCAGTGAGATGCTAAATAAGTGTCACTACTTACTCCCATAATACTATGCTTGACAGGCAGTTGGTCCCAATCTTGTCTTCGCCAGCATTTTAACGATTTCTTTTTGGCAATTAACTGCCCTTAAGGCTAACCAAGTGGTAGTAGTGAGACCGAATCGTTGATGGGAATAAGTTTTACCACTACGGAGCTGAAAAGCATGGTTACAGTGGTATAATGAGATGATACCTTGATGAAACTAGAGCACGATCTGCACACTATCTTCAGGTCAAAATGAGCTCAGTGCGGTTCATGGATTGAGTTTATGGGATGCTACTCTCTGCAGCTGCCAAATTCCAGGATGCTACGATATTTATGCGATCACTTCACCTATCCGACGACTCCTTGCGTATGACCTAATCATCGTGCACTGATATGAGCCATCAATGCTTGTTAATTTTATGCGCTTTTGCAGTCAGCCATTAATGGAGCAGAGTCGATGATGAGCAAAGCAGACCACGGTCTCACTAATTTGTAGATTGAGTACACATTGCGGCATTATTTCCTCCGCACTCAATTCTCCCTCAATCGTAATGCAAGAGTCGCCAGTCCGACCAAGTCTGTCTACGATCCGTCACACCCATGCCCGATCTGATGAGAGAGGTGTCGACACATCCGGGAGGTTGTTCGGATATCCTGCGCCTACATGATTGCGTGCACATCGAAAATGACGTGTGGTCGGCGTCATGCTCATTTAGAACATAATAGCTTTTCAGGGATAGTTGGGTGGCGAATGGGTGACAACGACATGCGAAGTAGTCGTTCGCATCTACTTAAGCAATGGAATGAGTGTCTGTCAATGGGACAGGAAGTCCATTTCAATTTAGAGGGTAAGGCAAATGTTAGAGAATATCAAGAGGCAGAACATGAGGTGGATCCACTGGCAGCTGCGCCCTCATCGAAGGATGTCATCGCCTCTTAATCGGCTTAGGATTGTGGTCATTGTGATGAACGCATACACTGCGACAAATTGGCTGCGTTAACGTATATGTAGTTGGGTAGGCGCGATCAGTTCACAGTGAAACAACTTTACTACCCATTCACATTAAGGTGATCTGGTGTATTTCAGTCAGAATACGTAGTGAATCCGTAAGTCGATATTGCAAATGATTGTTTTGGGGATTTTTTGTGAGTTAGTCCTAAAATGACTTCTCATTTGCATAGGATGCCATTTGTTTTGTGTCAAGAATATGTTCTCGATTTACTCTGTCGCCCTGCGACCCGCTTCTCCAGTCCTCAGGTGAAACTCTGCTCAACAAATTCATAATCACTTGCTGCGCTGTCATAGGCGTAGAATTGTTTATGCAGAAGCATTGAAATCAAACTGTTGGAAATAGCCAAAGTGTTACAAGAATCTCAGGAAAGACCGCCAATTTGTTGCGGGGAGAAAAGTTTGCAGAACGTGAAGTCAGAAGGAGTAAAACCTCAGCACATGAATGTTTGCTTCAATGTTAGAGCAACGATGCAGTGTTGCACGACAGTGCAGCAGGTGACTATGGTAACGTTGAGCAGAGTGCGACAAATGTAGATGAGATGATTTGACGGAAAAAAACATCGACTAGTGGAAATGTGGGTTATTGAGGCACGGGTTACCAGAATGGCTGGAGATTAGTGGATCAGCGTGCAAAATGTGTGGACGGATGTCTACGATGCTGACTGATTTTTTGTTGATGATTCGATGCAACGACATCTTTAAAAGTACTGTTGAAAATGTCTTGCCTAAATGTGCATGTAGACAGTTGAGGAGGTGGAATTGTGGACAAATGCAGATAAGTGCGGAAATGGAGTCAAGCCAACAAGCGAATAGGCACACCGATGTGTAGGGAAAAGCAAATATGGCAGAATTATGCCAATTTACTTTATGTGAAATCAAGAGTTAAAATGCTGTAATGTGACTGGAGACGGTTGGTCCATTTCGCTCTTATTGAGCATCAGTGTGACAGCACAAGTAAAAGTCTTGTTGAAATGAGAGAGTACCAAATGGACTACTGAGATGTCAAATTGAGAGCAGTGGTCCTCTTGGTGATGACATGGTAATGGGCATTTCACATGTTTGGTTGTAAAAGAAGTAGATGGAGTACAGTCGCGACCTCTTGGCTCTCGAATATGTAACAGGCATGGATCACCAGATATTTGAGTCTACTCTAATCTCCCCTCCGAAGCGGCGCATTTGAGATGTCTCTATTTAGGTCTCTCCTCTTGTCTCCTTAGCACATCCCAATGCCAGATTGCAGAAGCTGTGCTGGGTTGTACGACGCCAAGAGCTATGAATTGGGTGCCAATAATCGTAGGTCATTGTTGGGACCTGCATCCATCAATTAGGGCATCACAATGAGGGATCGAGTAGCCGTCGTCCACCAGACCTGATTTCCGCGTGCGCAGCAGACGAAAATAGACACGAAATAAAGAGGAAACGAAGCAAGCTAAATTTTAAGATTAACTGTCTGCTCACCTAGCAGATTCCTTGTTCAATGCCACACAGAACCAAACAATAATGAGACTACTACCAGCACCACGATATCGCACTGCAACTTGCCTGCTAATACTTGTGCCAACAGAGTCTGAGCTAAAGTAGGCGCTCTCGACCGCTTACAACACTTCAGCCTTCCAGCCTCTACTGCGTTTGTAAATCGCAGTGCAGCGTCAAGCGTCCTTTGGCTTCGTGCAGTGTGTTCGAAATGTCACACGACCAGAATCAAGCGTGAATATTTCCTCCTTGTTTAACGGATGCATATTTTAGATCATGAATTTGCTACATGGTGTTGGCATGAACACTTGTTAAGACCTATTATGCAGCAGTAACAAGGCCAATATCTCAAGTGTGCTCTGTGCGGTGAGTTGTAACTTGCGGGCGCCAGGCCAAGGCATTGATTTCGATAACAAGAAGAGCCTTGATCCTGCTCACTGTTCTGAGTGGTAAGATTGTCTCATGTAATTGTCGCGTCGATGGCCCCACATTCCACTCCTTCCACAACAGCGCGGGCTAGTAGGCTTTTAAGGGATGTAGAATATCGCTTCACAGACCACAGAACTTTATGCTAATCTCATTGTGTTAATGTCACTTAGTAAAGCCTTTTGTAAATCAACTGGCCTACCGATGTTTAGCAGTGGTGGGGACCGTATCTACTAACTCTCATCGCGAAGATTAGCATTCATTGTGCGATTTATCCAAGTCTCTTTGTTAATACACATGCCACTTGGGCCGTGCTTTCAAACATTAAAGTGCATTTGCATGGTACGTAAGAGCACTTCAATTAATCTTCTGCCTACCTCTGAATTAAAAACCCAACGAAATCCTTTGTTTTAATGGGGATTTTGTGGCATCCATAAAGGATTATGCGAAGATCAGGACAGTTGAGGGTCGGACCGATTTCGCATTACACTAAACGTGAATAAATAAAAATAAAATAAATGGAAACATGAATCTCCTCTACTTTGCCGGAAGTCTTCGACGTAAACTTGTTTGTTCTCACTACAGCTACTTGTCAAGTTTTGCGCACATAATATGCTATATTTAAGCATACCAATGCAAGGAGAGAAGAATCCAATTTTGTTCAAACAATTGGGGTTAAGACAGGCCAACTAGACACAAAAAAGCTAATAGCGCGCCTATTTTTCTCACTTCGCATTGCATTGCTATAGTTTGATTTAGCATCAGCAGCATCAAAGGGCTACCATCAGTAACTAGCAAAGTTATGTGTTTTGAGGAGAGCCAAACTCGTCAATTATTCGCTAAAATTGATGTTGAGGTGATAAGAGCGTGAATCATTTGCAATAAGTGCCATAGCAACTTGGGGATAATTATCAAAACTTTATCCAAACACTGGCTGATTAAGTTTACGTCTGGTAGCTGACTGAGCTTTACAGATGCACACTTCGTTTCTTTAATGATACGGAGAATTTTGGCCACATTGGTCCGTGCCCGAACATAAACACAGCCTAATACGATGTATGTAGATGTGTTGGCGCATATTTGGTGATGTTTTGTCACTGGGTCTTAACTTTGGTCATTCTGAAATCAACAGGTCCAATCCACTCTCCCCTAGTAAGCCACAATGCAAGTGCACATGAGGTAAAGTTGCTTGCGACCTGAATAATTTGATGACAAAGACACCTTTTAATGAAGTAAGAAATGATTCGGACATAATAAAGACGAGTTCGGATATCATCTGTGCTATCAGGGCACCAGACAACGTGTATCTGTCACAGCTTCGCTTACACTATGTGAAGTCAAGGATCAAGTTATTTGCCCAATCACTGGAACAAACCTTGAAAGAAATCAATGTTATCGTCAAAATGTGCAGCAATCAGGCATTCTGGTACTTAACAACAGTACGGGGCATAGGAGGTGCAAATTGAGTCCGTGAAATTGGTCGCGTCTTTTGCAGAGTAGGTGCAATCTGCAGTCAGTAGGTGGCTGTGTAGGAGAATCACCTGTGGACTCTATGTACTGTTGTAACTGACGCTTATGTTAATAAATATCTGTTTTAGGAAGCGCCTGATACCAAATTGACATACGTGACTTAGACACATTAGCAGCAATCATAAAAGTGATAGATGAATAAACAAGCGTCTTGCTGATATTGGTCTAGGATACCGACGCAAAGTGGTTAGGTGATATTTTGACCTGGGAATCCGGATGTTTCAAACATTGTCAGGTTCTATATAAGAGAAATGCCCATTGGAAAATTAAGGTTCTTCCATTTTACTTTAAATCCCTTAATAAAGTCTACTAAAATGTCCATAAGCACTCAAATGTACTGACGCACTGAATTTGTGAAATTTAGAGCAGTTAGTAAAGCAGTAGGTACATAAGCGTCTGGCTCAAATGCTCAACTTAGACTGACCTTTGGTGATTGTAAGTTGTCAAGGGGTAAGGCTTGGATTAAACGCTTCTGTCCTTGCTAAAATTTTACGGCATTATAAAGTTTATAATTTAGAGGTCAAAACACTAGTGGTTAGACACTTAGGTGCCTCAAGCAGCCAAATTTTATGGCTCTGATTGAAGGCAAATTTGCTCTTTTAGGGGGCAAAAGCCAAGCCTCATTTCCAGAGGCTAACAAAATGCCATGATTTGTAGCTATCACACCGGCTGGCATACGCGCATCTTCTATGAAACATTCTTAGCCAGTATATCGCTTTTGCACAAAAATGTCGAAATTTGGAGTGGAAATAAACCTTAATGCTGATGAATTCACAGGCAATTAAGTAGTGCGCTTTGGCTACTGGTAGGTGTGGCTTCGCCGACTTCACCTTGTCAATTCCAACCCATCAGCCTTGCTTCTACAGACTGAAAAATTTGCAAATGAAACAATCCATGGCAGTCAGTGCACTAGAGTCATTAATTTGTCAACACAACAGTCGGTAAAGAGCAGCTAAAGCCACTACAGCGCCAAAGTCAGTTGGTGGTACACTTAATCCTGCTTGACTCATGTCGCCTTTAGTTTCATAACGTTCGTAACGGTCAGCAGATGGTCGGGTGTGAGCGATTTCATGAGACCTATTACAGCAGCCTCGAAGAATGGCGAAGCGTCCATGTAATGGCTATGTATTCGTATCCACCGGGTCTATTTCCTGTGCATTTAGCGAATAGTACTTTGTTAATTGGCAGCAGGCCCATAGACCGCGACATCCACGAACAGGGGCGCAATGCAACCTAAACGGTAGCTATTCATCTTGCTACTCTTAATTAATTTAAGTAGCAAAGATTTTACGCATTGGCTCTTCCGACTCCGACATCAAGTCCTCACTAAATCTGGCAAAATACAAAAGTATACAGCTGCTTGTTAAGAACCACACACAATGCGACAAGAAGGCGCAGATTAGAGTGTACTAGATCATTTGGAAAACGGATGCTTTAGGTGCGTTTTGAATAAAAGTAGGGGATGGTTATGGGAAGATAGCTGGCAGAGGCGCCTACCAAACCATGCCGATCGGTTAATGCGCTGACTGGCGAGTGGAGAATGGTTAAAAGCTTTTACTTGCAACTTTGAATGCTATTGCCACGACGTGTCTCGTAAAGCCTTTTAATGAGCCCATTTTTGTTGAAAATTTTTGCAAACTTGGGTGATATCAAAGTCTAAAAGTGAATAAATAGAAGTGGACTGCGGAAATTAAAGATAATCAATTTAATAGAGGATACCAGAATCTACCAGTATAGGTGTCAGACTTGATGGGAATGTTATTGGTAAAATAATTTGCGTCGTGAGAGAGTGGAAGTGCATTAACCGCTGTGTGGTCCGGTCAGCACGAAGTCTAATCACAGCACGCTTCACACTCCTTTGTGCGAGGAGCAGAAAAAATGCCAGCAGAATGATGACGACATGTAAAGACATGTAGCCATACCAGGGGGTGTAGTTGTGTGTGTTGTCTGGATGAGCCAAATTCGAAAGAGATAGCAGAAAAAATATTGATCCGAAAATAAGATGTCTCAACCTTGAGTTGTAGTATTACAAAACTCGATAAATCATGTTGACTGCAATAGGGCCGAGAAATTCGCCTATCTGCGTCATTCTATCACTCAAGTGATTATTCGAACATTAAGGAATTGGGATTTTTAAGCAAATTTCGTTCACCTGTGGGAATCATCTCTCGACATTTTACTGCTTTATCAAGATACGATAATTCGAATGATGATAATGTGTTGGTTTACATGAAAGTGAACCTCCTCTGCTTGGACATGGTGACCATGTGTATGCCTGTGCCCATCCTGCTAAGTTTTCATCGCAGTTAATCGGGTGATACTAGCAAAAAGATACGTAATTGCGGGATATTTTTAATTATCAGAGGGCGTTAAAGATCTGATCGGGCAGTCTTCCGTTACCATAAAACTTAATTGAACCTGGTCTTACAGTAATGAATATCACAGCCTATTTTTAAGTCCCGTAGGCCAATCTGGGAGGATCGGTGAGGACTACGACACACGCGAACATCCAAGAATTAGCTGCGGGAAGAAAGACGCTTATAGAATATTAGGGTAGGAAGGCATTCTGTGTTCTTCGACACATTGTACATTATCCAAATATGCAGCTACACTAACTGCTTGATACCAACAACTCGCGTTTTTCAGACTATAGTCTGATCATAATCTGGGTCACTGAAAGTGCGAGGAAAGATATACAGAGCCCAATAAATGGCACTGTACAGAGACCATGACTCATGTGTATGTCTTACGGTATGTGGGTATAGGTAATCATAATAACTTCTCAAGAGTCCATGCGATAGTATGTTTTGCGTTTAAATCCACATGCGATGCGTTGGAGCTTTCGACAACTAACAAATCTGCGAACGCTATTAGGCGACTGTCAGTAAGAAGAGTTTATTGATGATGCCTGGCCATCTTGATATTCTGTAGACGCTGATGTATTTAACTTTATGAATAGCCGCTTCAAGAACATTTCGTGTGTCTGACTTTGCTGCACTAGTTCTTCCTTATGGACTCATACTTTTAGCTGTACAAGTTATTATCAAATGCAAAGCGCAATAACATGCAATTTGAAGATCCAGACTTGAGCTCTACAAGTGAGATCGGCTTATGTGATCGACGCTACGAAGGTTGCAACTGATAATTTGTCACCAAAACACGAAATAAATGAGAGAATGTCAGGGCACGAAGAGGTCAGAGAGTAAGACTGTAGAAATGTTAACTGTGTCAATAAGGAGACGCTCAGCGATTGTGCACTAATGCAGCCCTCAATTTTAGAGGTCTAGAGAAACTATCAATGCATAGGAACGTGGTCCCAGATACTTCAACTGGAAGTTCGACGGATAAGACGGGATACAGGAGAAAGATAATCCAATCACTTATCACCAACTCAGAAGACAAGATCGAATTCCTAGCAAGAAAAGCGTATGTGTGATTTTTCACTTATCACTTATCTCCAAATATCGCTGGTATTTAACTTACTTGTTTTATTCCATCAATAATCATTAAAGGATGCTTGATAACAATGACCATCAATGGCCATCAAGAATCCCTTCATAGGTGGTCGAAGAACGCAGCTGCGATGCCTCCTGGATTTGTTTTGTATGCAGCTGTGGCAATTGCGTTCCATGAGAAGAAAATAATATATCATATGGTAATGCTCAAATTAGCGTGCTATTGTTTCCCTCTAAGAACAATTTCTGTTTCTGTAATTTGCTTAGTTCCTAGCTTTGATTTGCTGTGAAAGGTGAAGTGGAGGCAGAAGATAACGACTTGAATATGATGCGCCAGCACCTGCTGTCGCACAGCAAATGCAAGTTCTACTTGTGTGTGTGTGTTGTCTCGAGAGATACAACACCCCTTTAGGAATGGATCGTCACATCATGACACACATTGGTAAGGTTTGATTGAGGTCAATGTCCCCCGTCTTCCCAGTAAATCAAAAAATCATGCTTTATATGTTCTTTAGTTACAGAAGATAGTAACAGGCTACGGGTATCAGTTAAAAAACTTCCGGAAAGATTGAGAGATCCTAAGGACTTAGAGCCTCCTCAATCTCCTATGCGCAAAGAGCAGGTGAGATGCCCTTCTAAAGAAAGGCTTAGGAAAGATTGCCGCTGCGTTGTCTGCGGACTTACTTTCGGTCGCTCGGATGTGGTGTTATTACACACAGAACACGAACACCCAACTGAACGAGGTGTAATTGACCGTCTGCGCCATGGTCTCCTCCGTGCTTCACTCAATCTTGGTGCAGGTAAGCAAGAGAATGCTCCAAATCCTGCCTGTAAATTCCAATAAATCATGCTTTACGTGTTCTTTAACTATAGAAGATAGTAATAGACTACCGGCATCAGTTAAAAAATTTTCGGAGGAATTGAGTGATTTCGGGGAATTGGAGCCTCTTCAATCGCCTATGCGCAAAGAGCTGGTGAGGTGTCCTTCTGAAGAAAGGTCCAGGAACGATTATTGCTGCATTGTTTGCAGGCTCACTCTCGACCGCTTAGATGTGTCGTTATTGCACACAGAATACGAACATCCAACTGAACGAGGTGTAATTGACCGTTTGCGTCATGATCTCCTCTGTGCTTCTCTCAATGTTGGTGTTGATGAGGGAGAGGATGCTCCAAATCCTGCCAGCCTGTCCTAGAAGAAGAACAAATTTTAGTGTTGCTATGCATAAAACAGAAAGCTCTTCGTAATGACTTTATCAAATTAGAAGTTCGCGCCGCATATATTGTAATTGATGAGAAAAGTCTGCTTATTCAAGAAGCTTTTATTTATTCCATTTGAAATCCATCTGCTGAGCTTTACCATTTATGCAACTTCTTGGTTGGTGAATGGGTTACTATACCTTGTTTAAGAGCCTTTGGATACATGCAGCCAGTGAGTTCCTGCATGCTTGGGACAAAGTAAAGTCTAGTTGAAACAATAACAGCTAATTTTAAGTGAAACCCAGCAACGCCTTTCCGCACTTGTTGGTGTGAATAATGACGGAGGTGATGTGAGAGGGAATCAGCAGGTGGTTCACGAAATGAAACAGGACGGGCGGAAATTATCCTTCGCATCGCATGCATAGATACACTCATGTGAAATACGCTAAGTTCATCAAATCGTTTCTAGGATTCGGGCCAAAACTGCACGAATGTCTACACTGGTCTGGCATCGTGGTTAGTGGTTAAACAATTTAGCAATAACAATCAACTTGCAACATACCTTGACTGCTGAAGGCAAAAATTAACAGGGGTACGCCAAAAATGCAGCCCATAGGGCAAGAAGATGGGCAACCACTCTTAGCTTATAAAAGTAGGACACAATCCAAATCGGTTTTCTGATTCATAGGAGAGGTGTGTCTCATCGCGGAAGAGGCTGTGTTACCATTTACCAAAATACCTGTCTCTTACTGCGGATTAGCTAAAGTCCAAATCAACATAAATTTAGCAAAACTGTGACCCACGAAGTTCACCAAGACTTCGCAGACTTTTAGTGATATCAGGTTACTGTAAATGTAACAAAAATATAGACTAATAGAAGATAGGAATCCAGCTTTGGTCCAAGTAAAGTTTGATGTGTTCTGGACTAAGGTCTGAAAATGACTCTCTGCCACGCTGCCACATTGTCATCTTCTGCGCGGCTGCGTTGCTCATAACTGTGCAAAAGCATGCTTAAGGAGAGGCGATTGTCCACGGTCAGTACAGACGAAAATGTGACCGGTGAGAAGTGAAAGATTTGCACCAAGACATCCAAATGCTTAGCCCTAGCAGCATTTGTTTCTGTTATGTAGGCGAGACTGGAAAAAAGGGCAGTGTTACACAGAATTGTTTCAGAATTATGAAGTTAGGTGCTTTTCATGCATCAAGGGTGAACGCAGAACGCTACTAAAGGTGGTCTGAGCACTACCGTAACACCTCCCTAAGTGAGTCTCATATCATGCCCCAGCCCTTAGGACACCATCCACCAGCAATATGCATTCAACTCCACAGCCTCCTACTAATCTCAATTTAGTAGGGCTCGCTTTACGATTCAAAGGATTCATTACTGAATTCATCAAATTGCCAACCTCTTTTATAAATTGTGTATGGCATATACCATATATAGTATAGAGTATACATAATATATGCAGTATTCCATGTTGGAAGCGGATTCTTTTAACTATGCTCCACTCGCCACTGCCAACACATTAACCGAGAGGCATGGCTTGACAGGCACCTTTTTGAGCTGCTCTTTCCATATTATTCACCTACTTCTATTCAAAATGCTTCTAAAGCCATCCATTTTCCAAAAAGCAAGACAAACTCCTATTCGTGTCTTCTCTTCACCATTGCATGTAGCTCTCAATGTGGATCTGTAAACGTTTGTAATTTGTCAGATTTTGCCGAAAACGCGATGCTGGGTTCGGAATGGCCAACGCGTAAACTTTGCCGGAGAGATTTAGTAAGGGCAGTGTAATTGTTAACTACTGTTTTGGTTGCATTACGCATCTGTGAAGAATGTCGAGGTTTATGGGTGTGTCGGTAGGTATCAAAGTAACATTCTCTGGAAAGCACGGAGAACGGGCTCGATAGCTACGACTACAAGAACATTGCACGGATGCTTCACAATTCTGCAAGGCTGCTGTAATAGCCACCACGGAACCGCTTACAATCTATCATCTGCTGATCGTTGTAAACGTCATAAAATTGGGATAATTATGAGTCGAGTAGGACCAAGTGCACCGCCAACTGCCTAGAGAGCTTTGATGGCTTCCACTGCTCCTCATCGACTATTTGTTGGCAAAATACCAACCATCTTGCATTAAATTATATAGATTGAGTTTTATGGACAAATTTTCTAGTCTGTAGAAGATCTCTTGCGGAGGAATCGACGGGGTCGGAGTCGCCCGACCACACCTCTTGGTGGCCAAAACACATCACTTAATTGCTCATAAGATCCAACAGCATCAAGTCTTACATCTATTTCCCCTTTGGCCTTGATAAGAGTGCTTTGGGGAAGCTGCGCCTATGCCTGCTGGTGTGATGGCTACAAATCTCTGCATTTCGCTATCATATGGAAATGGGACTTGTCTTTTCCTGAATAAATAGTTTATCGGGCAAATTTTTCTTCAGTCAGTAGTACAGGGATTTAGCATTATGAGGCACTTACGTACGTTACCATTATTATTCTGACCTTGTAAATAATGCTTTACTCATGCACGATGTCTTGAAAAATTGTACCAATTGCAAAGCATTGATCGGGCTAGAACCGCTGTCGAGGATCTTGTCTAAGTGACAGGGCCTACTGCCCTCACCACAAGGCAGACAAAAACAGCGCTCTAAGAGAAGAAATGCCTTTCATTCATCAAGTCTCACGGCAAAGTACATTATAGATTCTTGAATTTTCCTCCAATTCACATTTTGCAACTATAGCTATCGTAGACGTGCCATGTTCGCCAAATAATTGGTATAGCTTATATAGGAAAGCCATAAATGAGACCGGGTTTCTCCGCATACCGCATAAAGACTTACCAATGCGAGACGCACACAAATTTGTATTGTCCTGCAAGTAAATAGATGCAGGGAAAATGCACTCCTTTTGTCGTTGGTTCAATCTAGTAAGCAGACACAGTGGGACATAATGCAAGTCGCAATGCGTAAGAGCTTATGGAGTGTAGTAGGAGACGCAGGAGACACCCAGCGATGGTGTGTTGGAGTAGGTCATGAGAAAGGAGGCGTTGACAAGAGAGCTCCTTTTAACCCATTTTGAATACGTCATCAGGCCTTCTTCTTAAGTATGCGGCTTGCTACCTAATGTCTGCGAAAACGAAAGGGAGGGCTTCACATCATATCGCAGAGTTGCATCGAGCCCATCAGGCGGGCCAAATGAGGATTAAGGCTGACGCATAAGGCATCTCTGAGGATGCGGCATGCTCGATAGATGAGACAGCCCTGTTTACTCTCATCTTTCCTTATCAATCCACACCTGTCATTACCTGACCTAGGCGAGTAGTGTAGGCTGTTCTGATCCAGTCCGATCTGGTCAGATCTCGTCAAACCTAGTCATGCGCAATCTCACTGTGCTTCTGTAGAAGAGCATGCATATTGAGCTCGTTATAGCTACCGTAATAGGTCTCTAGATTCTGATATTTAGACATAGAAAGCATTTGTGGCACAGCAAACGTAGCGTAGAGTAAAAATCTATTGCGGAATCAATGATTTGGTCCTAGAGACTGCCGTTGGAAGGGCCAAAATGCGCCTTTTAAGCCTATTCTTGATTCAATGTTTGAATGAATTAGTGACCTGCGCTACTTTTGGCAATAGTGCTTATAGCTAAACTTAAATATGTGCGAAGTTAATTGACTGCTCGGCTGGAGGAGACAAGGACTGGAAATGGACACAGTACGATAAATTTTTCACAGCGCTGTGGTGCAGCGTGCCTTAGTCCCTTTCTTTTCACGTCTATTCATAAACTAGCCCACTTGTCTTTTCATCAAGACAGGTGGCTGGGCAAAATTGGATTTATTTGCTTTTATAAAGCAAATTTAGATGTTTTAAATTAGAGCACTCTTGGCGCTTTGGAACAACCATTTTTCCATGTGATTTACATCGGAGGGCATATTATTTAATATGGTAACCATGCACAGGTTTAAGAAGGAGATATCACAGAGAGAGGAAGTTTTTTGGCATAGCTTAGCCTTCGTTTCTACGTTATCCATCTGCTTTGACTCTCCGAGACATAAAGAAATTCAGTTAAGGAACAGGATGGCAAGATCATAAGAGAAGAGAAAAACAAAGCAGGAAATAGATGCTGATACATAAAGGAATGGCAGGAACGCCGCTGTAAAGCATGATGAGTATAAAGGACGATGCAACGCAGAGAGGAGCATGTCTGATGGCATGCTTTGTGATTGACCTCTTCGAATCTGATGCGTGTGATCGATTGGAGGTACATGCCGCGTGGTTTCTTCCAGTGCCATCTTATGTAAGCTTTTGATAGCATTACTTGTACGTAAGTTTGTTGGAACAAACATCACTCGCCTTTATGCTTCATTGCTTGGTCGAATTTGATGCATTGTGGGCCATGCGAAGGAGGCGGAAGAGATGAAGAAGAGCCACCGATGCTAACGCGCACTAAATCAAGTGCGCTGCCAATTCTAGGCTGCTTGTCCTCAACGTTTTACACTTGGTATTTCTTTTTGCGAGGGCCACACGAGACAAGTAGAGACAAGGCGATTGGTATATAAGCAGGCACAGCTCAACGCGCAAGTCAGTATCAAGGAAAGCAGAGACGAAAAATGGTGTGGGGAAGTTGGCCATGTTCGTATCCATGGAAGTGGGCACCGTGGAGGGAGCTTGAGAAGGGCTCAAAATATGGACAGAAGTGGGTGTTGTGGTCTGTGCAGAAGCCGCACTGCTGGTCGCCGTGTGAGAAGAAGCCACAATGGTAGTCGCCGTGTGGTCAGCCGTGGGGATGGTCGCAGCAGTGGTGGTAAACAGCAACCACCATCGAGGGTGTGCCTACACCGACGCTTGTGAAGGCGCCTCCACGTGCCATGGAGGTGGAGGAGCTAGTCTGCGGCGTGCATGCCCTCCTCTACTTCTCTCTTGCTTTGAAAGCGCAACTATTGCTATTATTTCTGTATATCGCTTTTGACTGCTCAATAAATGATTAGACATCTTTGCTTCAGCTTACACCGAGATTCCCTTTTGGTATTGTTCTTGCTGGGTATGGGAGGGGCATTTGCAGCTTTAAATAAAAGTACTTTCGCCTCCTATTATTGCACTCGATTGTTTCAGAGCTTCGATTATTTTGCACTTGTTTTTTTTAAGGTTTTGGATGGTAGACTTCAGAACACTTCTGCTTCGCTGTTAAAAGCATTATAGGTGTGCTTTCGGAATGTGTTGCGATAACTATAACATGCATTACAATTATTGCTTAGCGTTGAAGTGTTTTAAGCAACACTGAAACTCTTGTGACCGCGAAAATTAGTTGAAAGCTATGCTAAGACATTTAGCTTACAAATTCAAATGCGTTTACTGATTCCTGGCTGCTTTAGGTGGGAATTTCTAAGTAGTCGTAATTACTTGAAATTGTGCTGCAATGCAGTCGTGACACTGTCAATGACTTGTCATAGTTAGCAATGATGATTGTTTTAAATTGCGGCCTGATAATTTGCTGTCTCTTGCGGCTGCAAGTGCACTTCAAGGAAGAGATTTGTGGCAGAGGATTTGGTGTCGCCTCTTAACGGTTACATGCCACTACTAATCCTGTATTCGAATTATAATGTGGCCTTATTCGGAGGTATGAATATAGAACAGCTTACTGCACTCCACCAGCAGACAATAAAATTCGTAATACTCATGAGTTTTCAAGTGTTTTTTACAACTACCTTTTTCTGCTAGTAACGACCATGGTTAACACACTCCTTTGCTATCCTACATAGGCGCATTCGCTGATGGCATTGTTCAATGATTTGAGAATAAACTAGAAAACATATCTTACCAAAATATGCACGAGGAATTAATGAATTTTCGATGCATCCGGTGCCTTTAGAAGGCTATATTCCTAAGCAGGAGCTGGAATGGATATGCATCCATCTCTTTAGCCGTTGTAGAACTCAACAACAATTGTACAGATCCACCCTTTATCAACAGCACATTAAATACACTAATGTGCCTCTGATGGCTATCCCATCTACAAACTTTTCCCCGCATTTATATCGCTAAGTGCGGTGACTATGGCCCTAAATGGCAGAATCTTACTACATCTGCAGGTGGCTACTTCGCTCGCCTTTGGGAGGCATGAAAAGTAGCGCCTTAATTATACAGCTCTGCATTCTAACATTTATCACCGTTTCCAAGAGCCTTTAATTTGGATTGCGCTGTACATACCTTGGCATTAATGATGGCGTCGTTTAACTGGCAGCACCTCATGCTGCAACAAGAGCAGTCCTCTGGCAACGAAAATGGAAGTCCCCAATTCCATTCGAGTGAGGTCAAGGTGCTAGCATTATCAGACAGTACGCCTAACGGCAGAGATTATAGGTCGTCTAATGTTCTTTACTTCTGATTTTACGAAAGTCGCGCTCAGCTCTTCTCAACTTGACTGAGTGATTTCATGCCCTGTTTCCTCTTTGCTTGCCCATTCCAAAATAGTTTCCTGATACGCCGTGTCCCATTGCCCCTCCACTGGTGGGTAATCACGAATTCGTCTATGTTTTAGCCCTCATCTCCTCTGTAGACCTATCAGACGTAAGAAAATGACAAGGAGTTTTGCAAAGGTTTCAACTTGGTTATCTATCATTTCCAGCCAGATTATAGTGAAATGGACTTAATCTTGCTCGCCGTTTGGACAATTGATTTTAGTGGGGGAATTTGTGGACAAAATAACGAACCAGAGAAAATGTCCTCATGTATTGGATTAAATGTCCTTAAAATGTCTACGTTCTCTGCTGATCGCAGATTTTGTTAGCTATGACGAATCCATGGGTGCATAGACGCGATGCGTGCCAGGAATGGCCATATTGGGGATAATAAGTATTGGGAGCTGAGCTGCGGTCAGAGGCAGAACTTTTATGAGCCACTGCTCTTAGCGGCTATAGCAACACCTGCTAGTGTGCCTTTCTGAACATATTTATTGCTTAGAAGTTGATCAGAACCAATGTGCCTCACACTTTGGCGCTGCCCAGCAGATCGTTGATTGATTTTCATCGTTTGTTAAATCAGTACCGATTTCGTAAATTGGCTTATTTGCCTGAGGGTAATCAGTCTGTTGCGCCTTAAGCATTCCAATGTGCTCCGGCTTTTTAATTAAAATAAGTTCCTAGGTTATTTATACTCTAGCACGAGGTCTTGTATACACCTATTTGCGTTTGCATGGGTGTCATCGGTTTATATGGCTTTTGACCTCACCAAAGTTAATTCCCAAATTTCCTATATCCCTGTTGTGTTGCATAGCTATCACCTTGTGTGATTGCAGTGGATTCAGCTCAGCCTTACAGAGATTTACACGCCAAGCACCACTACCAAGTTGGTCAGTGAAGGACGACAATGAGTGCTGGTGTCAAGACATGGCCTTAGAATTTTCTAAAAGTTCCTGCTGATACAGCCGAATTCGTCCATTTGTTGGCTCTTAATGCAACAAGTTGTTGAAAAGGCGGATTTTGAGGAAACGACGATGTAAACAGTTTGCGAAATACAAAAGCTAGAGGCATGAAATCCTTTTCCTACCCATCCGCCATATTAGAAAAGGCAACGCCTCTGAATTCTGTGCCACTTTAATAAAATGGCTTAGCGTATCTTAACATGACAAAATGGTCTAATAAATTTTATTTACCACCGAACTATTCTGCATATACATCCATTTAAGCGCGTAAATAGCCGAGTTTCGCCCGCATTCACTTGTATAAATTCTTGGCACAGTTTAATTGACATTACATTCTAAATGCCTATCAAACCATAGAATTATCAGGAAAAGTTCGAATTTTTTTCCTGAGGAATAATAAAAACTGAGAACTGAGCCCAGTGTGTCAAACAGACAGGATTATTTGCATTTGCAGACATTAACCGACTAAAA
Source organism: Taenia hydatigena (assembly GCA_036345935.2). Taxonomy (NCBI): domain Eukaryota; kingdom Metazoa; phylum Platyhelminthes; class Cestoda; order Cyclophyllidea; family Taeniidae; genus Taenia; species Taenia hydatigena. The sequence continues at coordinate 3,991,775 of JADWOT020000010.1, forward strand.
GGAGGTTATCCCATTCCATCGAGTCTTTTTCACTTTGTGTAACCAGGTCCCTTCGCAATATTTGTCGATCCAATGACTATAGTAAATAAATACGATAAAAGGAAATATAAAATTAATGGAGATCGATCACAAGTGTGGTATTTTACATTTAAAACCATGCCACAAATTCATTCTAACAAGCCGTTTTAAGTACGCCTGTTACGACTGGCAGTGATGTCTGCATCAATGACTACCGTCAGCATAGGGACGTTCATGCTCAGGATCAACAATGGAATCTACGAAGCTTTAAAAGCGACCATCGAGCGACTCAGTGCCTTTACTGATCAGGCTTTGCCTGTGCCTTCAAGACTTGCTCAATCAGTACATTCTCTACACAGGAAACGGCATCTACTTCATCTGAAATTCAGAAATGCCTTATATTTAAGCCAAGATCAAAGCAGTGATTGATTGCGGTGGAGAACTTTGAATTGAAATCAACCAAAGAAGGTACTATGTTTTAAGCGCTTAGCAATATAAAGAAATGTGCTGAACCATCGCCACTGATATCCCTCCAAGCGAGTAAAAAGCTCTTATTTAGGATAGGCCATCTACTGACACAATTGCTTTTTACGCATTAGGAATGATTCCATGCATATCATCAGTCGGCGGGCGTTTTAATTACAAGGAAGGCTATTTCTTATCCCTCCCTGAACAGCCACAACTTGGGTTTGTCATCCTTTCTCTCCACGACATTTTCAGAGATAGAGGAGAAAGTGGAAGGAACAAAGCAGGCCAAATCCACTATGGTGCGGAACAACTTAGGTCACAAGAGATAGTTGAAGTAAGCCTGTGCATTTTCCACCCCACCTAAGGGCTTGAAGATCGAATAGCAGCAGTCTCGACGCTTAGCAAGAAGTCATTTGATTTGCATTCGCATACATTTTTACCTATTGATTGTAAGTTCAATGCATTCTTGAATATTTTTAGGTAGTTCCACATAGTCACGAGCTAAATTTCCTTGTCTTTGTTGCACAGTGTTTTCCAATGCACCTCCATCATCACAAAGTAGTTGACTTGGCCAAATCAAAATAGCTAGTAATAAATCTCTTGGATGAACTCGAGAGTTTGCGTCGTTTCTTTAATGAGCGCTCACTGCATACTGCCTTGCTCTCGGATGCAAGGCCATGCTACCCCCCAATAATTCGCACAATGGGGGCAAAGCGACCATCCACTAATGCCGTATCCCCATTAATGGCATTTCTCATTGTGATTTGAACAAACCTGTCACAGAATGCATGGACTCAGGCACTGCTTGAAGAGGTATTAAGTCTTGCTCTTAACCTATGACTTCTTTCCCAGATTCGGGTAAGAGATGTTTTTCGTTGTTACTCAGCGCACTCCTGGAGACGTGCATTGACTAGCAGCTTGCAATAAGTCGGCTTGCGCCGATTTACAAATTGCAGTTAAAACAGGAAGAGTGATATAAATAGTTGCATTTTAAGTTCCAAGCTGGTTTCCTGTTCAATTTGATGCTATTTTATTATATGCAGAAAGTGCATTGTGCTGCGATTCTAAATACAACCATAATCAACATGCAAATCTCAATACAATTTAATTGTAGCTTTAATGAGGGTACAAATTTGGAAGAGCCTAGGGAAGGTAGGTGAGGGGTCTGTCGCTCAATCAGCTGAGACGTATCGAAACAGAGGCGTACAATGAAGTAGATGCACCCATCCACAAACCTACTTAGGTGGCGATTATTTAGGGCTGTTTACTACCGCCTCCTTCGGCAACTGCATTGGATGCTGAAGGCCTTGTAGACGACAATGCCAACAGGGATAACGTATGCATAAAAACATTCTTTCCCTGATTAGTCCGAGTCTTAAAATCTGCTGTGTGCTACTTTAGACCATAGAAACAGTCTCATTAGTGGCATCGGTGCGCTTTTAATCGTGAAATGTGCACGAATCGCGTCGAACGGTTCAGCATATAACCAGCTTGAAAATCCCTCTAATCGAGAATCAGTAGAAGTAGTTGATTGACATTTTCAAATAGGCCTTATAATTCGTCATTTCTGAGCTCCATCGCTTTTTGCGTAGCAGGCCTCCGACTGCTTTAGGTATTTTAATTTTGCATACCAGCCCTTGATTGTGCAAGCCTATGTATTGAACCTGCAAGACAGCATTATAAGGATGAAATAGCGTCAAAGAAATTATAAATGGTTCGCAATGTCATAAAGAACGAAACGGAGACGAAGGAGAGGAAATTGGTGTGACAATACGAAGTGCAAAAAATAGTGCCGACTTCAACTCCATTTCATGCGTCTCGACGTTTTGATATCAATTTCGCTTCCTTGGACTTCGATTCATTCATTTCAACGTTGCGATATACATCCCTTCTTCTTCGACTCTATTGAATTTAGTTTGATGTTTGAAGATGAATTTCTTCTCTTTCGGCTGCTTTTTATGCATTTCGTCTTTTGAATATCAACTACACCTCCTTCGATTTCATTTCTTGCCTTTTCATGTTTTATTATTTATTTCGCTTTTGGTTCAAATTCAGGCATTTTGATGTTATGAAATTACTTTCCTTCCTTTGGCTCAATTCCAATCATTCCGATGTTTTGACATCAGTTTCTCTTCCTTTGATTACATTTCATGCCGTTTGAGGCTTTGACATCAATTTTCCCTCCTTCGACTCCATTTCATGCATTTCGAACATGTTAAGCCAATTTTACTTCAGTCGGTTCCATTGTATTCGGTCCGATGTTGTTATATCCATCTATCCCTACATCTACTCCATTTTATGCTTTTCAAAGTTGTGATATCCAAATCCCCTTCTTTTGACCGCGCTTTATGCATTTTGACATTGTTAAAGTAATTTTCTCTTCTTCGGCTCTTAAGGAAGCGGTATGGCTCAATGTCACTTTTCCCTCTTCTTTATTTCATGTTTTGGACGCTTTGAAATTAAATTCCCTCTTTTATTCTCTTTTTATATATTTTAGTGTTTCATTACCAAATTTCCTCTTTTTTTGGCCTAATTCATGCATCATTTTGTTATCAATTCTTTTTACCCTTCCGTTTGCCATTTTTCATGCATTCTAGCTTTAATTTTAATTCTCTTTTTCGTTGGTTCTATTCCGTTTCGTGCATTTTTATTTTGTGAATCAATTTTCCTCTTTCGTTGACATCATTTTTTGCACTTTAAGTTCTGGGTTAAATTTACCTGTTTATTATCTTGCTTTTTTGCCTTTATTGTCAATTTCTTCTCCCTTAATGCTTTTCGTACATTTGACCTGATTAGTTTAATTTCATTTCTCTTTGGTCTCATTTGGTGCATCAAATGCTTCAAAGACTTAATTTGCTTCAAGCACTAATTGGTGTCTTTATTCTTATAATGAACATCTAAAACTGCGCTAGTTGCAGAAGGCAAGGCAATACCAGCGAATCAATGAGGGAATTTCAATGTGTCCAATAAACAATCCTTTTCGTCTAATGCATTAAAATATATTTGTGTTTGGATGATGTTTTAATCAGCATCTGTAATCGGTTCCAGTTTACATTAATTTTAACGCATTATTAGGGGACAATAGCTATTCTACCGACTTCGCTGAAATAATGGTAAAATAATAGTATGCTAACTGTGTCAACATGGGATTATCTAGCGTCGTTTTCAGGCTTTGTGCAGAAATCGATTTGATAAATGGCAGGAAAATTCACCTCAGTGAGTCATTATTGAAGGGGATTCATTGCCACCTTCTTGGAACTACAAATTACAAATAATCCAGTAGTCTATTCAACAGTCTGCAAAAAAGATTGATCATTGTTTATTATGCGTGCTGCATCCTAGAATCTTTCCTCCTCTTAGTAAAATTGAATTGAGGCATGGTTTGCGCAGGACTTTAATATCTAGTGCTAAACTTTATCAAAAAATGCATGGATTTCGAGCGGATTCTTTTAATTTGCTGACATTAGTTTCGGCCCTGAGCGGCTGATATCCGCCGCAAAACTGGGAAAGTTAGTTGTGTGTCATTCTTTTGTGGGATAATTGCAGCTCTTATTAGGAATTGTAAAGGCTATCGATTTAGATCGAGAGCAAAGGCAAAATAGTAAGGGAATAACTGTGGCCATTTACCGAAAATGAAGGGCAGAATAGTAAATGTTGTTCTAAGTGGGCGTGGCAAAATACAAAATATTTTCGAGTTAATAGGTGCATTTTACGTGCCCTTATTGCTATGGCGGATGAAGTTGGCAAAGAGGTGGGAGGGAAAGAAGCTTCCACTATACCTAACATCTGAACTTTGTCTGGCCAACCTTGCTCATATCTTACTATGCCAACAAAGCAGTTTCACTAAGCATTATTCGATGCACTTTTAAGGCATTGGTCAGGCCAGAACTGCCGGTGATGACTTTGTCTAAGTGACGGAGACCACAGCTCTGACAGCAAGGCGGACAAAGACTGTGCTTGGGAGAAGGAATATCTTTTACTTACGCTTGTAGATTCATGCATTTGCTTAAACATGCCTCTGTGCTGTTTGTAGTCATTTTCCTTTTCCTGTGGCTACATTTCATGCGTTCTGATTTTGTGAAAATTGCTTCCTCTTCTGGCTCCGCTTCGTACATTTCGGCCTTTGAAACAAATTTTTTTTGTTTTTTTTTTTTAATCCAATTCGGGCATTTTGGCATTTTAAAGTCAACTTCTATCTTCTTTGGCTCCGTTTCTCCTTAGCAACTAGTTTGACGGACCCCTCCGTCCCATGCTCATACAAGCAAAGTAAATTACTGTCGACAAAGAAGAAGTTTTGCTTTTATTTGTTGCGAGAGATTTCCCATGTTTAATGTGCTGCACTGCCCATTTTGCCTCTTGCTTTACTCATGCCGTCCGTTATGATCAACGCCTCTGTGGCGTTGTGGTACTTCTTTCTTCCTCCCACACGATGTCCACTTCAATGTGCGAGGCATAGTGGATAGGCCGCAGGAAGGAAAAACAATTAAATCTAAAGAATTGGTTTTGTAAGTGGGTGCCGGGGTGTTAACAGAGAGTGGCTTTGAGAGCAAATGAGGAGCTTACTAGTCATCTAGCAAACGATTCAATATGATTGTACTTTGTTCAGAGTAGAACCGTTAAATTCGTTCACAAAAAGTTCACATGTGAAGAAGACGAGATAAATACGCTTTCGTATATGCACATACTCAAGCACGCAGGAATGTTCCTGCCCGGTTCCGTGACACACTGATGAAGACTTCTCTCTAAATGAACGAAAATAAAAATGATTGATGGCACACCAGCACATGGGCATAATTTTCGCAAGCAGACAGACAACTGCTAGCACATGATAAGAAGGACACAGGTTAGGTAAAGAGGAAAGCCTACATTCGTAACCAAAATCGTAAAGTTGCAGGTAGAGGGGTTTGGCACAAGGAAATTAAAAGAACTGGGCAATGAGGAAAGCAGGTAGGAGTTCAGCCAGTCTGCAAATCACAAAGTCGGAGCAACGAGCTGACCTTCACTATCAGGGAGTAAGTGGATAGGGAGCAGGGGAGAGGTCCAAGTAGATGTGGCTCTGGACAAAATAAAGTGGTAACATGAAATAGGAAATCTAAGGGCAATCTAATTCATACTAGACTAGATAAGATTTGATTCTAGGTAAGGTGTGGTTTGGTTAGATCCAGTGTAGCCTGTGTTAGTCAGATCTAGGTTGTGAGTCTGCAAATTACTTAATCATGCCATAATGAAGAGCGAGACTAGGGATGTGATGGTACTGACAGAAGATGAGCTAGTAGGAGTCGGCAAATACATTAGTGATGAGTTCGAAGGAGGTGAGGTTGTGATAAACCTGACGAATCCAGAGGATGGGGCCGTTCTCCTACAACGTGACACGTTTTTGCGGATATCAAGGCCCGTAGGGTCATAATATCCAGCGATGTCCTAGTTTCATTTAGTAGACTTGTCGGCGTTGCGACTTCTGACATCTGGTTAGCAGAACGTAATTACCGGGTCGCCTGCGTCTTTCCCTTCGTTTGAGTCATGATAAGTCTTGGCAACGTCAAGCCTAATTTTGCTGTACAGCATTTGCCAACGGCCTATAGTTGATTGTCGCCCCCTTTACCCACATCTGTAACATGAACAAGACCTGCAGTGTGCTCACTGCTCACATTCAGGTCGCTTAATGTCCCAGTAGACTGTACGAATACCTTGCACCTGTTCAGCGCCCGGTCCTAATGCGTCAGACTACAGCACTTCAAAACCAGAATTCAAGGAAGACAACTCATTTAAGCATCCATCTAGCTCGTATTTTCTGTTTAGCTTCGCTTCCCGTAATTCGCCGCAATCAACCGATGCTTAGCGTTGTAACTCAAGTCATCATAGAAGTTGGGATTGACTAGAGGGCTATTGTCAGGCTACTTGGAGTTGACAACTAAGGCCCAGGTGCGTTCTCACCACTTGCAACCCCCTGGCTGAATCAAGGAGCTAAAAGTAGAAACGAAATCAAAAACACAAGGGATATAGTAGACGAAAAATGGCAAAAATGGGTAAGAAGGCAAATGCACTTTGAGAAATCGCTGGTCTAATTAATTACACAAAATCTCCTTTAAAGTAGAAGTTAATATTTTATGGTACATTACACCACACCCCAGCACAAAAAAATAAACTAATGAGTGTAAATAAGAGCGATGCGCAATTTAATCAATTGGAGCGTTTGAATGATAAATTTGCATATCAATATCAACCACTCATTGAATGTGGCAGGCAGTGCAGCTGTAGAGTACTGCATGTAACATCCATGAAAACGAGTCCACCGAACCTCGGTCTGCCAGACTGATTAACCACCGCGCCTCCCTTAAAGTAGACCATTCCCAGACTAGAGCGTGCATTCAACATCGGCTTGAGCTCAGTCCATTGCCAATCGCTCGCGTTCTTAGGATGTTATACCACCGCTTCAGCATTATTTGATTTTGCCATCATGTCTGAAGCCTGGTGCAATTCGACAACATCTACCACCCCTACGTCTGGAATAGTCAACACAAAACATCACGTCATGCAGGTGGTATGCAAGGAAATCGCATGATTTTAGAAATGCTGACTTAGCCACAGTGAGCATACTCACCGGTGGTGGTGTTCAATTACTCGCATGTAACGAGGTACTGTTTATAAAAGCGGCCGCCAAAGATAAAGGTCATTGCTGTAACAGTCTCGGTAAATCATTGAGGCCCAATTCATGCTTAGCGGTAAATGTAACATGTCATCGTCTAGATACCTAGAATATAGAGTCCACAACTCCAAACTGACGTCATCACTTTCCAGGAAGGCGGAGGCAGGTAATAATCCCTGCCAGAGTGCGACGATAACTTGCAAGCGCAACTTTTATGACAGATAAAGGAAGGATTCCCACCCAGCCACTCTTCTTGACCCAGAATATGAAATGAGAAACTGCATCCAATTGTATTTGGCTTGAATATTTGACCAACACTTGGATGAGTCCCACTTGATCGAAACAAGAAAATGACAAGCATAATGCATGACGGCTTTCTTTGCAATGAAAGTAGTGAGTATAACGGAGCTAGGATATTAAACAAACATGCAATAGAATTTCTGTATTTCACGTGGTGACACAGAAGTGCGCAGTGCAGCAGCAGAAGTAGCATCAGTAGCAGAGTCGATGAGAACTTCTCGAACATAAAGTTGCGAGAAAGGATATGCCGATCGCCTACTCTCCTTGTGAACAAGCGGATCGTCCTGATAAACGCAGGTGAATCCACAGCGTTCGTACACATTGGCCTTATATGATCCTTTATTGAGCAGCGCTGACAAAATAGATGTGATAATGAGGGCCCGTGTCGAAGCGCACAAATGAGCATTATGGAGCAATAACTGGTTCGGACTGTAATGAGCATTCCGTAGCCAACAGCATTCACCTGTTAAGGTTTATCAGGCTGAATCACTGGATAGCTTTCACGGGCAGATTTCAACTGCTACAGAGACGGGACAATTTCGCTCAATTCTCGATTCCTCCCTATGAAATTAATGAAGATTATCTACCGCAACGAGAAGATGAGAAACTCTTGAAATTTGAAGTGCATTTACGATATTGCCTCCTTGAGTGTCTTGACAAGCTCAGTTCACCTGAAATACGCTCAATGCACCGGCGCGGGTTTGGCGAAATGAAAATTTTTCTGTTGCTGAAATGATGTGACCCAAAGTCTCTTTGCCAATGCTGTCACAAACGCAGTAGCAATTCATATTCCACATCTGCAACGTCCTTCTCTCCTGGCAGCAAACAATGCCAAGCTTTCTTTCATGTGACTTAAGTACACTGAGGCCTCAATTAAAGCATTTTAACAGCAAGCGATCCGTAGAAGTCAAAAGGGAATGGCTAAAGCACCACCTACAAAATCAATTTTGCATCTATAGTTTTAGCTATATTGCAGACGTGAAGATTATCTCTCCATGTTGTAACTCAAGTCGAGCGATTTGCTAATCAGCACATTTGAGAGATGAGAAATTACCGTACAGCTAACGGTAAAAGCATGAACACCGCAAAAACACCACATTCAAATAGCTTCGCATCTACGCGGTGGAAGCGGTGACTATATTACGCAAAAGATTCTTTTAAACACATTATTTTGGGACCTATTTATCGGCAGACGTTAACCGGCAATATCAGAGGCATGGCGATTGCCAGGGCATCACATGCAGAGCACTTATAGCTGGCTCGATTATATGAGAGCCAAAGTGGCTGGAGAGTTGCTGGCATAGACGTCCATGCCACTGAACACAATGCAGCATATGGACGATTTAGGTTGCCACTGCTACGAAAGTCACATACCAAGGCGTTTGCTGCAAGCCAAACCAATGCATTGCTTTACAATAAGCAATCAGCATGTGAACCAACTGAAATTGACTCTAATTTCCATACATTTAGTAATCTATTGTGCAGAATTGTAATGCATGTCTAGTCTGTTCATAACATTTCCTTTTGGTTACCATGACGTGGCCAAAGCCCTCGACTGCGCACCATAACTAGATTGATGTATTTCAAGACAGAGCTTTGTTTCTACCCCTGCCGCAATGACCCACGCCAACCACTTGCAGTGCGATGCGCGACAGCGATTTAGACATCCAATACCGCCACCAAACAGTGAGCCTGTAGGCACAACAAAGCCACCACTGCCCTCTAATTTCCTTCATTTTAGGCCCTTGTAGTACCAGCCAAACAATAACAGCTCGTAGACCGAGCTACATCGATACTCACCATACAGAAGTGCAGATAAGGACCGATAAACGGTGGCGCACGATCGCACACTTCAAGCACGCTGCCTCCAACTGCCTTGCTTATAATTCTTTTCTTAGATTTTTCTACCGAATACAGCACGCTCTAATAAAGTAACCTAATCGCCGTCAACCATTGCGCATTACTTACACAAGACTTTTACAACTTTTTTATTTACTGCCACTATTGTTCCCGCAGTCTGCAAAGGAGTGCTACATTTACTAACAAGCCTTTTAGTATTTTTTTTAACCAGTGCTACGACTCCGTTGTTGTGCCAACGATATTGACACTGCACTGCGCGAACACCATTGGACTAATTATTAAGCAGACTGTTTAGCGATTTGATGGCTGAAAAGAACCTCCTCAGCCATTCAGATGTATGCCGGATTCATTTTCTGTTAGTTTTGAATAATTTGCAGCTGCTTAGTGATTACGTGGGTTTGGTAATGTCCGACTATGGATCAACCGAGGTGTAGCCTTGTCTAGACGTGTACACGTCTTCTTGCCACGTAGAAAACGGAGGTATCAGCCAAGAGGAAATAAGACATTTGCAGCAACTCCCTCCTTCTTCGTATTCCCTGCTACCACCCATGTATGAGGAGCTATAATGCTCTTGGATACCTTCGTTGTATTCTATGATACAGTCAATAGAGATCTGTTTTTTTGCAGACCTTGGCCTAAATTTTCATCCTACCTCTTGCCTATGGGTAAATTTAATAACCATAAGCATTACAGCATTAGCAAAATAGCACCCTTTTTTGTAGAATTAAATTTTGTTAACTGAAAATAGGCACACGAGGTATTACTTGGGGCCAATTAATTATTTGCTACGGCCGTCAACGCTGAGCATTGATTTAAGAGGATCAAATTCCTAGGATTTTCCCGTCAGTACACTACTCAGATCACTAAAAACAAAGGTTCTGATCAGCTGAGAGCACACTCTAATCGAGCTCCATTGTGAGTAGCATTTGCAACAGGGTGAGAAATTTTGCTGTTTTTTTTATCTTGCTACACCCTGACTGAGTTATTACATCTGCAGAACTGACTCGCTCATCAATCATGCCTACAATGAATGAATAGACGAATATAGTGGATCTTTAGAAGCATTGTGGGTGTCAGATATGGCTCAAAGTTTGGTCCCGCCTAACGGTGAAAAGGTCTGAAAACGCTGATTCGACTTTTCGGCAAATAAGCAACTATTCCGACTAATTCATCAGCCTAATAAAATGTAGCTCCTTTTATTTCCATCTATTTAGTCGGTTAACACCACGACCAGATGTAATTTAATCGTGACACAGCTATTTACACTAAGTTAGTGTAAGGCCATGTTTAACGTATGAACTCGTGGTGCGTTCACAGCGTGTCTGCTGGTCAACCGGCTATCACGTCGCGTGCAACGCACCACGTCTTAAATCACTCACGTTCATTTGTAAATCAAGGCCTCCACCTTCATTCCAAGATTTGCTTTCCATTTAGAATTAGTAACTTTGTTTAAAAGATTGTGAGCAGGAGAGGAAATCCTCATCAAATTCACTGTGCACGTCTGTTCTGAACAATTCACACCGAATTTAAATAGTAATTTCCAGCAATTTTCCATATGTTTGAGACCAAGAAAGGATTTTTTAAAACAGCTAAGCTTTAGCTCATTCGGTAATGTCAATCTACATTTGGTGATTTGAGTGCCTCAGGTGAAATGGGACAGAAATTCGGACGTGCTTAAAATATTCAAGGTACGAAGCAAACCCGACCCTGCGACAATATCCACTAATAAACTGCTGTGAAATGTTGCCATTCTCTTCAAATTTGGATCCATAGCCCAATTTCGGCATCCTCACATACGTTTTTGACACCATGAGGTGTATTGCGTAGCAGCAACGGTGTAAAATTTGTTTGATTGGGCTTTGAACCATGCAAATGCAACGATCCCTCCTGTTTGCGGCTTCTGCTACTAGCAGGTCAAGTAGAATGTCTACCACAACATAGCGGCGATATCCTATGTGAGTTGTGATGGCGGAGATTACTGCATGTTAATTTTTTTGGATAATTTAGGAGAGCGCGAGCACGATCAAAAACTCGTTGCATTTGCAGAGATATGCGCTATCTGCCCTATTAACCTTTCCAACACAACACTCAAAGCACAGCAAAGAGGGAAATACAGGCGAGTATGTGATACTCAGTGCTTATATGTATCATTACACGATGAAGAGGGATGGGACTACAATCAGTGCCTCTAGTCACCCATGAGCTAGCAATTCTGCAAAAAGGAAATTGTGTTTGTGTGGGTGTGGGAAATCGTAGTTGGATGAGTTAAGCAGTAAAGGAATGGGACATCCAATTTTGCATGCCAGCTTTTAACTGCGCAGGCTTATAGATTGAAATAGGAGGATAATATTGAAATGCAAGAGTGTTTTATCAGTCTATCTAAAGCAAAATACACTCACCAGGGGTGACATTGGCATACTGGACCAGCACCTAGAGGGTTGCAATTGATGTTTTGTCACTATAATTCAAAAGAAATGAGCCAAGGTGAAAACACGAAGAGGCTGTAGCGTAAGGGAAAGTAAATTTCTTTAATGTGCGTATCGTTAACAAAATGGTTCCCTTTTACTAATGTTAGTGACCTCTTCCATTATGGACCTAATCTCAACTGCATTATTCTGGTAGCGTCTGTCTCAAGGATAAGCCTACCATAATCTAATGTACACTTCGTCCTTGCTGCCTACGGAGTATCGGCTCAAATGTAAACTGAATTTATGTGAATTGTGAACCTTAGCACTGTTTAATTTTACCAGAAAAAATACTTTAGCCATAAAAAAGGCAACCCTTGGGGTGTAACTGCATGCAACTGTCGCAGCAGCTAGTCATCACGTTGACGTCAAGACACCACATGGAATAGCCATCCAAATTGATGTTAACATGGTCAGGAGGGATAGGTTGATAGCATTTGGGAGACAAAACTAGAGCACTGACATGCTCAATTTTGCACTGGGGATGATTTTATGTCCTTGCTATCGACAAGGGAAGATAAATGCGGCAGTTTTACAGCTAACGTGGGCTATGAAAATGGCGTAAACTGCTTAGAGACGGAGAGCTGCGTCTGTAACTATTTCGCTTTAAAAGCTTTGGATGACGTCTGACCCAAAACTTTGTTTATGCATGCGCTAAAGCAGCTAAAGAACCATAATATCATCCTCGCAATAAATTCTGTGGAGAAAAATCTCCTAGGCACTCTGCAGCATGGCATCGCCTTGCCTCAGTCTAAGGGGAGTGATAGTTCGTTGTGCCATGCCAAGTAAACCAGTTTAGCTGGTCCGAATAAGAAAATCACGCAACCGGATTAATGTCTTGAGAAAGAGCAGAAGCGAGAGCGTCTCCCTTGGTTTGCTGGCACTGCTGGAACTGCTACTTTGTAGAATGCCGATTTGATGAAAAACACGGGCTTCGTTAATGCATTGTTGTTAATCGCAATGATAAGCAACACCGCCTACTCACCCTTAGTTTTTATGTAGACATTAGCAACCACAGACAAAATGTTCTTTACCTGCACTTAAATGCTCTTATTTTAATCGACACAATGAAAATTATCAGCTAAGTTTAACTGGCCCCAAGGATTTTTCCTATTATGGCTCAATGGCTCCTCAAAGACTTCATGAGCAGTAGCAGGATCTAAAGCTAGAAATATGCAGCTGACCACTGACTCTGATAAAAGATGGGAGCCCCTTTTATTACCGGAGTTGTGGGTCACGCGAGTAAGTTAGGTAGTACTATGAGCGTGACTCCACGCTAAGCATCTGTGCCAGCTCTCCGATGTCAGCTGCTGGACGTAAAAGACTGAGCTGAAAATTGGAAAATCTTTGCGGTGCTCGGTCCCTGCGATTACCTTATGGAATTTGTCAGCAGATTATGTGCATTTTACTGCTCACTAATAGGATGCTTGTCGTAACCGCGATTTTTAACAAAGCAAAAGTTCGCAAAGTGCAAAAAAATGACTTGAATGGGCTGTTGGCGCAACGCAGCACAAGATATGTGTTCAACTTGAGCGTACACCTTTTTATCTACCTCCCGCTAGGTATACTAAGCTATTAAGAGAACCTGATTCAGTTGGCCTACTTAAGATATTTTGGGGCAAGTCCACATCATTAGAAACTAATGGCTCTATTCATTCGCGATTCAACTTGTTGCCTTAATTCCTTGCAAATAATGGAGTTTACCACGTGCACGCGGTGGAAGCTTGTGTGGCCTAATACAGTTAATAAACTTTATGCAAAAGTACGACAAGCTAAAGGACTGATCTATCGCCAATGGCAGTAAATAATAGGACGTCAGCTTCTCGCAAAATATCCAAGCTTCACATCTGGTAATTTAACAAATCTGACGCAGACAGTAGCAGAGAAGTTTGACATGTTATTTTGGTTCCACGTATGCATCCAACACTAGACGAGGGAATGCAAAATAGATCGTAACGTGTCAGGTAAATTGGCAAAAGAAAATGTTGAAGGGAAAGGGTGCCCTCATTTATATCTAAACTTTTGCTAAACCTGCACGACACGATGAGATGAGATGAGATTGCTCAATCATTTGCTCTGATAATTTTACGACTACTAAGTTTCCTTTTTTACTTTGTTATACAAAAAAGAAACGCGAAAATAAAAAAAGGTATTAGGGTATCTAATCCAATTATCTTAGCATATTTTCCTATAAATTTTGCGTGGAGGCAAAGAGTTCGGTGCTATTTTATCCTACTGCAGAAATTTAAAAGCAAGAATTTTGCTTACGCATCTAGTTTACGCAATTTATTCTGGACGTAGATTGATAGCGCTTTTTCCAAGTGAACAGGAGTGTTACGCAGTCTGCCGACCAAAAGACCGGAAAGTAAAAGTGCATAAAAAAGCGAGACCCCAAAATGATCGAGTACATTAATCGAGAAGAAGATCACCTCTGTTCATATATGCTAGCTTATCATGAATGGCCAACAGTGAAACACTAAAGGAAAGACCGGTGCAAGTTGGAGCACAAATATCGAATCATTCATCAAGAAGTTACAAGCGATAAACAGGAATAATAGCACTTGTTGCACGTTCAAAACAAGGGAACAGTAGGAAAGGGCATGCACGCCGTCGACCAGCTCCTTCGCCTCCATGACATGCGGAGGCTTCTACACAGGTGTCAGTGTAAGTACAACCTCAGTGGTGGTCGCTGTTTACCACCATTGCTGCCACCATCCCCATGGCTGGTCACACGGCGACCACCATTTTGGCTTCTGCTCACACGACCACTCACACGGCGACCAATAGTGCGGCTTCTGTTCAGACCACAATGCCCACTTCCACGGATGCGAATATGGCCAACTTCCCTACTCCATTTCTTCCACTGTCTCCGCTTTCTTTAGACTAGCCTGCATAACGAAGTGTGCCTGCTTTTATGTCAGTCGCCTTGTCCCTAATTGCCCCCCGTGACCCTCGTACTCATTGTACCTTTAGCTCTACTCACTTGCTTTACCACCGTATTGGTGTTATACATAATAAAACTATCCGAAGTGATGACACAAAACAGATTGGCTTTTGGTAGCGATTTTAAAAGGCGACTGCAGTTCTGACTCATTTATACACGCTACACTGATTAAAAAACTACTTCGTGATCCATCAAACAATGTCATCTGCAAGCAATCTGTGCACATACCTAAATGCGGTCTTGAGCGTGACCAAGTTTAAATCCGTTCGCGTCAAGCGGTTCTGCCCTAGGCAATTAGCGCTTCTTTGCATCCACTATTGGAGGCCTTATATACATATTGCTGCTCGTAAAGAGCACAATAATAAAGGCGATTGCAACTTGACCAATAGACTATTAGAAGTAATTTTCTAGTAAAACTCTACTGCGAGGTAAGTTATGCAATGCGCTGAGATTTCAGCGTTCCCGGAACAAAATTGCATCAAGAATTGCCAAGACTACCGCAAATTTTCATAATGTCTTTCTTATATCTATTGCATTACTTTAATAAATTTGAGGTGGAGTTGAGATTGGATGACAGTCCTGTTAACTAAATACCTAAATTAACTTGTTTATCAATCTGTAAAGGTTTATCTTCACCTATCGTTTAGCTCTACAACCCGTTTTACGAATGTGCGAGATGTTTTTATTTGTGGTGTGATTGTGTGTCACAACATTTTTGAAGGCTCAGTGCACTAAACTGTGGCATCTGAAATTTTGTTGATTTCCAAGTGCTCGAACGGTTGAAAGCAGCCAAGATATATCTCAATGAATGACTTGACTGACGCCAAATATACGAACAAAAATGCAGTAAGTCTCAGAGGTATGAAAAAATGATTGCGCCTGAAGAGAACTATCTAAGAGGTCGAGTGTATAAACGGGACGTAATGCAGCCAAAACGGATCTCAGAACCGTTTTATTTATGCTTGCGCATAGTAGATTGTGCCATAAAGACCAATCTCTGCACAGCTGATGCTAATGGGACATTTCCTTCCAGCGCAATCATCACTGGAACACAAATAAAGCTGGTTTAACGGTTAGATACTGTTTGATGCTACCCTGTGCTCTACGAGCTCTATATTAGCAAGGCCATTCGCGATTCATAAAAGTTGCTAGTTTTTTATTAACTTCAGTACTTAAGTGAAAAAATACTATGCAAAGTCAGTTGTTTGTAATTCACAGTCTAGGCATCACAACTAACATCACCTGAAAGCGTGAATATTACGACAGCATTGGTAAAGATCGGCAAGCAAGAGTGCAGAGCTAAAGGTACAATGAGCACAAGGGTCACGTGGGACGATTAGAGACAAGGCGACTGGTATATAAGCAGGCACACTTCGCCGTGCAGGCCAGTCCAAAGGAAGCAGAGACAGTGGAAGAGATGGAGTGGGGAAGTTGGCCATATTCATACCCATGGAAGTGGGCATTGTGGTCTGAACAGAAGCCGCACTATTGGTCGCCGTGTGAGTGGTCGTGTGAGCAGAAGCCACAGTGGTGGTCGCCGTGTGGCCAGCCGTGGGAATGGTCGCAGCAATGGTGCTAAACAGCAACCACCACCGAGGTCGTGCCTACACCGACCTAGTTGGCGGCGTGCATGCCTTCCTCTACTTTGCTCTTGCTATGAACGTGCAACAAATTCTATTTTTCGTTTATCGCTTGTAACGGCTTAATAAATAATTCGATATCTGTGCTCTAACTTAAACCGAGTCTTCTGTGTTTCATTATTAACTATTTAGGATGGAGCAGCATATTCAAATGGATGTTTTATATTTTTTTATTTATGGTTTTCTCTTTATTATGCACTTATACTTTTTGGTGTCTATGGTTGGCAGACTTCGAAACACTCCTGTTCACGTGTAAAAGGCGCTATCAGTCTGCTTTCAGAATAACTTGTGCAAACTAGAATAATAAGCAAGATTCTTGCCTTTGAACTGTGCGGTAGGATGTACAGGTGCCAAACTCTTTGCGACCATACAAAATTTATAGAAAGCTAAGCCAAGTTAATGGGCTTAGGAATCCTAGTACCTTTTCTCATTCCTGGTTTCTTTTTTTGTTGAACTAAGCAAAAAAGGGAATTTCGTAGTCGAAAAAATTGTTGGAGCGAGTGATTGCAAAATTATGTGTTTCGTTAAACCATCTGCATCCCATCGCGTCATGCAGATCAGTCACTGTTCAGACATAAATAAGGACACCCTTTCTCTGCAGCATTTGCTTTTGTCAATTCATCTGACACGCTACGATCTATTTTGCGTTCCCGTCCCCAGTGTTGGATGCATACGCGAAACTTAAATAGCACGTCAGACTTCTCTTTAAGTCACCTATTGCCGTCTGTTCGTGTTAGAATTGTCATTTATGTTCCTTAAGAACCGCATAGAGTTCATTAATTGTTTTAGGCTAAACAAGCTTCTACTGCGTGCACTTGGTAAACGCCATCAGTCGCAGGGAATCAAGGCAACAAGTTGTATCGTAAATGAGTAGAACTTTTGGTTTCTCATGATGTTCACATGCCCCAGAATGGCTCAAGTAGGCCAACCGAGTCAGGTTCTTTTAAGAGTTTGACGTAAATAGCAGGAGATAGATGAATAGGTGCACGTCTAAACTAAGCACGTATCTTGTGCTGCTTTGCGTCAGCAGCTCATTCAAATAATTTTATTTGCATTCCGTGAATTCCTGCATTGCTAAAAAAGATCGCGGTTAAGACAAACACCCCAGTAGTGAGCAGCAAAGTGCACACAAACTGCTGCCAAATTCCACAAGAGCAAAAATTTTCCAGCTTTGAATTCGGTCTTTTACGTCAAGCAACTAACACCGGAGAGCTAGCACAGATGCTTAATGTGAAGTCACGCTCAAAGCACTGCCTAACTTACTCGCATGGCCCACAACTCCGTGTGCAATGTGCAATGCACGTTATTGCTTTGGGATCTGGTAATAAAAGGGGCTTCTATCTTTCATCAGGGTCAGTGATCAGCTGAATATTTCCAGCTTTAGATTCTGCTACTGATTATAAAGTCCTTGGGTGCCAGTTGAACTTGGCTGACAAGTTTTATTACGTTGGTTAAGTTGAGAGCACGCAAGTGCAGGTAAGGAATGCTTTGCTTACGGTCGTTGGTGTCTGCATAAAAACCAAGATTGAGTGTGTGGTGTTGCTTATCAATTCGACTAACAACAATGCACTAACGAAATCGGTGCTTTCCATTAAAACGACATTTTGCAAAGTGGCAGGTCCAGCAGTGCCAACAAACCAAGGGAGACGCTCTCTCACTTTTGCCCTTTCCCAAGATATTGATGTGATTATGTGTGATTTTCTTGATCCAACCTATCTAAGCTAATTTAGTTGTTATGGCACAATGAACTATCACTCTGTTTAGACTGAGACAAGGTGATGCCATGCTGCAGAGTGCTTAGGAGACATTTCGCCGCAAAATTGACCTCGAGTATGATGTTTTGATACTTTAGCCACTTTAGCGTGTGCATAGACAAGGTTATGAGCCAGACGTTACCTAAAGCTTTCAACGTAAAACGGTTGCAGACGCGGCTGTCAGTCTCTAGGCGGCATACGCCATTTTAACAGCCCACGTTAGCCGCAAAACTGCTGCGTTTTATCTTTTCTTCGTCCGTCATCCTCCATGGGCCCGAAACCGAATGAAGTTTAGTTTGCGGAACAGATAAATTCAAATCATATTCACCAATGTCAAATGGACGCTCATGGTGTGAGTGGCTGAATTGACGTGGTAGGGAAATAATGGATGGCTGAGGAAACGAAGTCTCACGTATCCATCCAACACTGGAAGATGGAACGCAAAACGGATCATAAAGTGTCAGATAAACTGACAGGTGCAAATTTTAGGGGGAGTGAGTGCTCTCATCAACATCCAGACAGTGAATGAGCCTCACGACACAAT
Organism: Taenia hydatigena; assembly: GCA_036345935.2. NCBI lineage: Eukaryota > Metazoa > Platyhelminthes > Cestoda > Cyclophyllidea > Taeniidae > Taenia > Taenia hydatigena. The sequence continues at coordinate 4,010,414 of JADWOT020000010.1, forward strand.
GATATGGGGATTTAAAAAAAACACAAGAGTATGTGTTTATTTGATCCAGCAATTTCTACGAAAACGAAGTTCCTCAGTTCGCATCGTTAATCAAAAAAGTTGCTGGGAATCAGTAAAGGTAGTCGGATTATTAAGCTAGCTATTTTAGCAAGGCTTCCTAAGAAATTTATTCAGTTCCGATAATTTTGACGTTAGCTTACAACACTGCACAGTTACAAAGTCAAGAATGTTGCTCATGTATATGGCTTATGCAATTTGTTCTGAATGTAGCTAATTAATGCCATTTGACACATGAACAGAAGCGTTCCAAAGACTGTCATACAAAAACACGAAGAGTATAAATGCATAATGTAGAGAAACCCCATAATAACCGAACGCAATACTACTAAAGGAAAAAAAATTAACCATGCATAAATTTGCTAATGAACCCGCATAGACAACATTGAAACACAGAAGAGGAGCTCTTAGCGTAAGCTGGCCCACAGGTATCTAATCATTTATTAAGCACCTGAAGAAATAAACGGGAACAATGGCATTATTTGCGCGTCCAAAGCGAGAGGAAAGTAGAGAAGGGCATGCACACAATTGACTAGCGCCCTCACCTCCATGACAATTGGCGACTTCTTCACAAGCCTCGGTGTAAGCATAACCCCGGTGGTGGTCGCTGGTTACCACCACTGCTGCGACCATCCCACGGTTGCTCGCACGGCGACCACCATTTCGGCTTCTGCTCCCACGACCACTCACACGGCGACCAACAGTGCGGCTTCTGCACAGACCACAATACCCACTTCTGTTCACATCCCGATTCCTTCACAACCTCTCCCCACGGTGCCCACTTCCACGGATACAAACATGGCTAACTTCCCCACACCATTTCTCCGAATCTGCTCTCTTCTAAGCTGACTTGCATGCTGAAGTGTGCCTGCTTATATACCAGTCGTCTTGTTACTGATTGTCCCGCGTGACCCTTGTGCTCATTGTACTTTCAGCTCTGCACTCGTGCTCGCCGATCTTCAACGGTGTTCTCGTGGCATTTACTCCTTTATGTGGTGTGTTAGGTGATGTCTAGCCTATGAATGCATGTGGCTGACGCAGCATAATAATTTTACACTTAAGCGTTGAACAAATGTAAAATCCAGCAATTCTCTCTGGACGGTTAGTGGCCGTGCCAATGCTGAGCTCGTGGAACGCAGACTAGCATGGAACTATACCGAACCTCTATATCTGATTCAATTGTTTTTAGTGGGAGCCACGTTAAAAGGACCCATTAATTAACATCAAATGCCTTATCGCCTGCAAGTAACTTGTACCACCAACTAGGCAGAGAGTGACATTCATGAAACCAATCCATTAAGTGCGACCATAATAGCAACGGGGTTAGGTTTCTAATCGTCTGCATTGCGTCCTAGTCACATACGCGACCTCTTAAATATTTTTCCTACAGGTGCAATTGTTTCCTGCTAATCTGAGAAATATTGCTTTTATCTTATAAAATTAGCGCAAGGCAAGTTATGCATTGAGGCACGTCTTAAATGGATATTGACATTTTAGTCGCGTCAGTCTAGATCGCTGAGTCTTCAGCAATGCTGCAACACACAATCGCATCGCAAAGAAAATAAAACCCTACGCATTTGCAAAATTGTTTCAGAGCTCTCCGGTAAATAGGAAATAACCATTGCTGATAGCAAAATAAACAAAGTTAAGTGTTAAGCTAGAAGAACCGTCACCCTTTCCCAGCAGAAGTTTAAATTTTGTTGAATAAATCCAATAGGTATAAATAGATTATAAAAATTAGTAGCGTTGGCTTTGCCTAATACAATCTTTTTTAGAAGCTTTGAATTCTTTGTGCATTGGCTCAGATAGGTGATAGGGTTTTCACCTTGGATGAATTTATTACATGTAAACCAAGCATATATGTGGCTATTCTTTAATGTACCGTTAATGCCTTTGCTTCAGATCGCACTTTACTAATTAAGTCTCTCACAGCAATCATAAATTACGCATAGAAAGTATGTTTGCCTTACAAATAAACCAAAATATTGACGGTAGAGCCATGATATTGCAAAAGTCACCAACTCGAAGAAAATTTTGTGCTAGTGGGTGTATTGTCCTTTGAGACAAACTTATGTATTCAACAGAGGAGGCTGCATAAGTATTGGTGACGTCATGCGTCTGCGTGAGTGCAAACCATAAAATAATGACAAGATAAGCACCAGAGATTAACCGGAGTCAGTAGTTCAGTACGGATCGATGCCAGCTTGTTCTCTGCTAAGGCGGCCACTGTTTTTACGAAAATGTTTGTTTGCTTCTCACTAACTTTGGAACTGAAATGGAAAATTATTATGCTGCGTCAGCCACATGCATTCATAGGCTAGACATTCTTAATTCATGTTTCCTTCACAATTGCTACAATTCATGCAATCTGGCTTTATTTTGCTCTCTTCTTTTTTTACCGCTGTATTTAAAACATAGTTGCAGTTGGATGACATCAAAATTGGCACCTCGAATCGGTTCCGGTCAACGTGTATTTTAACTCAAATTTAGGGAACAATAGCTGTTTTACCAACTTTGCTGAACTAATGGTAGAAATAAGAGCATGCTAATTGTGCCAACTTGGGATTGTCTAACATCGTTTTCAGCTTTTGTGCACTGAATCTTTAAAATGCGGAAATCGATTTGATAATGGCAGATAAATTCACTTAAATTAATCTTCATTACTAGAGATTCATTGCCAACTATTTAAGACTACTAATTGCAAATAATGCATGAGTCCATTTAACAGGCTTTGCTAAAAACAAATTATTATTTATTGCGCCTGCTACATTCTATGATCTTTCCTCCTCTTAACAAAATTAAACAAAGGCATGGTTTGTGCAAGGCTTAAAATATAGTGTTGCACTTCATCAAAAGAATGTAAGGATTTCGTGCAGATCCTTTTAATTAGCTGATATCATTTACGATGATAAAGTTAAATTCAATTGCCTTGTTCCTTAACCGTCAATTACGTGCTGCGATGCCCGTAAGCGACCTCGTGGGGTTCAGCAGATTGGCATCGAATGCGAAGTGCGTAAGCGTCGTATAAATGTAATTTCCTTAAGTTGTTTGTGATAGCCGGCGAAGGTATTAATTTTGAGAGTAGAGTGTCAACAATTTGTGTCCCTAATGATTTTCAGCCGCAGCACTCAGTCGAGGTAATTTTGCCATTCGAGCTTAATTACTGTACTTCTTCAAGCAATAGGCCTGCTTATGTTGCGAGCATTACTACTATCGTCGCAACATAGTATTTGGAAAGTTGTTTGATGGCACTAGTTGGTCATTCACCCTGGCGACTTATCGCGTTGTTGATTTACATCGGTTAGCTAGCAGTGAGGGTGTAGTCGCGCTTTATGGTACGTACTTTAAGGGTCCACGCTTTTATAGCATCCTTATTCGTGAGCATGCCTTGGTGCACGTGATTATAGTTTTTCTACTTAAAGTGGTTTCGTGCACCTGCGAGGCAGCGCGCTTAAGGACGATTTTACAAGAAAATTAAGATAAGCGAAATCATACTTTGCCAATTATGACGATCTTGCGAAGACTACTTGTCTGCGTGTAGTGCCACTGCGTGCATACTGTAGTTGTTAACATTAGTCTTTTGAGTATGTTATCAATTAACTTGCTAAGTTCACAAAGTTGACCATTTTGCTTTACGATTCGGTTGAAAGTCTAGGCCGACATAAATGTGACATAGATACGAGCTACGAAATCCGTGAAGCCCTTGCGAGCTTTCAGTGGGATCATATTAACCTAACTGCAATAAAACACACCCCGATAAAGTTGGCAATGGAGATTTGGTCTAGAATATGGATAAAGTGTTCTTGAGCGGCATGCAGACAAAGATGTGATCAATTAGACACGAGAGATCTGAAATTACCGCGTCAAAGTGAGCATGTTCACACGTGGCACGTAAAATGGCATGGGTGATTAAGTTATGACCGCGGTTTTGATGCATCCTCGATATCATCTCTCAGTGAAGCAATCAGAATGCCATGCGTCTTTCGGATCTGCGAGTGACTTTTGAATAGGTGGGAACGATTTGAGCTCTTTTAATGAAAGAACTTGTCTAGCAAAGTGAAGGAGTATAAGGTTATCTGCGAATGACAGAGGTGATCTGATTTGTGAATGGAATGATTCCAAGCTCCAACACATTTGAGGTTAAGGTATTTATTACGAAGGATACTTAGTGTTAGACGTTATTTGAGCTCACCAAGTACATATATATATATATATATATACTCTAAAAACCACGCACGGTTGAACTTCTACTGATTTATGCGCCATCAATGCGGGGACAAATGTGAGCAGCTTGCGCTTTGGCAAATCGACTGGAAGTGACCTGAATGGAATACACATTGTCTAGAGTTCTGGCTGCCAAACAGAATCGCAATCAGTGTGTGCAATCCACCGTAGAAGTAATCAAACCATCATGGTCATACGCTAATTCATACTGTTTTTGCTCCTTTTAGTAATCTTGCAAAATAATCTAGTGCTTTTACGATGCAGCTCACAATTGTTTAATCATCACTAGTTTTGATGTGATTCCGTTTAACTACCTTTCGACGCCCTGACATGACTCTAGAGCACATTGAGAATCCAGGTGATGTTGAGGCAACTATGGCTGCCCTTTCCTTCCCTCATTTGGCAGTAGTTTTGACTGGAAACCAGCCTTGTTTTGCGTGGGACTAGGGGGTGATACCAGGGATGATAGCGCGTCACCAGATGTCAAAGGTGTTAGCGGAATTGCCTTTTGCATCCTTTTGATCCTCAACGTTGACAGACATGCGTTCAGGCTGCCCTACTACATTGTCATCATATTGTTAAGATATGATGCCAGGACTGTTGTGCAAATCATGCATTCATCAGCATCCCTTAATGCCTGGATATAAATGATCTTGCTGTGGTTGAGTCCAACGCAGCTATTGTGTCCCTTCGGGCTCAATAGCTATGCAACCGAGCAATAGCATTGCCATTTGCCTGCTAATTCTCATTGCTCCTCTGACGACAACGTCTATGTGCACTCATTTTGAAGCATCGCTGCTCCTATCCATCTTCCGTTTCGTCACCATCAGCCGATAAATCATCATCGGCGTTGCTCCACTTCACGATCATTCTGCCATCAAAAACACCTTGCATAATACTTTGAGGCTTCTAAGACAACAGCTTGGTGATGATACAGACAAAGTACGTGCAAAACTTGGAGACTTTTGCACAGAATGAGGCATTTGCAAACGCTAGCTGTGACCATCAAGAGAAACTCGAGTCGGAGCGATAGGGTGCATTTAATTATCCAAACACGGGTCCAAAATTTTTTGCCGGCCGCTCTCTTGATCAACTAGTGATTGTGGTGCTCTCAAACGCAGAATTCGTAGCCCTGCGATTGGTCGCAGACACCCTAATGGAGCAGTGAGATTGCATAAGTACATAGCAATCACTTCAGCACTACCTTGTTCAGCTGCGACTTGTGGTTGAGACGCGGCAGCCGTGTTGTAATCCCTTATTCTCTTTCTATCCTACAATGCTCCGCGATGCAAAATTACTCACTTGCAGCCACGAGTAACAGCCCACGACCACCAGTTTAATCGCTTCCAAGATGACCTCGCCTCCATTTTTCACACTTTTTAACCTTAGTTCGTGCTTACACCTATTCTGGTTTTCCGAAAAGTGCAAAGAAGTTCTACCTACTATTGCTTTGAGAATATGCCAAATGCAGTGTAAAGAGTAGGATCGAAATCAATTTGCATTTCTTAACACGGCAAATCGAGTCATTGCTATCATGTCTACTGTAAACGCACAAGCGTTTTTCATTTTTCTCTTACTTTTCTGCACAGTTATGGAAAGTTTGATTCATTTTCCCTGAATACGTCTTTAACAATTCTCATTGTTACTCAAAGCCCTGCTAAACTTTAGAAGTCGCATAAATATAAGGTGATAATGCAATCCTTCAGGATTGATTTGATTGCCATTAGCCTCGGAAAATAATCAAACTAATTTGCTTACGTGCAGGCACGTAAAATCTCAAAAAATAGGACAAATGATTGCATGATCGTGCCAGTTTTACAAATTAGTTTGATTAATGGCGGTAAAAACTGGCGTCTTTTAGACCGACCTAAACGAATATATACTCAGAATAAGACTGAAAATCCAATTAACATTTGTAGACAAACGCAGAATAGGTCGTGCGTAATCTACAGCCACGAAACGGAGTGTTTGTTGTGCTTTCTGAGTAGCATGCAGAGCACATTTTTACCACAAAACGCAGCTCGTTTTAATAATACATCTAATTTTTAAAGTTCATAGCGCCTTTTGGACTTACTAAAGGTAGGTTACGATGAACTTACCATCCAAGTCATTGCAGTTCAGCCAAAAAGGCGTTTTTAATGATGAGGACACAGCCAACTCTTTAATGTTCCATGTGCACGCCTTTCCGGCTGGCTAGAACAGCACACTTTTTGGACTGCTGCGCAGAATTACATTAGAGACAGCTTAGCATGCTGCGTAGGCAATGCTAACATACAATTTGGATCCCAACGCAAGGCATTCATGGGTTCTTTGGCTGAATGTTTCTCGTGCTCCTCACTCATCTAACTTTGCGACCAACGAGATGCAATGGCAAAGTCGGTGTCCTTTTTAAATAGATTATATCAATGTGAATTTAAGCAAGCTACTTAATGAATACTACCGTGATTTAATTGGCAGGATATTGGTAATGTAAAATGCGGCACTAGTGAAGAGAGAATTGGACAAACAAGTGTTCAAAAGATCTGGACATTTAATAGGTTTTCATTGTGATTGTGTCTAAGCAAGTAAAATTATAAAATGCTCGATATTATAATGTTCTATTAGTGTTCCTATATCTAGATCTATTCGGTCAATATCTCTTTTCAGCGGGTGATCACAGTATGCCAAAGAAGTGGCTACATGCTAAAAAAATCCTTTATTTATATAACCCAGCAAAAGCAACTTAGGCAAATATAGATTAAGACATTACACCTGTTTGAATTTTCAAAAAATTTGCGTCCAGAAACTGCCGATTGCTGAGCAGGCGATAAACTCTAAGAATTTATGTGAAATCTCTTCCTGTTGTACCTGGTCTCATCACAAAAATTTGTAATCGGCATTATCAGCGGTAGTTGCTGTTGCAATCCGAGACGTTTTAATAGAGTATTTCCACCTAAAATGCACAAGTCTATTCACTGTTCATCCTCCCAAAGTTTGACAGGTCATGTTGGTGATCTAAGCATCCATTAAAACCGTGAGGATTGTTCATCTCTCTTTGAAAAGGATCATTTCATAACGAAAGCGCATACTTATCCGAAACGATAACTCGACTTAAAATAAACCGCAAGCAGTGAGACTCCGTCTACGAGCGCTTAGCAATTAGCGCGTGCAGTGAGTCTCTACCCAAATGTTGGTCTGGTTGAGTGAAATGGACAAATTGTTTCTCCGCATTCCACTCCAATGCTTTGCAACTTAGTAAAACACTTCTTCCAGTCATCGTGACAGTGAGGTAATGAGATTTCCTTGCACGAGTATTAAAATAAAAACATCTAAAATGCATATCAGAATGAGAGGTTCTTTCTATCAAATAATATCTCAAATAGGAGGGGTAGAAATATGTTTTGCAAATACTTCTAGAACTATAGTCAGCAACGAATCCGGCGAATCGCAGTAAACCTTCCTCAAGCATCTGCATTGCCTGCTTTGTGGTTAACTAATACTCCTCTGTGTTTTAATGCATTTGAAATTTAAGGGCGGGTTCATTTAGCGCGTTTCTTTTCGGAGTAAATTTAGCGCGGACCTTCATCTATACCAATATGAAACCCCTCGAATGCAGCTCCTGCCTAATGTCATTAAATACCGCCATCCTTTACTTAGCACACCTGTTTCGCGAGCACCGAGGTATGCTTTCTTCACTATTATAATGCCCTTTTCCATTTACACTCATACCCGTGCATGCCAATGGACTTGTTTGAAGTTGTGCATTTCGATGCATGGCAATCCGCACGTCTATTCATATGAGTTCGGGGGAAAGATCATTAACAGCTAAAGTATGACGACTTGACTGACTTTTAATTTGATCTGAATACAATAACTCGCTTAGTAAAGAGACGACTTAGAATATCCCTGCCGTTCTCAGACAGTACTTTGGCAGGCACTGATGGGACTTCGACCTCTTACTCCAAGCATATTTTGACTTCAAAATTCAGACGTGCGCGTTGTCCGGTTTGCTTAGCACACCGCCAAACTATTGAGTTGGCTTTAATGCATCAAAAAGCTTGAACAGTTTTAAAATCCCTGCGTTGGTCTTGTTTCATGTAATTTTTTAATAAACTTAAAAAAGCGCTCTCTTCTAAACTCTAAAATTAGATTGAATCATAACGTGTGTCTCATGTGCGTCGCACAGATTTAACCCTCTAGTCTGCTTTTCAATCACCTCATCAAAACGCATATTTGTGATTTGGCATGTCTATTTTCCATTAAATTTGATTTGTTCTGCCTCTTTGCCAAAGCTTTAGTTTCCCATGCAAGCGCCTAATCCTTATTGTACCGTATTTAGCTTAAAGAATTGGTGAATTGGAAGCACGCCTTTACTGTACAGAATGCTTTACTGATTACCCCGCGATAATTGCATTGAAAGAACACATGCGTTCAGACCATTTCCATAAGTATCCTTTTGTCCACCAAACATCCCTATATGGCTGTGTATAGTTTCAGCTTAGTCTTTTTTTACTTTGTGGACATGTGGCATGTATTGTTTGATTAAATGCTTGTTGGGCGCTATTAAGTCTGCTATATTTGGGGGCTTTCGGTGCGTTTAACGCTTACCCTATATCTCCTCCAGTTAAAACGACGCCTCGTTTGAGAAAGAGCATTCTGGAACAAAAATATACAAGCTCTGAGAGGGGCCAAATCTGACCTCAAAACATAAACGTGCCTTAGTTCGCATTTCATTGCGTTGCATCATGTCTCATCATCTGGTTGAATGGCTCGAGGCAATGATACAGTAATAATGTCTGATTAGTGGTCGAGCATTAAGACATTTATAAAAATTAAGATTGCAAACGCTCATTTGTCTGTTCCAGTTCTCCTCAACGGTCTGAGGTAACTTGTCTCACACAGAAATGCATCGGACTCTGTGCATTGCAAAAGGTAGAAGTAAAATATAGGATGAGCTTTATTATCTTTTACAGCCTTTGACCTGGTCAGTGATGATAATTTATACTAGTATTGTAGTGTAAATCCGAAACCAAATTTAACTAATGCAAAAGAAGTCTCCACCAACTTTGCAGAGACCAAAACC
>JADWOT020000010.1:4019856-4048640 GCA_036345935.2 Taenia hydatigena
CGTTAAACGCAACGAAAGCCCCCAAATATAGCAGACTTAATAGCGCCCAACAAGCATTTAATCAAACAATACATGCCACATGTCCACAAAGTGAAAAAAAGACTAAGCTGAAACTATACACAGCCATATAGGGATGTTTGGTGGACAAAAGGATACTTATGGAAATGGTCTGAACGTATGTGTTCTTTCAATGCAATTATCGCGGGGTAATCAGTAAAGCATTCTGTACAGTAAAGGCGTGCTTCCAATTCACCAATTCTTTAAGCTAAATACGGCACAATAAGGATTAGGGGCTTGCATGGGAAACTAAAGCTTTGGCAAAGAGGCAGAACAAATCAAATTTAATGGAAAATAGACATGCCAGATCACAAATATGCGTTTTGATGAGGTGATTGCAAAGCAGACTAGAGGGTTAAATCTGTGCGACGCACATGAGACACACGTTATGATTCAATCTAATTTTAGAGTTTAGAAGAGAGCGCTTTTTAAGTTTATTAAAAAATTACATGAAACAAGACCAACGCAGGGATTTTAAAACTGTTCAAGCTTTTTGATGCATTAAAGCCAACTCAATAGTTTGGCGGTGTGTTAAGCAAACCGGACAACACGCACGTCTGAATTTTGAAGCCAAAATATGCTTGGAGTAAGAGGTCGAACTCCCATCGGTGACTGCCAAAGTACTGTCTGAGAACGGCAGGGATCTTCTAAGTCGTCTATTTACTAAGCGAGTTATTGTATTCAGATCAAATTAAAAGTCAGTCAAGTCGTCATACTTTAGCTGTTAATAATCTTTCCCTCGAACTCATATGAATAGACGTGAGGATTGCCAAGCATCGAAATGCACAACTTCAAACAAGTCCATTGGCATGCACGGGTATGAGTGTAAATGGAAAAGGGCATTATAATAGTGAAGAAAGCATACCTCGGTGCTCGCGAAACAGGTGTGCTAAGTAAAGGATGGCGGTATTTAATGACATTAGGCAGGAGCTGCATTCGAGGGGTTTCATATTGGTATAGATGAAGGTCCGCGCTAAATTTACTCCGAAAAGAAACGCGCTAAATGAACCCGCCCTTAAATTTCAAATGCATTAAAACACAGAGGAGCATTAGTTAACCACAAAGCAGGCAATGCAGATGCTTGAGGAAGGTTTACTGCGATTCGCCGGATTCGTTGCCGATTATAGTTCTAGAAGTATTTGCAAAACATATTTCTACCCCTCCTATTTGAGATATTATTTGATAGAAAGAACCTCTCATTCTGATATGCATTTTAGATGTTTTTATTTTAAGACTCGTGCAAGGAAATCTCATTACCTCATTGTCACGTTGACTGGAAGAAGTGTTTTACTGAGTTGCAAAGCACTGGAGTGGAATGCGGAGAAACGATTTGTCCATTTCACTCAACCAGACCAACATTTGGGTAGAGACTCACTGCACGCGCTAATTGCTAAGCGCTCGTAGACGGAGATCCTGAGTCTCACTGCTTGCGGTTTATTTTAAGTCGAGTTATGGTTTCGGATAAATATGCGCTTTCGTTATGAAATGATCCTTTTTAAAGAGAGATGAACAATCCTCACAGTTTTAATGGATGCTTAGATCACCAACATGACCTGTCAAACTTTGGGAGGATGAATAGTGAATAGACTTGTGCATTTTAGGTGGAAATACTCTATTAAAACGTCTCGGATTGCAACAGCAACTACCGCTGATAATGCCGATTACAAATTTTTTTGATGAGACCAGGTACAACAGGAAGAGATTTCACATAAATTCTTAGAGTTTATCGCCTGCTCAGCAATCGACAGTTTCTGGACGCAAATTTTTTGAAAAATCAAACAGGTGTAATGTCTTAATCTATATTTGCCTAAGTTGCTTTTGCTAGGTTATATAAATAAAGGATTTTTTAGCATGTAGCCACTTCTTTGGCATACTGTGATCACCCGCTGAAAAGAGATATTGACCGAATAGATCTAGATATAGGAACACTAATAGAACATTATAATATCGAGCATTTTATAATTTTACTTGCTTAGACACAATCACAATGAAAACCTATTAAATGTCCAGATATTTTGAACACTTGTTTGTCCAATTCTCTCTTCACTAGTTCCGCATTTTACATTACCAATATCCTGCCAATTAAGTCACAGTAGTATTCATTAAGTAGCTTGCTTAGATTCACATTGATATAATCTATTTAAAAAGGACAACGATTTTGCCATTGCATCGCTGTTGGTCACAAAGTTAGATGAGTGAGGAGCACGAGAAACATTCAGCCAAAGAACCCATGAATGCCTTGCGTTGGGATCCAAATTGTATGTTAGCATTGCCTACGCAGCATGCTAAGCTGTCTCTAATGTAATTCTGTGCAGCAGTCCAAAAGTGTGCTGTTCTAGCCAGCCGAAGATGTATGCACATGGAACATTAAAGAGTTGGCTGTGTCCTCATCATTAAAAACGCCATTTTGGCTGACCTGCAATGACTTGGATGGTAAGTTCATCGTAACCTACCTTTAGTAAGTCCAAAAGGCGCTATGCACTTTAAGAATTAAATGTATTATTAAAACGAGCTGCGTTTTGTGGTAAAAATGTGCTCTGCATGCTACTCAGAAAGCACAACAAACACCCCGTTTCGTGGCTGTAGATTACGCATGACCTATTCTGCGTTTGTCTACAAATGTTAATTGGATTCCCAGCCTTATTCTGAGTATATATTCGTTTAGGTCGGTCTAGAAGACGCCAGTTTTTACCGCCATTAATCAAACTAATTTGTAAAACTGGCACAATCATGCAATCATTTGTCCTATTTTTTGAGATTTTACGTGCCTGCACGTAAGCAAATTAGTTTGATTATTTTCCGAGGCTAATGGCAATCAAATCAATCCTGAAGGATTGCATTATAACCTTATATTTATGCGACTTCTAAAGTTTAGCAGGGCTTTGAGTAACAATGAGGATTGTTAAAGACGTATTCAGGGAAAATGAATCAAACTTTCCATAACTGTGCAGAAAAGTAAGAGAAAAATAAAAAAACGCTTGTGCGTTTACAGTAGACATGATAGCAATGACTCGATTTGCCGTGTTAAGAAATGCAAATTGATTTCGATCCTACTCTTTACGCTGCATTTGGCATATTCTCAAAGCAATAGTAGGTTGAACTTCTTTGCACTTTTTGGAAAACCAGAATAGGTGTGAGCAGGAACTAAGGTTAAAAAGTGTGAAAAATGTAGGCGAGGTCATCATGGAAGCGATTAAACTGGTGGTCGTGGGCTGTTACTCGTGGCTGCAAGTGAGTAATTTTGCATCGCGGAGCATTGTAGGATAGAAAGAGAATAAGGGATTACAACACGGCTGCCGCGTCTCAACCACAAGTCGCAGCTGAACAAAGCGGTGCTGAAGTGATTGCTATGTACTTATGCAATCTCACTGCTCCATTAGGGTGTCTGCGACCAATCGCAGGGCTACGAATTCTGCGTTTGAGAGCACCACAATCACTAGTTGATTAAGAGAGCGGCCGGCAAAAAATTTTGGACCCGTGTTTGGATAATTAAATGCACCCTATCGCTCCGACTCGAGTTTCTCTTGATGGTCACAGCTAGCGTTTGCAAATGCCTCATTCTGTGCAAAAGTCTCCAAGTTTTGCGCGTACTTTGTCTGTATCATCACCAAGCTGTTGTCTTAGAAGCCTCAAAGTATTATGTAAGGTGTTTTTGATGGCAGAATGATCGTGAAGTGGAGCAACGCTGATGATGATTTATTGGCTGATGGTGACGAAACGGAAGATGGATAGGGGCAGCGATGCTTCAAAATGAGTGCACATAGACGTTGTCGTCAGAGGAGCAATGAGAATTAGCAGGCAAATGGCAATGCTATTGCTCGGTTGCATAGCTATTGTGCCCGAAGGGACACAATAGCTGCTTTGGACTCAACCACAGCAAGATCATTTATATCCAGGCATTAAGGGATGCTGATGAAAGCATTATTTGCACAACAGTCCTGGCATCATATCTTAACAATATGATGACAATGTAGTAGGGCAGCCTGAACGCATGTCGGTCAACGTAGAGGATCAAAAGGATGCAAAAGGCAATTCCGCTAACACCTTTGACATCTGGTGACGCGCTATCATCCCTGGTATCACCCCCTAGTCCCACGCAAAACAAGGCTGGTTTCCAGTCAAAACTACTGCCAAATGAGGGAAGGAAAGGGCAGCCATAGTTGCCTCAACATCACCTGGATTCTCAATGTGCTCTAGAGTCATGTCAGGGCGTCGAAAGGGGGTTAAACAGAATCACATCAAAACTAGTGATGATTAAACAATTGTGAGCTGCATCGCAAAAGCATTAGGTTATTTTGCAGGATTACTAAAAGGAACAAAAACAGTATGAATTAGCGTATGACCATGATGGTTTGATTACTTCTACGGTGGATTGCACACACTGATTGCGATTCTGTTTGGCAGCCAGAACTCTAGACAATGTGTATTCCATTCAAGTCACTTCCAGTCGATTTGCCAAAGCGCAAGCTGCTCACATTTGTCCCCGCATTGATGGCGCATAAATCAGTAGAAGTTCGACCGTGCGTGGTTTTTAGAGTATATATATATATGTACTTGGTGAGCTCAAGTAACGTCTAACATTAAGTATCCTTCGTAATAAATACCTTAACCGCAAATGTGTTTGAGCTTGGAATCATTCCATTCACAAATCAGATCACCTCTGTCACTCGCAGATGACCTTACACTCCTTCACTTTGCTAGACAAGTTCTTTCATTAAAAGAGCTCAAATCGTTCCCACCTATTTAAAAGTCACTCGCGGATCCGAAAGACGCATAGCATTCTGATTGCTTCACTGAGAGATGATATCGAGGATGCATCAAAACCGCGGTCATAACTTAATCACCCATGCCATTTTACGTGCCACGTGTGAACATGCTCACTTTGGCGCGGTAATTTCAGATCTCTCGTTTCTAATTGATCACATCTTTGTCTGCATGCCGCTTCAGAACACTTTATCCATATTCTAGACCAAATCTCCATTGCCAACTTTATCGGGGTGTGTTTTATTGCAGTTAGGTTAATATGATCCCACTGAAAGCTCGCAAGGGCTTCACGGATTCCGTAGCTCGTATCTATGTCACATTTATGTTGGCCTAGACTTTCAACCGAATCGTAAAGCAAAATGGTCAACTTTGTAAACTTAGCAAGTTATTTGATAGCATACTCAAAAGACTAATGTTAAGAACTGCAGTATGGACGCAGTGGCACTACACGCAGACAAGTAGTCTTCGCAAGATCGTCATAATTGGCAAAGTATGATTTCGCTTATCTTAATTCTCTTGTGAAATCGTCCTTAAGCGCGCTGCCTCGCAGGTGCACGAAACCACTTTAAGTAGAAAAACTATAATCACGTGCACCAAGGCATGCTCACGAATAAGGATGCTATAAAAGCGTGGACCCTTAAAGTACGTACCATAAAGCGCGACTACACCCTCACTGCTAGCTAACCGATGTAAATCAACAACGCGATGAGTCGCCAGGGTGAATGACCGACTAGTGCCATCAAACAACTTTCCAAATACTATGTTGCGACGATAGTAGTAATGCTCGCAATATAAGCAGGCCTATTGCTTGAAGAAGTACAGTAATTAAGCTCGAATGGCAAAATTACCTCGACTGAGTGCTCCGGCTAAAAATCATTAGGGACACAAATTGTTGACACTCTACTCTCAAAATTAGTACCTTCGCCGGTTATCACAAACAACTTAAGGAAATTACATTTATACGACGCTTACGCACTTCGCATTCGATGCCAATCTGCTGAACCCCACGAGGTCGCTTACGGGCATCGCAGCACGTAATTGACGGTTAAGGAACAAGGCAATTGAATTTAACTTTATCATCGTAAATGATATCAGCTAATTAAAAGGATCTGCACGAAATCCTTACATTCTTTTGATGAAGTGTAGCACTATATTTTAAGTCTTGCACAAACCATGCCTTTGTTTAATTTTGTTAAGAGGAGGAAAGATCATAGAATGTAGCACGCGTAATAAATAATAATTTGTTTTTAGCAAAGCCTGTTGAATGGACTCATGCATTATTTGCAATTAGTAGTCTTAAATAGTTGGCAATGAATCTCTAGTAATGAAGATTAATTTAAGTGAATTTATCTGCCATTATCAAATCGATTTCCGCATTTTAAAGATTCAGTGCACAAAAGCTGAAAACGATGTTAGATAATCCCAAGTTGGCACAGTTAGCATGCCCTTATTTCTACCATTAGTTCAGCAAAGTTGGTAAAATAGCTATTGTTCCCTAAATTTGAGTTAAAATACACGTTGACCGGAACCGATTCGAGGTGCCAATTTTGATGTCATCCAACTGCAACTATGTTTTAAATACAGCGGTAAAAAAAGAAGAGAGCAAAATAAAGCCAGATTGCATGAATTGTAGCAATTGTGAAGGAAACATGAATTAAGAATGTCTAGCCTATGAATGCATGTGGCTGACGCAGCATAATAATTTTCCATTTCAGTGCCAAAGTTAGTGAGAAGCAAACAAACATTTGCGTAAAAACAGTGGCCGCCTTAGCAGAGAACAAGCTGGCATCGATCCGTACTGAACTACTGACTCCGGTTAATCTCTGGTGCTTATCTTGTCATTATTTTATGGTTTGCACTCACGCAGACGCATGACGTCACCAATACTTATGCAGCCTCCTCTGTTGAATACATAAGTCTGTCTCAAAGGACAATACACCCACTAGCACAAAATTTTCTTCGAGTTGGTGACTTTTGCAATATCATGGCTCTACCGTCAATATTTTGGTTTATTTGTAAGGCAAACATACTTTCTATGCGGAATTTATGGTTGCTGTGAGAGACTTAATTAGTAAAGTGCGATCTGAAGCAAAGGCATTAACGGTACATTAAAGAATAGCCACATATATGCTTGGTTTACATGTAATAAATTCATCCAAGGTGAAAACCCTATCATCTATCAGAGCCAATGCACAAAGAATTCAAAGTTTCTAAAAAAGATTGTATTAGGCAAAGCCAACGCTACTAATTTTTATAATCTATTTATACCTATTGGATTTATTCAACAAAATTTGAACTTCTGCCGGGAAAGGGTGACGGTTCTTCTAGCTTAACACTTAACTTTGTTTATTTTGCTATCAGCAATGGTTATTTCCTATTTGCCGGAGAGCTCTGAAACAATTTTGCAAATGCGTAGGGTTTTATTTTCTTTGCGATGCGATTGTGTGTTGCAGCATTGTTGAAGACTCAGCGATCTAGACTGACGCGACTAAAATGTCAATATCCATTTAAGACGTGCCTCAATGCATAACTTGCCTTGCGCTAATTTTATAAGATAAAAGCAATATTTCTCAGATTAGCAGGAAACAATTGCACCTGTAGGAAAAATATTTAAGAGGTCGCGTATGTGACTAGGACGCAATGCAGACGATTAGAAACCTAAACCCGTTGCTATTATGGTCGCACTTAATGGATTGGTTTCATGAATGTCACTCTCTGCCTAGTTGGTGGGACAAGTTACTTGCAGGCGATAAGGCATTTGATGTTAATTAATGGATCCTTTTAACGTGGCTCCCACTAAAAACAATTGAATCAGATATAGCGGTTCGGTATAGTTCCATGCTAGTCTGCGTTCCACGAGCTCAGCATTGGCACGGTCACTAACCGTCCAGAGAGAATTGCTGGATTTCACATTTGTTCAACGCTTAAGTGTAAAATTATTATGCTGCGTCGGCCACATGCATTCATAGGCTAGACATCACCTAACACACCACATGAAGGAGTAAATGTCACGAGAACACCGTTGAAGATCGGCGAGCACGAGTGCAGAGCTGAAAGTACAGTGAGCACAAGGGTCACGCGGGACAATCAGTGACAAGACGACTGGTATATAAGCAGGCACACCTCAGCATGCAAGTCAGCTTAGAAGAGAGCAGATTCGGAGAAATGGTGTGGGGAAGTTAGCCATGTTTGTATCCGTGGAAGTGGGCACCGTGGGGAGAGGTTGTGAAGGGATCGGGATGTGAACAGAAGTGGGTATTGTGGTCTGTGCAGAAGCCACACTATTGGTCGCCGTGTGAGTGGTCGTGGGAGCAGAAGCCGAAATGGTGGTCGCCGTGCGAGCAACCGTGGGGATGGTCGCAGCAATGGTGGTAACCAGCGACCACCACCGAGGTTATGCTTACACCGAGGCTTGTGAAGAAGTCGCCAATTGTCATGGAGGTGAGGGCGCTAGTCACTTGTGTGCATGCCCTTCTCTACTTTCCTCTCGCTATGGACGCGCAAATAATGCCATTGTTCCCGTTTATTTCTTCAGGTGCTTAATAAATGATTAGATACCTGTGGGCCAGCTTACGCTAAGAGCTCCTCTTCTGTGTTTCAATGTTGTCTATGCGGGTTCATTAGCAAATTTATGCGGAGTTAATTTTCTTTCCTTTAGTAGTATTGCGTTCGGTTATTATGGGGTTTCTCTACATTATGCATTTATACTCTTTGTGTTTTTGTATGACAGTCTTTGGAGCGCTTCTGTTCATATGTCAAATGGCATTAATTAGCTACATTCAGAACAAATTGCATAAGCCATATGCATGAGCAACATTCTTGACTTTGTAACTGTGCAGTGTTGTAAGCTAACGTCAAAATTATCGGGACTGAATAAATTTCTTAGGAAGCCTTGCTAAAATAGCTAGCTTAATAATCCGACTACCTTTACTGATTCCCAGCAGCTTTTTTGATTAACGATGCGAACTGAGGAACTTCGTTTTCGTAGAAATTGCTGGATCAAATAAACACATACTCTTGTGTTTTTTTAAATCCCCATATCATTGTGTCGTGAGGCTCATTCACTGTCTGGATGTTGATGAGAGCACTCACACCCCCTAAAATTTGCACCTGTCAGTATATCTGACACTTTATGATCCGTTTTGCGTTCCATCTTCCAGTGTTGGATGGATACGTGAGACTTCGTTTCCTCAGCCATCCATTATTTCCCTACCACGTCAATTCAGCCACTCACACCATGAGCGTCCATTTGACATTGGTGAATATGATTTGAATTTATCTGTTCCGCAAACTAAACTTCATTCGGTTTCGGGCCCATGGCGGATGACGGACGAAGAAAAGATAAAACGCAGCAGTTTTGCGGCTAACGTGGGCTGTTAAAATGGCGTATACTGCTTGAAGACTGACAGCCGCGTCTGCAACCGTTTTACATTGAAAGCTTTAGGTAACGTCTGGCTCATAACCTTGTCTATGCACATGCTAAAGTGGCTAAAGAATCAGAATATCATGCTCAAGGCAAATTCTGTGGCGTAATGTCTCCTAAGCACTCTGCAGCATGGCATCGCCTTGTCCCAGACTAAACAGAGTGATAGTTCATTGTGTCATAACAATTAAATTAGCTTAGATAGGTTGGATCAAGAAAATCACACATAATCACATCAATATCTTGGGAAAGGGCAAAAGTGAGAGAGCGTCTCCCTTGGTTTGTTGGCACTGCTGGACCTGTCACTTTGCAAAATGTCGTTTTAATGGAAAGCACCGAGTTTGTTAGTGCATTGTTGTTAGTCGAATTGATAAGCAACACCACACACTCAATCTTGGTTTTTATGCAGACACCAACGACCGTAAGCAAAGCATTCCTTACCTGCACTTGCGTGCTCTCAACTTAACCAACGTAATAAAACTTGTCAGCCAAGTTCAACTGGCACCCAAGGACTTTATAATCAGTAGCAGAATCTAAAGCTGGAAATATTCAGCTGACCACTGACCCTGATGAAAGATAGAAGCCCCTTTTATTACCAGATCCCAAAGCAATAACGTGCATTGCACATTGCACACGGAGTTGTGGACCATGCGAGTAAGTTAGGTAGTGCTTTGAGCGTGACTTCACATTAAGCATCTGTGATAGCTCTCCGGTGTTAGTTTCTTGACGTAAAAGACCAAATTCAAAGCTGGAAAATCTTTTGCTTTTGTGGAATTTGGCAGCAGTTTGTGTGCACTTTGCTGCTCACTACTGGGGTGTTTGTCTTAACCGCGATCTTTTTTAGCAATGCAGGAACTCACGGAATGCAAATAAAATTATTTGAATGAGCTGCTGACGCAAAGCAGCACAAGATACGTGCTTAGTTTAGACGTGCACCTATTCATCTATCGCCTGCTAAGTACGTCAAACTACTAAAAGAACCTGACTCGGTTGGCCTACTTGAGCCATTCTGGGGCATGTGAACATCATGAGAAACCAAAAGTTCTACTCATTTACGATACAACTTGATGCCTTGATTCCCTGCGACTGATGGCGTTTACCAAGTGCACGCAGTAGAAGCTTGTTTAGCCTAAAACAATTAATGAACTCTATGCGGTTCTTAAGGAACATGAATGCTAATTCTAACACGAACAGACGGCAATAGGTGACTTAAAGAGAAGTCTGACGTGCTATTTAAGTTTCGCGTATGCATCTAACACTGGGGACGGGGACGCAAAATAGATCGTAGCGTGTCAGATGAATTGACAAAAGCAAATGCTGCAGAGAAAAGGTGTCCTTATTTATGTCTGAACAGTGACTGATCTGCATGACGCGATGGGATGCAGATGGCTTAACGAAACACAAAATTTTGCAATCACTCGCTCCAACAATTTTTTCGACTACGAAATTCCCTTTTTTGCTTGGTTCAACAAAAAAAGAAACCAGGAATGAGAAAAGGTACTAGGATTCCTAAACCCATTAACTTGGCTTAGCTTTCTATAAATTTTGTATGGTCGCAAAGAGTTTGGCACCTGTACATCCTACCGCACAGTTCAAAAGCAAGAATCTCGCTTATTATTCTAGTTTGCACAAGTTATTCTGAAAGCAGACTGATAGCGCCTTTTACACGTGAACAGGAGTGTTACGAAGTCTGCCAACCATAGACACCAAAAAGTATAAGTGCATAATAAGGAGAAAACCATAAATAAAAACATATATAACATCCATTTGAATATGCTGCTCCATCCTAAATAGTTAATAATGAAACACAGAAGACCCGGTTTAAGTTAGAGCCCAGATATCGAATTATTTATTAAGCCGTTACAAGCGATAAACAAAAATAATAGAATTTGTTGCACGTTCATAGCAAGAGCAAAGTAGAGGAAGGCATGCACACCGCCAACTAGGTCGGTGTAGGCACGACCTCGGTGGTGGTTGCTGTTTACCACCACTGCTGCCACCATCCCCATGGCTGGTCACACGGCGACCACCATTGTGGCTTCTGCTCACACGACCACTCACACGGCGACCAATAGTGCGGCTTCTGTTCAGACCACAATGCCCACTTCCACGGATGCGAATATGGCCAACTTCCCCACTCCATCCCTTCCACTGTCTCTGCTTTCTTTGGACCGGCCTGCGTGGCGAAGTGTGCCTGCTTATATACCAGTCGCCTTGTCTCTAATTGTCCCATGTAACCCTCGTGCTAATTGTACCTTTAGCTCTGCACTCTTGCTTGCCGATCTTTCCCAATGCTGTCGAAATATTCACGCTTTCAGGTGATGTTAGTTGTGGTGCCTAGACTGTGAATTACAAACAACTGACATTGCATAGTATTTTTTCACTTAAGTACTGAAGTTAATAAAAAACCAGCAACTTTTATGAATCGCAAATGGTCTTGCTAATGTAGAGCTCGTAGAGCGCAGGGTAGCATCAAACAGTATCTAACCGTTAAACCAGTTTTTTTTATATTCCAGTGATAATTGCGCTGGAAGGAAATGTCCCATTAGCATCAGCTGTGCAGAGATTGGTCTTTATGGCACAATCTACTATGCGCAAGCATAAATAAAACGGTTCTGAGATTCGTTTTGGCTGCATTACGTCCCGTTTATACACTCGACCTCTTAGATAGTTCTCTTCAGGCGCAATCATTTGTTCATACCTCTGAGACTTACTGCATTTTTGTTCGTATATTTGGCGCCAGTCAAGTCATTTTATTGAGACATGCCTCAGCTGAATCTCAACCCTTTGATCGCTTGAAAGTCAACAAAGTTTCAGATGCCACAGTCTAGTGCACTGAGCCTTCAGCAATGTTGTGACACACAATCACACCACAAATAAAAACATCCCGCACATTCGTAAAACGGGTTGTAGAGCTATCCGATAGGTGAAGATAAACCTTTATAGATTGATAAACAAGTCAATTTAAGTATTTAGTTAACAGGACTGTCATCCAATCTCAACTCCACCTCAAATTTATTAAAGTACTGCAATAGATATAAAAAAGACATTATGAAGATTTGTGGTAGTCTTGGCAATTCTTGATGCAATTTTGTTCCGGGAACGCTGAAATCTCAGCGCGTTGCATAACTTACCTCGCAGTAGAGTTTTACTAGAAAATTACTTCTAATAGCCTATTGGTCAAGTTGCAATCGCCTTTATTATTGTGCTCTTTACGAGCAGCAATATGCATATAAGGCCTCCAATAGTGGATGCAAAGAAGCGCTAATTGCCTAGGACAGAACCGCTTGACGCGAACGGATTTAAACTTGGTCACGCTTAAGACCGCATTTAGGTATGTGCACAGATTGCTTGCAGATGACATTGTTTGATGGATCACGAAGTAGTTTTTAATCAGTGTAGCGTGTATAAATGAGTCAGAACTGCAGTCGCCTTTTAAAATCGCTACCAAAAGCCAATCTGTTTTGTGTCATCACTTCGGATAGATTTATTATGTATAACACCAATACGGTGGTAAAGCAAGTGAGTAGAGCTAAAGGTACAATGAGTACGAGGGTCACGTGGGACAATTAGGGACAAGGCGACTGGTATAAAAGCAGGCACACTTCGTTATGCAGGCTAGTCTAAAGAAAGCGGAGACCGTGGAAGAAATGGAGTAGGGAAGTTGGCCATATTCGCATCCGTGGAAGTGGGCATTGTGGTCTGAACAGAAGCCGCACTATTGGTCGCCGTGTGAGTGGTCGTGTGAGCAGAAGCCACAATGGTGGTCGCCGTGTGACCAGCCATGGGGATGGTGGCAGCAATGGTGGTAAACAGCGACTCCCACTGAGGTTCTGCTCACACTGACGCCTGTGTAGAAGCCTCCGCATGTCATGGAGGCGAAGGAGCTGGTCGACGGCGTGCATGCCCTTTCCTACTGTTCCCTTGTTTTGAACGTGCAGCAAGTGCTATTATTCCTGTTTATCGCTTGTAACTTCTTGATGAATGATTCGATATTTGTGCTCCAACTTGCACCGGTCTTTCCTTTAGTGTTTCACTGTTGACCATTCATGATAAGCTAGCATATATGAACAGAGGTGATCTTCCTCTCGATTAGTGCACTCGATCATTTTTGGGAATCGCTTTTTATGCACTTTTACTTTCCGGTCTTTTGGTCGGCAGACTGCGTAACACTCCTATTCACTTGGAAAAAGCGCTATCACTCTACGTCCAGAATAAATTGCGTAAACTAAAAGCGTAAGCAAAATTCTTGCTTTTAAATTTCCGCAGCAGGATAGAATAGCACCGAACTCTTTGCCTCCACGCAAAATTTATAGGAAAATATGCTAAGATAATTGGATTAGATACCCTAATACCTTTTTTATTTTCGCGTTTCTTTTTTGTATAACAAAGTAAAAAAGGAAACTTAGTAGTCATAAAATTATCAGAGCAAATGATTGAACAATCTCATCTCATCTCATCTCATCGTGGCGTGCAGGTTTAGCAAAAGTTTAGATATAAATGAGGGCACCCTTTCCCTTCAACATTTTCTTTTGCCAATTTACCTGACACGTTACGATCTATTTCGCGTTCTCTCCTCTAGTGTTGGATACAAACGCGGAACCAAAATAACACGTCAAACTTCTCTGCTACCGTCTGCGTCAGAGTTGTCAAATTACCAGATGTGAAACTTGGGCAGAATCAACACTGTTCTCTGCACCAACAGTTCTTTCATCGTAAGCGCGCTTCTTAAATCTGTGTTGGACTCGATCGTGGCAAGATGGTTTGTGCCAGGGTGTGAGGGGATGCAGATGAAAGCGTGATGAGTACATCGGTCTAGGCATTATCCCTTGAATATGTGATGGCGCTGCAATAAAGTAGCCTGAACTCATGTTAGTTCGTGACCATTAGCCAGTAAATGATGGTCGGCGCCGCTCTCCATCTTGATCAATTTGTCACAAGGATGGCACCATTGCATAAGGCTTTGAGGTTTCTGGGGCAGCATCTCGATGACAAGTCATTATAAAGTCAGGAGATGGCAGACAATCAGCTGAGTGTTGTAGAGCAGTATCCATATGCCACGTTTGCTTAATCCTGCACTTGTAATAACAAGTGTTCGAGTTACGACACCTCAGTAGTAAGGGCCATTGAGGTCATCCCCAGGTGCCATTTCTAACCCATTCAGCATATTCCTTGTTCATCCATCTCTATCTTCGGCCCATAGGTTGTGCGTTTAGTAGAAGAGTTTGAATTCATTATGATTCTTTCCTAATTCTGCGCTTTTCGATCCCAATTCTGGAGTGCTACCTCATGTACCATTAGTCGAAGTAGTGATGCAACACAGAACGAGGCGCCACTTATGGAATAAAAAGGAATTGTCTTATTTCTATCCGATACGGCACAGTATCTGCACAAAGAAGTGAAAGTACTAAAAATATCCTGGAGATATGCACTGCATCATGGGAAACGTCGTCCAATACGCACATTTTTAGAGATGGCAATGACTCGCGTTGGCTTGCAGGATGAAGAGTAGTATCTTCATTCCTTCTCTCCTTTGCATTCGTAAACTAGCACAGTCCATAGCACTATCACTTTTGTTAAGATCTTTTATTGGGCAAGAATTCGATTTTATTTTACTAATGGCTCAACACCAAGCTGGCATCAATCGAAGAAGTAATTGCATCATTAGTGGAAGTACAAGTGTGCAAATCTTCGTCTATGTTCGTAGATTCGGTTGGAAATGAATCCGCACCTCACTTTCATCCTCTTCCTTGAAATGCCTAGCCAGTTATTTAGCTGTAACAGGGAGCAGCCATAGGTCATTTCGGGGAACAAAGTTGTTTCAATCAGTTATTAGAATGCAATAAAACTTAGAGATCTACCGCTGTACTGCGTATCCGTACAAAAGGACGAAAGCAATGTCGACAAATAACGAAGGTAGAAGTTCATTCTACACGGCTCAGGCAGAAGCCACTCATGATGTGGTCTCCAAGGCCGGTCCTTAAAAGCCCAAGAAGCTATATTGTACTCGTTCTAGTAACTGCACCTCCATAGCCCTTGTCGTTCAAGGAACACGAGTCTCGTGGCGCTACGCACTGCATCTGCCACCGATACCATTGGTAAGGATAAGCAAGTGCGCTCCGAACTTACATAGCCATCATCACGTTGCCTCGTCTTAATACCACAAAAGCCGTCAAAGAACATTCTTATCGGTTCATACCAACCCTCACAAGGAAGTAAAGGACGAAAGAGAGGAGACAAACTCCTTGTCCTTCTACATGAGTGCCCTCGATTGTCTTTTCGCATCAAATGTAAAGCGTTGTTTGATGGGCATAGAACAACATCATAGATTGATTGTGCCATTGTAGTGCCAACATGCGCTGTACATGGCACTATTAAAAGGGAAAAGGCCACCCACAATGCTTTTTGCTTCGGCCCTTGCACACCTGTAATGGGTGCGCATAGTAGATGAGAGCACTCTTCGTTGGTGAGATGGCAGTATTTGGCCCGAAGCGAAGTGATGAGTGTCATGCATGTGCGGAGTGCACTTCCTTCCTGTGGCAGACGCAGTCCGTTTCGTCACGAGCTCCGCACTCGCTGTTGCAGTGTATACATTTAAAATGACGGTAAGTCGATAAACAATTAAGGAAAGGTAGGAAAACAGGAGGAATGCCAACTCAAGGTATTTAGCCACATCGCTACACAAATGCCATCTACCAAAACCATAATCCTTATCCTCCAGCCACCTATGCAAACATAAATCTGACCCAAAGTATGCAAGAAATAGCAATAAAATGCATGGAATGGCACGCGAGTAACACACCTCAAGAGTATCACTTTGCCGATAATTTGACAGGTCCGCGCGTGCGCGGCTGACATTTCAACATGAAAAGGAGACAAATCAAATTACAGATTGTATTTGGCGACCATTTGCTATTGAATGCATTGATCCTTTGCTTAGGGGAATATATCGCGCCAAGATATTTTACAAAATTAGTGCAAATATTAAATTATGCATAAAACAGAAAGCTCTTCGTAATGACTTTATTAAATTAGAAGTTCGCGCTGCATACATTGTAATTGAAGGGCGAAGTCTGCCTATTCAAGAAGCTTTTATTTATTCCATTTGAAATCCATCTGCTGAGCTTTTCCATTTATGTAACTTCTTGGTTGGTGGATGGGCTACTATACCTTGCTTAAGAGCCTTTGGATGTATGCATCTAGTAATCTCTCTTATGCTTGGGACAACGTAAAGCCATTTAAAAAACAGCTAAACTTAAGTGAAATCCAGCAACGCCTTTCGACAGTTGCTGGTGTGAATAATGACTGAGGTAATGTGAGAGGAAATCGGCAGGTGGTTCACGAGGTGCAGTAGGACGAGTGGAAATTGTCCTTCCAATCGCATGCACAAATACACTTATGTGTAACATGCAAAGTTAATTAAATCGTTTCTGGGATTTCAGCCAAAACTGCACAAGTGTCTACACTGGTCTGGCACGTGCTTAGTGGTTAAACAGGTTAACAATAACAATCAGCTTGTAACATACCTTCACCGCTAAAGGCGAAAATTACCAGGAGTACGCCGAAAAATGCAGCCCGTAGGGTGAGAAGATGAGCAACCACTCAGCTTATAAAAGTAGGACACAATCCAAATCGGTGTTCTGATTCACAAGAGAGGTGTGTTTCATCGCGGCAGAGGTTGCATTACCATTTTCTAAAAACCCGTTTCTTACTGCGGATTGGCTAAAGTCTAGATCAACATAAATTTGGCAAAACTGTGACCTACGAAGTTTACCAAGACTTCGCAGACTTTGGTGAGATTAGGTTACTGTAAATGTAACAAAATTATAGACTAATAGAGGCCAGGAATGGAGATTCGGCCCAAAGGAAGTGTGAAGTGTTCTGGGCTAAGGTCTGAAAATGAATCTCTGTCACGATGCTACATTGTAACCTTCTGCACGGCTTCATTGCTCATAACTGCGCAAAAGCATGCTTAAGGAGAGGCGATTGTCCACGGTCAGTACAGACGAAAATGTGACCAGTGAGAAGTAAAAAGATTTGCACCAAGACATCCAAATGCTTGTTCCTAGCAGCATTTTTTTCTGTTACGTAGGCACGACTGGAAAACAAGTGATGTTATATGGAATCATTTCAGGATTTTAGAGTTAGATGCTTTCTTATGCATCAGAGGTGAACGTAGGACGCTACCAAAGGTGTTCTGAGCACTACTGTAACACTTCTCTACGTGAGTCTCATGTCATGCCCCGGCCTTTGGGACACCATCCACCAGCAATATGCATTCCCCTTCACAGACTCCTGCTAATCTCAATTTAGTAGAGCTCGCCTTAAGACTCAAAGATTTTATTCGCGATTTCATCAAACTGCCAACCTCTTTTATAAATTGCATATGGAATATGTAATATGTAGTATATAGTGCATATACCATATGCAGTATTCCAAGTTGGAAGCGGATTCTTTCAACTTTAGCCACACTCCACTCACCACTGTCAACACAATAACCGATTAGCATGGCTTGCCAGGCACATTAGCTAGCTGTCCTTTCCATAATATTCACCTGCTTTTATTCAAAATGCTTCTAAAGCCATCGGTTTTCCAAAAGACCAAGCCAGCTCTTATTGGTGTCTTCTCTTCTCCATTGCGTGCAACTTTCAATGAGGAGCTGTGAACTTTGCCGAAAACGTGATGCTAGATTCCGAATGGTCAATGTCTAAAACTTTGCTGAATAAATTTAGCAGAGGCAGTTTAATGAATAACTACCATTTTGGTTCCATTACGCATCTGTTGAAGGGTGTCGCGGTATATGAGTCTGCCGACAAGTAGTGAAGTAATATCCTTGGGAAAGCACGGGGAACAGACTTGATAGCTACGACTACAGAACCATTACATGGATGCTTCGCCGTTGTGCAAGGCTGCTGTAATAGCCACCATAGAATCGCTTACACTCTATCATCTGCTGCTCATTGCGAACGTGATAAAATTGGAAGACACATGAGTCAAATGGGACCAAGTGTACCGAGAACTGCCTATAGAGCTTTGGTGGCTTCCAATGCTCCTTAACAACTATCCTGTTGGCAAAACAACAACTATCTTGCATTAATTGTCATGAATTGAGTTTCATTAGCAAATTTTTCGGTCTGCAGTAGAAGATCTGTTATGGAGGAATCGACGGGGTCGGAGTTGGCAGAATTACACCTACTGGTGGCCAAAAGCACATCACTTAATTGCTCATGAATCCAACAGCATTAAGTCTTATTTCTGTTCCTTCTTTACACAGTTTTGTGCACGAGTAATAGCCTTGCTAAGAGTGCTTTGGGGAAGCTGCGCCTATGCCTGCTGGTGCGATGGCTACAAATCTCTGCAGTTCGCCATTATATGGAAATGGAACTTGTCTTTTCCTGAATAAATGGCTTATCGGACAAATTTCTTTCGGTCAGAAGTACAGGAATTTGGTAGTTTGGGGCACTTATATTACCATTGGTATTCTGACCCTTCAATCACAAGCATCAAAATGTTGTGGAATTTTAGCGAGAAAGGAAACTCATGATTCAAGCCTTACCATTTAGCGATTTCCGTTCATCAAATGCTAGTCTAAGTGGAGAGCCATTTGAGCCAGGCGTTTATCCACCTACTGCTTCACCAGCTGCTCTAAATTTTACACGTTCATGGGTTAGTAAGCATGGGTGCCATGGCATGCGAAGAGGGTTCATTGAGGGCTTTGAAGTGAATTGGTAAACTTCTATTGTGTAATGGACAATTTTATTATAGGAAGCCTAACAATGGTTTGAAACATCCCGCTTTCCAGACCAAAATATAACCAAATTACTTTGCGTCGGTTTCCTAGACCACTATAATCAGAATGTTTCTTCCTTAGCCACCGATTTTATGAGTGCGACCATCACATCAAGCCCTTGTAAATGTCTCCAGTTACCTATGCTGATTCAATATCAGGTGTTTGACAAAATAGAGACCTCGCAACAATTGTTGCAGATGCAACTAATTTTAGAAAGTCTGCTGATAGCTCTCATTTATATCCTTCAACTGATTGCATTTAGGTGGTTTTACATGGAACATGCTCACTCTGAGTGAGACGTGGCCTATTTCACGGATTCTTCCTGCATCTTTTGTGCCACGTACTGCTGCTGAATACCAAAATGCCTGATTTTTTCACCCCCAACTGCACTCAGTGTGAGTGAGGATGAAAGAGGTACTACGTCGCTTGGTGCCCTGACAGTACAAATGGTATTCAAGCCTCTACTTTTGGTGTCGGGATCACTCCTTATCTCAGTCACAGGTGCCTTTTTCATCAAATTATTCAGTTAAATAGTATCGCCACCTTATCTCTACTTGCATTATGATTCACCTAGGTAAAGATTGCATTAGACTTGATGATTTCAAGTTAACCAAAGTAAAAACTTCCTACGTCCAACCATGCTCCGCGTTAATAGTTGGGCACAAACCAACGCGACAGACTTTCTCTCTACCACTACAGAAGCAGCGTGTGCATCTGTAGCACTCTGTCAGCTGCCGAAAGTAAAATCAATCAGCAAATATTTGATTATATTCTAAATAATTATTCCCGAGTTACCCCATCACCCATTAAAATGACTTATGCTCCAATTATATCAGCATTAATTTTAGCAAAGAATTGAGGGATTCGGCCTTCCACGAAGCACATTCAGTTGTTAACTGCTAATGGTAGCACTTTACTGCTGCTGATGCTAATCCCAATCCTAACGATATGTAGCGATGTGAATAATATAGGCGCAATCAGCCTTTTCGAGTCTAGCTAGCCCGTCTTAAACCCAACAGTTTTGATATAAATACTCCTTCTCTCATTTAGCATATATACTTAAATATCACATCTAATGGTTCACGAAACTAGGAAGACAGCTATAGCGAGAAAAACCAAACTTACGTCAAAGACCTCCCGCATAAGTACTTTTAGAGTGTTGCGTTGTAAAATTAATGCATCTCTTACGTATCCGGACCTCCGCGTAATCTTATATGAGTGCCGCGTAATTTTCATTAAAACAAAGGATTTCTTTGGATTACTACAGCCAGAGAAATGCGAAGGATTAGTTGAAGTGCTGTTCCGTACCCAAATTGCTTAGTCTTCCAAGCGAGTGCACTGAACCATTTGGAAGCGCAAAGGATGCACTCGTATTTAATAATAGCTAGCCCTATTTAGCAACCTTAACGTTATGACTTGCGGTATATCCGCAACCGACATGAAGCATATGCTGCGCAGAGAATAGGATCTCTACTGGTTCTTTCCTATTTTGTGCCACAGCATGCAGGTACGAACTTTCATTGGAAGTACTAAGTGCCGTCCACTAAAATCCGTGCGAGTGAGATTGACTTATAGACCTTAAAAATGCCATTTTAATGTACAAGGGTCCCCTTATCATCTGTAAAGCATTCATGAGGAACGGCGCAATCGCATTCCAGCACTTGCATTTACAAGTTACATTTAGATTTTAGTATTTAAAGACACTTTTCCAGACCAAATCTAATGAATAGCCTACGCTGCATCACCACGTCAACATTTTCAAACCGACACAAATGGCATGCGTATTAGCAAAGTAACCTAAATTGACATGGTCCCCACCACTGCAAAACATCGGTATGCCAGTTGATTAATAAAAAGTGCCATGTAAGTGACGTTGATACAGTGAGATTAGCATAAATTTCTGTGGCTTGTAAAGCAAAAAACTATATGTATTCCAAAGCCTACTAGCCTGCACTGTTGTGGAAGGAGAGACATGGAAAGCAAGGAGTGATGTGTGGGACCCTCGACACGACAATGACATGACACAATCTTACCACTCAGAAGAGTGAGCATGATCAGCTAATCGGAATCAAATAGAAGTCAGCTTAAATATGCAAATATAGTTTAGGGAGTTCAAATGGATAAAAAATGAAGTTCGAAGTCAATTTGCTCAGAAAGATATTTGTTGGACCTTAAAACGCTTGCGAAGCAGAATACGGAACTGGACTGATTCGTATGCTGGTTTGATTCTACCTGGTTTAGGATGATGGCCGAGTTTCAGAACAGTGTCTACTTCTAGAATGGAATTATTAAACACACATGGACGATGTCAGCTAATTCTTTCTTTCCCGATCCATCGTTTTGGAAATCGAGTCAAAAACGCTAGTTTTATTGCTCACGACGAAGTGTGATATATCATCTGCAAACAAAATGTGACCACGCCTTAAACTGCAATCAAATGGTGCTCTAAGTGTCGAGCAACTACCGTTAATTAGCTGCAAAGAAGATTTGTATTCCCTTATGCATTCCTACTTTACTCACCCTGCGTGAGTTTAAAGTAGGTTGCATTCCTCCAGGTTTCAAAAACGCTCTCTGCCCAGTTTGCTTACAAACTCAAGTCTAGGTGCTTTCTAAGGCCCGCAGCTCATCAAGTATATAATATTAAATGGCCTTTTTGCAGGTGATACCGCATGATAAGAAGATAACGGATCTTTATAAAGATTTAGTTGAACAGTTATGCAGATACCTTAACTATGTTGATATTGTCAATATTTGCACGGCGATTCCTAGCTGGAATTTGATTCTCTTTATAAAACGACCGTATTCATACATTAGCAAGTGGAAGTGGATTGACAAATGGGTCTGCACAACACTGTATTCGGGTTCGCGAACCCCATCCCGCACAAGCATTTGCAAAGCTATTGAGCAACACTTTCATTAAATGCAGTTTGACCTCCAGTTCTCGTCAATTCGAGCTCCTTACGGTTCATGTAAACCAGTCAACTGTCTTCTTTTGATTTCCGTCATGGCAAGGAGAGGAAATCCTGACCATCCTATTCTTCCATTGTATGTAAACAGCAATGTATTTCTGAGCATCGGGAATTCCACACGTCGTACGGCGGTATATGTTCAAGCGTTTCGTTACGAGTTTCCTTGGCATGTCTATAATTTCTCTCCGGATGTTAACAAATGCATGTTTTTTGGCAGTATATACGCGAGAAACCTGCGTAGACGAAGAGCGCAACATGCTACGATGGACTGCATTCTCTACATACTTTAGCTTTCTCAGTTTGTAAGGAACGGTTCCGGTATTGTAATCGAGCTAAATGCCATAGTGATGACCTTGTCACCTAAACAAACATTTGGGATTGTGATTATTGATGATGTGAAGCGAGAGGAGGAGAGTGGGGTGGACTTCTTCATGCGGTATGCAGAGAAACTCGGTTTCGCAGATGGCTCTCCGCTGACAACCGCACCGATGAACTGGCGAATATGGCATGTGCAAGATAGTGGTAGTCACATCACAAAGCGCCGAGACATATTTGAGTGGGTTTGTCAGGATGTAATTTGGAGGAGAATGCAAGAATTTACAATTTAATTGGCTGTTACATCAAGAATAATAAAAGGTATATCTTCTCTCAGAGCGTCGTTTTTGCCTACCCTGCGGTTTGAATTGTGGTCTTTTCCACTTAGACAAGGTTATCAATGGCAGTTCTAGCATGGCCAACGCTTTGAAATGGATCAAGCGAAAAGCAGTAGATGTGTTTAACAGCATAGTATGATTCGAACAATGTTGGCAAGATGATTTCTATTTGTTTTGCCTAGTGAAAATCCTGTCCCACTCCTGCTCATGTTCCTTCATCTCCTTGGTTGATCGGGTTCATACCTCTTCATCAACAGCATCCGTCTTAATTAGTGCCGATTTGAGGGCGATATTATAACCAGATTGATTGCGCTCACGGATCTGGAAGTGCTTTGTGCCTTTCTGCACTCACCTAGATTAACGTTTACCATTTAGGCCTTTTATCTGAGACCAAATGCCTCATTTGATTGCCCGTTTCTAAGTCTCTTCTCCTGACTTAATTTAACAGCTCCTACAATTCCTAGTTAATTCGCGAGAATTCTGCACTGAAACGAAACAAATCGGCGGAGTTCAACTATTTTGTCTAGTTTTGTGACTACTAGCAACCACCCTTGTTCATGTAACTCACAGAGTTGCTTACTTGTCCATACGTGAGCACACAGAATTCCGTGCCTGAAATACAAGAAGAGGTAAGCGTCGCTATTGCTTTCATTGGTAATTTTGCGGCCTAGTGTTTCATGAAGAACGCACGATTCCATGTGGAACAGTGTCCTGTGCCCAGAATTCTTCCGTAAATGATGAGGTCGACTACAGCGTGTAAGTGCAACGGCATAACGAGATGACGCTTTGCTGTAAGTGACGCACGAATTACACACTACTCACGGGTTAAGCGCGGACTCAGTACAGTTAATAATGTGAGTTCATGAAATGCTGCTGCACTTAGCTACTAAGTGCCAAGATGCTACACTAGTTTGCGATCCCATTACCGGCCTGACGACTCCTTCCATATGGCCCAACCGTCATACACTGATATGAGTCATAAGTGTTTGCTGATGCAAGGCGCTTTTGCAGTCGGTCACGCATAGAACAGAGCCAATGGAGAAAATAGTGGGCCGATAACTCACCAGTTTGTAGACTGGCTAATCACTGTGTGTTTATTTTCGCACTCATACCTTTCTTTATTACAATACAAGAGTCTCCTGCCCATTAAAGTCTATCCACAATAAGTCGATCGGTAGGAGTGACGAACTCACATCCTTGCCCGATCTGAGGAAAGAGGTGATGGAGAACCCCTTGATTTTGTTTGGATATCCTGTGCCTTCATGATCGCATGCACATCGGCATTGACATATGGTCAACGTCATGCTTACTTAGAAACTAATTGATTTCGGGCATAAGGAATTGGCAAATATGTGACGCTCAAATGTGAACTAGCCCTTTTTATCCAATTGAGTGGGAAAATGAATGTGTCTGCAAATGATCCAGCAAGTCAGTTGCATTCAAAGGACGTGGTTTTAGAACATTTGTGAAAATGGCGTGCCACATAATGGCACACGTTAGCAAGGTTTGGTTGCAATAAGTGCTCTTTACCTTATCCGTAAACACATTAAAGCGCACTTTGTGCGTCCCTTTTCCATTAGACATGAAATAGTACTGCTGACATCAAGTCCGAAATCATTGGAAATGTCCAGAAGTCCCGAGATCCCGGAGTCCCTTCATTCCCATGTACACAAATTGTTACAAGTTTGTTTCACTACAGAATAGCGCAATAATATTGCCGCCGCATTGCGTGCGAATTTACTTTTAACTGCCTAAATGTAATGCCATTCCGCAAAGAGCAGGAACATCCTACGGAACGAGATGTCATTGACCGTTTGCGTCTTCGACTCCTAAGTACTGCATTCACTTCCAATGGTCATTGCCTCAAAAACGCTGATAAAAATTAGAGTACCTAGCCTTCACTGTGGGACAATACAAATTCAAACAGCAAGTTTCAAGGGATCAATTGGTCTTGCTGCTATCGTTCGCAAAGTAAAATACCATTCCCGACGTCATTTGTAGACCAGAATTGTGAGCTTGCTTTGATGTTCTAAGAAGGGGCACAACCTTGCTATTTACTGAGTTGCTTTTTGCTTTCGTTAAATGATTTTTACAAACTTGATCAGTTGAAAACCTTTCTATTCGGATGTTGCACTGCCACGTTGCAGTTAATATGTATCGGACAGAAGCGGCAAGCACTTTATCACAGGTTTGATTCTAGGTGAATTCCAGTTTGCAGTGATATGAGTGACTGAAGTGGCTCGGGAGAAAGATAATGGATTGTTCATAAAATGGGGTTGGCAGAGAGAGTAAATTACAGTTATCCTTTGTGATGCGCGTGTAGACACAAACGCCTCTAACGACCTAGCAAATTAACCTATGTGGTAGCGTGCATGTCCAAAATTGTAAAACGGGTGGTGGGAAGTAATACAAATATTTTGATTCCATGGAATCAAAGCATGCTTTTGCACTTGTTTTATTTAGAAGGGTGCATTCCATTCAATTACTACTTTTCAACCTTTGTCATATTCCACGAAAACTGACCCTGAGGCATCGCTCATTAACAGAAAGGATAAATCAAAATGAATGTCGCGAATCAGAGGCCTACAAGACTCGACAAACTTATGCAAACTTTACTGGGGCTGTTATGCCCTAGAATTTAGCAAAAATACGGCTTGATCTATGTTGATAAGGGAGATCGGGCCGAGAGGCGAGGTCAGGAGGCAGAACGAAGTATGCTGGGCTTAGGTTGGAAGGCCGATACCCCACCGCAATTCCTCACTGCCACTTCATTCTCAATCGCATCGGCCACAATCTTTGGCCCCTTTGTGTCCCAAGCCTGGCTTATTGCTTTTAAATTTTATTGATCAAACATCAGTTGCGGTTATTGTTCTCCCGAGCTTGTAAGCCGCGACGTGATAGCTGGTTGACCTGTAGATACGCCATGAACGCACCACGGATTCACACGTCAAATATGGCCTTACGCTGATCTAGTGTAAGCAGCTTTGACACGGTTGAAGTGCATTTGGCCGCGGTTGCAATCGTCTAAATGGATGGAACTTAAAAGAGCTAAATTCTATTAAGCTGATAAATTAGTCGGGATAGTTGATTATTTATCAGAATGTCGCATCCGCCCATTCAAGCCCATCCACCGTTAGGCGTGACCAAACTTTGAGCCGTATTTGACACCCACATTGCATCTAGCAACCCACTATATTGGCCTATCCATTCACTTTAGGCATGACTTATGAGCGAGTCAGTTCTGCTTTCATGAAATAAAATTTTTAGTTGTTGTTTAGAGTGTTTTGGTAATTGATTAGGTTCCGACACACTTGCATTGCTGCAGAGACCAACATAGACGGTGGCCATGTCGAAATGACCAAAGCCAGTGTTACACCCTCCACTTTCATCCAGATCCTCGATGAACGTGTGTCGTGAGTGTTGACGGAGAGGAAAGGCATTAGGAATCTAAAGCACTACTTGGTCATTGGCCTGCACTTTGCATGCCCTTGCAATTTGCGAGTCGGTTTGATTCGAGCTGCATTAAATAAAGCATTTCTGCTAGCCTTCTTCTTCACCTTGTGTTCCCATGTTACCCCATTTCGTAAGCAAAATTCATGCTTGTGATGAGCGAATGCACTCATTCCTCCAGCTCACCATCTATTCGTTCAGTAAAATATCAAGAACCTATGCACAATATTTATTTGCCTTAAGCTATTATTGCCATTTTAGCAAGAAGGGCTTATTTTGTCTACAAAAAGTTCCTTCCGAAGCCCTAACAGATGGAAATAAGCGTATACTAATAATATTCGTTCTCGAACTGATGGAGAATACGTCCTTTGATGCTATTTTCATTGATAGAGCTCCATGTGCCATTGCCTTCAGAATATTAAATCGCAGCAAATGCATTTATGGCTGCCTTTGCATTTAATGTCATTTTATTGGTTTGTTGGCAGGCCGAAGTGTGTGGGTACCGCTAGTGACATAGTGCCATCCAACACACGACAGCATCGTTGTGACAAAATGTTAGGACTGATCCCTTTTTTGGTCTTTTCGACAGCAGCCTAAATAGTCAACATGCGTGACTATGCATCGCGGCGTGTTTCATCCATTCTTAATTGCGATCCCTTTGTTTACGATAACTGACAATGTGGGTTGATGAGAGAGAGACTGGTTTTTTGAAAAAAAGATAACTGTGGTCTATAGTAATGCCTTGGTAGCATTATCAACTCTGCGTCGGATTAAGTGGGTGGGTTCTGCTTCTGTTTGTCAGCAGGTCTTATGGGTTACGCCAGCGGCCTTGCAATCCCTCGCCGCGTCTGTGCTCCACGGTCAGCCATCCTGCTGTAGCAGATTACGATTTTAGGATTAAAGTGGTTCGCTAAGCTATCGTAAAAGCATAGTGACCTTGACTTACATCTTGGGTCCTCCAGTTGGAGACGCTTTTGTGGCGGAATGGAAGCCGGCAAATGTTAGCGGAACATTGTCGCAAATATTTTTACAGTTTCATGCCTCCACCTCTGCAGCTTAAAAAATAATTATGCCCAAATTCTTCCTTGAAGCTGCCAAGCATCACGATGGTATAGCAGAAAATGTATGGAGGCCTGAATGCCTGCAGCAGCCAACGTTGTCTAAAATTCAGGCCGGCCAACAGAATCGCAATCTGCTCTTGCAATCCATCGTGGAATTAATCGAACTATCATGGTACTGCATTAATCCATACTATTTTATTCCTTCTAATAATCTTTCTAAGCAGCCTAGTGTCTTAACAACGCATAACGCAATTAGCCAATCATCATTAGCTTTAT
This sequence comes from Taenia hydatigena, assembly GCA_036345935.2. Classification (NCBI taxonomy): domain Eukaryota; kingdom Metazoa; phylum Platyhelminthes; class Cestoda; order Cyclophyllidea; family Taeniidae; genus Taenia; species Taenia hydatigena. The sequence continues at coordinate 4,047,300 of JADWOT020000010.1, forward strand.
TGTGAGTCGGTTTGACTAGATTTAGATGCCTTGGCATAACCTTAGATTACATCAAATGACCCAGGTCATTTAAACGGGACTCTGACTACCCTTTTTCTCTTTCCTCCCTTCCCCTCATTTGACATCAAATTTGACTAGAATTCAGACCCACATCGAAGTTCTATTTTGCGTGGGACTAATAAACGATGTCAGGAGTGATAACACGTCTCCAGATATCGAAGGTGTTAGTGAGGTCGTCTTCCGTAGCCCCTTGATCCTCTGCACTAACTAACATGGCTCATGCTACTTTATTGCAGTGCCATTACATAGTCAAGGGATAATGCCTGAACCGATGTGCACATCACGCTTTCATCAGCATCCCCTCACATCTTGGCATAAACCATCTTGCTGTGGTCGAGTCCAACAGAGATTGAAGGAGCACAGTTAAGATGAAGAAATTGTTGGTGCAGGGGACAGTGTCGATTCTGTCCCATCAGGCACAATAGCCAAGCAATTGGGCAATAGCATTGCCGATTTTCTGTTAATTTTCTTTGACTTTCTGAGGACAACGCCGATGTGCATTCATTTCCGCAGCATCACCGTTCCTATCTGTCTTCCATTTCGCGATCATTAGTCAGTAAATGATGGTCAGCGTCGCTCTCCATCTTGATCAATTTGTCACAACGATAGCACATTTCATAAGGCTTTGAGATTTCTGGGACAGCATCTTGATGACAAGCCATTGCAAAATCAAGAGATAACAGACAATCCGCTGAGTGTTGTAGAGCAGTATCCATATGCCACGTTTGTTTAATCCCCCGCTTGTACTAACAAGTGTTCGAGTTACGACATGGCGGTAGTAAAGACCACTGAGATCATCCCCAAGTGCCATTTCTAATCCATCCAGCATATTCTTTGTTCATGCATCTCTATTTTTGGACCACAGGTTGTACGTTTAGTAGACGAGTTCAAATTCAGAACACAAATCTCATTGCTTCTCAATGTTGACAAGTGGTTGCATGGAGGCAAACACTATGAGCGGAGTGCAATAAAGTTGCTGCTCTTAGTGCAACTAGTTTTCATCCATTGCATGAAGACCTAAGAAGACTCGGAATTGAAGCCAATGGAAACAGGTATATATCCTAATTGCCATTGAACTGGCGCCGACCATCATTAATGAAACAAGGGGACTTTTAAGTACAGAGCTTACGTGTTAGCCTTTTTTTCTCTTTGTGCTATAAGCCATCAAATCTGGTCCAGTAGTGCCTCAGTGTATATAAATACGCTCATTACTTGGGTTGTGAAGTTCTGTTCTTATTGGAAAACTTTAGTTAGGATTGATTACAATGTCGACATTTCAAA
>JADWOT020000010.1:4052586-4111740 GCA_036345935.2 Taenia hydatigena
ATGCACATACGTCTCAGCAAGCAAAGATGCCATGAAAGTTGCTTCACATTCTTTTTTACGCATTTATTGTTGCTAGATTACCTCTCCGTAACTAGGACAAAAATTCTAGGTATCTTGGTGTGCGTTCCTCTTGAGCAGACGCTTAGCGTAATAATTATTATTGCTGATGTGATTGGGAGGGAGGAATAGTGAATAGACTCCTTTATACATGTCTTCCAAAACTTGACTTTGTAAAGGACATTCTGGTGATGACTGCATCAGTAAATTGACGAACATATTGCGCTGAACAGGATCTTGTTTGCATCACTAATCGTAGGAACATATTTGACAAGGCATGGCAAGAGGCATGAAGACGAACTCAAGCAGAAGGGTCTCGATTGGCTACGGCATAACCGGAATCATTCTACTGTTCGGACCAGTTTAATTATCTACTTAGAATTCAGCCATCAATAACAAAAGCTTTTGTTCCTTACGTGATTGCCGTCTTACCTGCATTTGATCCGCAAATCTGCTGTGGTGCGATGGCTAGGTACTTTACACAGACATCAATAGCCATTTTATTGAAGTGGCACAGAATTCAGAAGCGTTGCCTTTTCTAATATGGCGGATGGGTAGGAAAAGAACTTCATACCTCTAGCTTTTGTATTTCGCAAACTGTTCATATCGTCGTTTCCTTAAAATCCGCCTTTTCAACAGCTTGTTGCCAACGAATGAACGAATTCGGCTGATTAAGCAGGAACTTTGCAGAAAATCCTAAGGCCATGGCTCAACATCAGCACCCATTGCCGTCCTTTACTGACCAAATTGGTAGTGGTGCTTGGTGTGTAAATCTCTGTAAGGCTGCACTAAATCCACTGCAATCACACAAGGTGATGGTTATGCAACACAACAGGGATATAGGAAAATTGGAACTTAGCTTTGGTGAGGTCAAAAGCCAATAACCCGATCACAGCCATGCGAACGCAAATAGGTGGCATACAAGACTTCGTGCTAGAGTACGAAAAACCTAAGAACTTATTTTGCTTAAAAAGCCGGAGCAGATTGGAATGCGCAAGATGCAATTGTTTGAATACCCTAAGGCGAATATGCTAATTTACGAAATTGTTACGGATTTAAAAAAGATGAAAACCAATCATCAGTCTGCTAACCAGCATCAAATTGTGAGACACATTGGTTCTGATCAATTGCCAAGAAATAAATATATTTAGAAAAGCACACTAGCAGGTGTTACCATAGTCGTTAAGAGCAGTAGCTCATAAAAATTATGCCTAACTGCAGCTCAGCCCTTAATATTCCTGGCACGCATCGCTTTCCAAGCACTCAAGGATTCGTCATGGCTAACAAAACCTGCGATCAGCCGAGAATGCGGGTATTTTTAAGGCATTTGAACCAATACATGAGAACGTTTCCTCTGGTTCGATACTTTGCCCACAAACGCCCCGCACTATCAATTGTCTAAACGGAGAGCAAGAATGTGAGTTCATTGCACCAAAATCTAGCGGGAAACGATTGACAAACAAGTTAGAGCCTTTGGAACTCCTTGACATTTGCTCACGTCTAACGGGCCTATGGGAAAGATGAGGGCTAAAACATAGACGAATTTGTGAATATCCACCAGTGTTGGGGACAAAAAGGACACAGTGTATCAGGAACTTATTTCAAAATGGACAAGCAAAAAGGAAACAGGGCTTGGAATCACTCAGTCAAATTGAGAAGAGCTGAGCTCGACTTTATGTTAAATCAAAAGTAAAGAACATTTAGATGACCTAAAATCCCTGCCGTTAGGCGCACTGTCTGATAACGCAAGCAGTTTAACCTCACTCGACTGAATTGGAAACTTCCATTTTCGTTGCCAGAGGACTACTGTTGTTGCAGCATGAGGTGCTGCCAGTTGAACGGTGCCATCATTAAAGCCAAGATATGTACAGCGCAATCCAAATGAAAGGCTTCCAGAAACGGTGATAATTGTGGGAATGCAGGGGCTCTATCATTAAGACGCTGCTTCTCACTGCCTCTGGATCAGCTGCATCGAAAAAATGTTCTGGACATTGGGTGGCTTTCGCTTTCATCCTTTCCGAAGCGATTTCTTCACCCATATCACCACGTATTTAGCATCAGAAGATGCTCAAGAACAATGATACCCAAATAACTTGCAAGTTTGGAGGGAATGTTGTTAAGAATCCCTTGATACCTGACCGAGAGACGCAGCTAGGATGCCTCATGCATTTGTTCTATACGCGGCTCTGGCATAAAGCTATACAAATTAGATACCTATCATGAGGAAGTTTGTGTGCTAGTGCACTATTCTATTCGTCTGAGATAACTTCCCTTCTTCTGAGGATTGGGCTATGTTCTTGTTTTATTTTATTGTTGAAGGCGAAAAGAAAGCTCCTAGTAGCTACAAATGTACTGACTGTGACAAAGAGTGTAACAACTTAGATTGGGATGCACCATCACCCCCTGCGCCACAGTAATTGCACGTTCTACTTCAAAGGTTGCGGCACGTTTACAGATATAGTGCGCCACAGAAAGATACAAGGTGGTAAGGTTTGATCGCAGTCAGCGTTCCTTGCTCTACCCTTAATGCCAATGAATAATACTTCATACGTTCCTTCTCATAAAGGACGCGTTTTAGCTGTCGGCATTAATTTAGGAAGTTTTAAGAAGACTAACAGCACCTGAAAGCCTAGAGCCCCCTCAATCTTCTATGTCAGAAGAGCTAGAGGGCTATCCTTCTGAAAAAGGCGCAGAATAGAGTACCGCTGCAGCGCTTGCGGATCCACTTTTAAACAGTTGGATGTGATGTTATCACACACGAAACAGGAGCGCTTAATTAAGCGAGCCGTTATTGGCCGGTCGCGTGTTCGCCTCATGCGTGCTGCACTCAATCCTAACGCAGATGAGGAAGAAGATGCTCCAACCCCTACCAGCTAAATTATGAGAAAAGTGTGTTTAATGTAAGCATGTGTTTATTCCGCACCTTAAAACCTGCTGTTTGCTGCTTTAGCACTCGAGGCAGTCTCAGTAGTGCCGTCAAAACACTCACAATAACTAAAGCCACACGGAATGTACCGAATGGTCTACTATATAACTAATCTGGAAATTCTACTACGAAAGAGTAAAAATAGTTTATCAACAGCATACAATAATCCTTTAAAACTATCGCTTTTAAGCGGCTTAGCTTTGTACGTATTGAGCCTGTGAAAACTTTACGTGTTTTATTTTGCATGCCAGCTCTTAACTTTGCGAGCTTTTATATTAAAACAAGCAGGATACTAGTGAAATGCAAAAAGCATTAAGTCATTTTTGCTAAAGCAAAAATGTACTCACCGCGAGTGAGGTTGGCCTACAAGATCAGCGTTTCGAAGGTGGCGAATGATGTTTGGTTAATAAAACTCGAGAAAATTAAGCCATTGCAAGGACACGAAGAGGCTAGGGAGTAAAAGAATTGGAATTTATGTATGCATTAAAATGGGGATACGTAACGGTTTCGTATAAGGCCACTTCAGCAATTTTAAAGGTTTAAAGAATTAGCTGAAGCAAAAAGACTTGGCCTCGGATCCCTTAATTTGAAGTGTCGAAGAAGAGATGGAAGATGAGAGAGGGCTAAGCAAAGCACTTAGTATCAACTCAAAAGAGGAGATGAAGTTTCTTGAGAAGATTGAGGCAGGTAAGTGACTTATTGTTCACATATGCCTTTTGAGAAATCTTGCGATTATTTTACCCATAGTTCCCAAAATTTTTGTTAGGAGATGTTTATGAATAACGATCCCTAACTAAAGTATTTTCTTTTGATGGGGGCGCCATTAGGAACCCTTTATAGCTGGTTGAGGGATGCAGTTAGGATGCCTAATGGGTCTTTTGTTTCCACCCATATTATTTGAAGCTGAGCAGATTTAATGCCTATCTTTTATGTTGAATGCGGTGGGAACAATGCATCATGCAAAAATATGCTAGTTTGTGGACCATTATCCACGCCAAAGAAAGCTTTTTCATTGTTACCATTTTATTTTCCTTGCTTAATTTTGCTATAGAGTGTAAAAAGAGTCTGTCAGCGGGTGCAAATGTTCTGTTTGCAATGAAGAGCAAAACAACTTAGATTTGGATGAAGAAACACCTCCTGCGTCATTGGTATTTCAGGTTATACTTTCGCATGCAGTGTTTCGAAGAGTTCAGCACACTTTGGGAAATGGAGCGCAACACAAAGACACAAATGGGTAAAGTTTGATTGCATTCCGTGCTCCTTGCTCTTCTAGTAAGAACAATCACACACACTTGTTACGCCCCGAATCAATACAGACAAAAACGTGCCCTTACAATCGAATCCGAAATAATTGGAGAAGTCCAAGAGCCCTGGAAACCTAGTGTCCCCTCATTCACATGTGCCTAAAGAGACTCAAGGGTGCTCTACTAAAGTAAAGAGCAGATATCTTATCGCAGCATTATCTGTAAGTCTAATTTTGACTGCATGGATATGTTGTTATTCTACACGAAAGAGGATCATTCAAGTGAGCTCGATATCACTCAGCGAGTGTGCCTTCGTCTCCTGTGGGTTTTATTCGATTCCAACTGCTATCGTCTTCACAATGCAGATGGGAAAAAGGATGCTTCATCTTTTACTGCAAGTCAATGAAGTTCCAGCAGAAGATGGTGATGACTAAATTTTATCTTGATACTGCTGTTTATAAAATAAGAGGCGAAACCTGACGTCATTTGTAGACTAGAACAGTGAGCTTTATTCGATGTGACAAACAAGGCGGCAACTTGATATTCAATGAGTCAAATCTTTTGACGTCCTTTGCAACAAACTTTTAAATCAAAACATTTCTTAGTCTACTTTTGTGCTGTGGATATTAGGTAGAAGTGGCGTAAAACCATATGTAGTCCAGTTTGTGGAACAAATGAATTTGAATCATATTTACCAATGCAATTCGGCCGCTACAGATGTGAGCGGCGAAAGTAATGTGGGAGAAATAGTGCATTTTCGGAGAAACGAAATCACAAACAGTATAACCCTTACGATGCGTATTTGGTCTCAGTCGGTCTTGATTGGCAAGATGTAACAAGCCGCCTCTAGGGTCCTTACATAAGCTGCACAAATGACTTTGACGACCTAGCAATGAATCAGGTTATCAAACGAATTAAAATTCCACTTGAAATGCTATCCTCTGCATTAAAATGCAATTTGGATGCAACTACAAGCACGTGGCTCTACTGCAAAAATGCCATAATGCACCAACTCTGCCACAAATGCTTTGGCGGCATTTCCAGTAGCCAGGATAACAAAACTGCATTAAATCCAAATCGCAGGTGTCGACACGATTGCTGCTTTCACAAACCAATCTCTTCTGGAAGCGATATTAATGTGCAACTGCATTGATCGTAGTTGGTGGTCTACTAATTGGCAATGTTTGGCATGCTGCATCGTTCTCCCCATGTGAGACAAAATTGATGCGCAATAGATCGGCACGGATTTAAACAACAGACAAGCACCGACCGAGGACGTATTTTAGTTGGGATACGGTGTTCATGTGAATCTCCCAATGTAAAAATCGGAACATAGGTAAAATAATTAAATAATTCGTCTAAGCAAATGCAATGCATAGAAAATCGCACACCTGCCTCAACCGCATCACGAAACCTGATCTTGTCTTCTGGATCAAAATAAGTGCTTCGCGTGGCCATTCCTCGCCTTCCGTCTACTTTTTTGGTGCTGCCACTTAAGAGATCTGAAGCTACGTATTTCTACTCCAGAACCTCCTCTAAGCCTTTACGTTTATAAATAAGATTTTATGCAAACCGTTGAGCACCTCTCATTCATTGCGTTTATAAATTTTAACACTCATACATTCCAGTCATCATTTGCAAGCTTCCAAGCGCTGATCTTTTAAGCCAGTCTCACATGTGGCAAGTACATTCTTATTTTAGTTGGAATGGTAAAACACTTTTTTTGGTCCTGGGAGTCCACTGCATAATCTTGTACAGTTAAGGGTCAGTATGCAAAATTGGGAAACATAAGGCGCTCATAGTCTTACTACGTAAGAAGTTAAACAACGCAGAAATGGCGGATCATACGGACTGTTTGAAAGCTTTAATAACCCACTTTTACTAATTTTTTTTAGTAGGGTGTGAGAGCTACTTATGTACGGAGCCTTTCGACACAAGCCAAGCGGTTTTCACCACTAAATGTGAACTAATGGCACCAGTGCGGCTCCTTTCGAGGCCTGAAGCAGCAAGCAGCAAATTACAAGATCCAAAGTATCCGAATTTCGTGCATACGGAATTTTTGTTTTGATTGTCGGAGAGGTCCTTTCCTTTTCGCATCTAATCCTGAGCTGGCCCAATTGCGTATTCATCTAGACAGTTGACTACGACATAAATTCATTGAACGTGTCTTAGTAAAAATCCTAATGTTTTTAATTAAGGCACTCAAAAGGATCAGTCAGAATTACTTTTCACGCGATTTTTATCAGAATGTATGTGACAACATTAAAATAAGGCGCGGCTGAGGCAAGAATGAGGGAGGAGAGAATATCACAGGGAAAAAGGGAGGGGTTAGAAGCATTGAATAGCCTTTATTTATACTCTGCCTCTCTGTTTTGGCTCCCTGACGTCTCTGAAACAGCGCAGTTAGAGGATAAAATTGAAGAGAGGGTGAAGAGAAGAGCAGCAGAGGAAGAGAATGGAAAGAAGAGCAGAGGCGAGGAGGATAATGTAGTAGGAGAGGATCGCTGGCGAATAACGGAATGGTAAGACGTGACACGTGTGACTCGATTGAGGGCACGTGATGCACTCTGTCTCCCAGTGCTGTCTGATGTGGGCTTTAGACAGCATACCTTGTATGCGGTTTTGTAGGGGCGGCCATCACTTGCCTTTGTGCTTCCATAACTTAGCCAAACTTTGTGATTCATCATAGTGCGCGCAAAGGAGGTGGAAGAGAATGAACGGAACCATCCATGCTAATGAGCTTTCACTTGAATGCGCTGCCAAGTGTAGAGTGCTTGTCCTCGGCTTTTCATTCCTCATGTTTCTTTTTTAGGCAAAAGCCTATCGGACGTTTAGAAACAGTTCAAGCAACTCAATGCAAAATTGAGCAAAGAAATTGTCAAAAGATTATTGGCGATTGTTATAAAGCTAGCTAAGGTGCGTGCGATGCTAATTGTCACATTGCACCAGGAAGGATAATGGAGGTGATTATAATAATTTCTAATGCGAATTAAGGCATTAATTTGAATAAACTTGATTATTTTGTTATGTGATATGGTCAAGCCTTAATTTACATCGGAAGGCATAGGCTTCAATGAGTACATGCCCAAAGCAATATCGCCATAAAACCTGTTGTGACAAGCATTCATAAATCTCTTCAACAGGTCATGGCTCAGCAGTTGAAAGCCAAGCGATTGTCTTTGAAATTTGATATAAAAGGAAAACCGCATGGTTAGGCGTTCTGTCATATGCCGCACGTTCGGACAGCATTTTCAGATCGACCTAAAATTAACAAGCACCTAGGAAAGACGACACCGGCGCTAAAATTGGTCTCCTAGGTAGTAAAACCATTCCAAAATCAGCCAAGTCGCCCACATTTGGCGTTTGAACTCGATCAGACTGTTCATCCTTAGATATTAAAAACACAAATAATGGATTGCAGTGGCAGGTAAACCAAGTTTAATACACAAGTGTACCCAGGTGTTAAAATTTTGAACAAACATACGGGAAATTACTAAAACTCACTGGTTACATTCGGTGTGAATTGTGCAGAATAGACGTGCACAGAGAATTCGATTAGGACATATTCTCCTAATCACAATCTTTCAGGCATGGTCACTAATTATAAATGGAAAATACATTTTTGAATGAAGGTGGAGGCCTTGATTTACGAATGGGTGTGAGCGATTTAAGACGTGGTGTGTCGCATATGGCGTGATAGCCAGTTGACCTGCAAATATGCCGTGGACGCACCACGGATTTACGCGTTAAACATGACCTTACACTGACTTAGTGTAAACAGTTGTGTTACGATTAAAGTATATCTGGTCGTGGTATCAACCGACTGAAGGGATGGAAAGAAAAGGCGCCGCAATTTTTTAAGCTAATAAATTGGTCGAGATTGTTGATTATTTGCTACAAAACCGAATCTGTGTTTTTAGACCTTTTCACCCTCAGGCGTGACCAAACTTTGAACCATATCTGACAACCACATTGCTTCTAACGACCCACCATAATCGTCTATTCATTCAATGTAGGCACGATTTATGAGCGAGTCAGTTCTGCTGACGTGATAACTCAGTCAGGGTGTAGCAAGATAAAAACAGTAAAATTTCTCACCCTGTTGAAAATGCTACTCACAATGGAGCTTGATTTGAGTGTACTCTCAGCTGAGCAGAAGCTTTGTTTTTAGCGATATGAGTAGTGTACTGACGGAAAAATCTTAAGAATTTAGTCCTCTTAAATGAATGCTCAGCATTGACGGCCGTAGCAAATAACTAATCGACCCCAAGTAATACCTCATGTCCCTATTTTCAGTTGATAAAATTTGTTTCTACAAAGAAGGGCTACAATTTTGCTAATGCTGTAATACTTATGGTTATTAAATATACCTCGTAGGCAAGAGGTAGGATAACAATTTAGGCCAAGGCCTGCAAAAAATCAGTTCTCTATTGACTGTATCATAGAATACAACGAAGGTATCCAAGAGCATTATAGCTCCTCATACATGGGTGGTAGCAGAGAATACGAAGAAGGATGGAATTTCTGCAAATGCCTTATTTCCTCTTGACTGATACCTCCGTTTTCTACGTGGCAAGAAGACGTGTGCACGTCTAGACAAGGCTACACCTCGGTTGATCTGCAGTCGGACATTACTAAACCCAAGTAATCACTCAGCAGCGGCAAAATATTTAAAATTAACAGAAGTTGAATCTGGCCTTCATCTGAATGGCTGATCAATTTTTTTCAGCCATTAAATCATTAAGTAGCCTGCTTAATAATTAGTCCAAAGGTGTGCGTGCGGTGCGGTGTCAATATTATTGGCATGACAACGGAGACGTAGCATTGAGTAAAGATACTACTGTAAGGCTTGTTAGTAGGTGAAGCACTCCTTTGTAGACTACAGGAATAATAGTGGTAGTAAATGAACAAATTAGAAAAGTCTTGTGTAAGTAATGTGCACTGGTTGACGACAATTAGGTTACTTTGCTAGAATATGCTCTTTTCGGCAAAAATATCTAAAAAATGATCGATGGGCAAGGCACTTGGAGGTAACGGGCTCGAAGTGTGCGAGCGTGCGCCACCGTTTATCGGTTCTTACCTGCATTTTTGTATGGTGAGTATCGATGTAGCTCGGTCTACGAGCTGTTATTGTTTGGCTGGTCCTACGGGGACCTATAATGAAGGAAAGTAGAGGGGTTTGTGGCTTTGTCGTGGCTACAGGCTCACTGTTTGGTGGCGGCATTGCACTGTAAGTGGCTGGCGTGGGTCAAGACGACGGGGATGGAAGAAAAGCACTATCATGAAATACACTAATTTAGTTAGGCTACATAGTCGAGGGCTTTGGCCACGTCATGCTAACCGAGAGAAAATGTTATGGACGGATCAGACATGCATAATAATCCTGCACTCTAGGTTACCAAATGTCTGGAAATTGGAGTCAATTTTAGCTGGTTGACGTGCTGTTTGCTTATTGTAAAGCGACGCATTGGTTTGGCCTGCAACAAACGCCTTAATATGTGACTTTCGTAACAGTGGCAACCTAAGGCGTCCATATGCTGCACTGTGTTCATTGGCATAGACGTCTATGCCGACAGCTCTCCAGCCACTTTGGCTCTCATATAATCGAGCCACCTAAAAGTAGTCTGCATGTGATTCCTTGGCAATCGCCTTGCTCCTGATATAGCTGATTAACGTCTGCAGATAAATAGGCCCCAAAATGATGTTTTTAAAAGAAGCTTTTGCGTAATATAGTCACAGCTTCCACCTCGTGAATGCAAAGCTATTTTAAGTGCGGTTTTTGTGCGGTGTTCATGCTTTCAACGTCAGCTGTGCGGTTAATTCGCATCGCTCAACTGTGCTGATTGGCAAATTGCTCGAATTGAGTCGCAACATGGAGAGATAGTCTTCACGTCTGCAATATAGCTAAAACTATAGATGCGAAATTGATTTTGTAGGTTTTGCTTCAGCCATTCCCCTTTTGATTTCTACGAACCGCTTGATGCTAAAGTGCTTTAATTGAGGCCTCAGTGTACTTAAGCCACATGAAATAAAGCTTGGCATAGTTTGCATCCAGGAGAGAAGGACGTTGCAGATGTTGAATATGAATTGCTGCTGCGTTTGCGACAGTATTGGCAAAGAAACTTTGGATCACGTTATTTCAGCAACAGAAAGATATACATTTCGGCAAACCCGCGCTGGTGCAATGAGCGTATTTTAGGCGAAATGAGCTTATCAAGACACTCAGAGTAGCAATATCGTAAATGCATTTCAAATTTAAGAGTTACTCATCTTCTCCTTGCGGTAGGTAATTTTCATTAAATTAATGAAGAGGAACCGAGAATTAAGCAAAATTGTCCCGTCTAGGCAGCAGTTGAAATCTGCCCGTGAAAGCAATCCAGTGATTCAGCCTGATAAAACTTAACAGGTGAATGCAGTTGGCTACGGAATGTTCATTAGAGTCCGAACCAGTTATTGATACATAATGCTCATTTGTGCGATCCTACACGAACCCTCATTATGATATCGGTTTTGTCAGCGAAGATATTCAAAGGATCATAGAGGTCCAATGTGTACGAAAGCTGTGGATTCAGTTGCGATTATCAGGACGATCCGCCTGTTCACAAGGAAAGTAGGCATTCAGCAGGCATTCTGTAGGCATTCCGCCCCATATGCTTCCATACCAAGAGATGGGACGGCGTAAGCTCCATTTTGTCGCCATCGGCCCACCGGTAGGCCGGACAGCCAGCCAGCCCCAATTCATGCTTTTCGATTTTTTCAAACCCATTTCGTCTGCGTCGTTTCCATTTCATGCATTGCGACTTGGTGAAATCAATTTCGTCCCAGCATTCCAATAATTCTTTGCATTTGCTGAAAGAGCACTGTGCATTGGTGGCAGCTTCAGCGATTCCCACAAACAGCCGATCGCATGAGTATACATGCATATTCGTCAGACGAACGTGGATGCACACGCGTTTTATGGTTATTTGTTGATTTTATTTCTTTAAAGACAAAATTCTTTCTTTCTAAATCATAGTGTTTCGTAATTCCCCCATGTTATTACAAAGCGGTTAAAATCGCTAGAATCCTACAACTTGCAGTGAATTTGTTAGATGGCTGTAAGTTCTGCGCCGTATCTTTAATGTCCATCCACTTGATACTATCTGCCCTTCAGAAGTTAGTATTTGTCATTGCCAACATGTCGCATCTAGGAGTTAAGGTGAATCCTCCATTAATAGCAATCCTCATTGCCATCTGGACAAGACCGTGATACTATGTACGAGATTAGCCACTGCTGCACATCTTAAGGATGCTTGTTTGGTTCCAGCCCTTCCCCTCCGGTATTGGTCGCCCTCTCGCACCTATTTTTTGTTGTCACGTGGCACCCTCTTTTGAGATGTTTTGACTAACAGCTTTTGAAAACTCCGTTTTCACAGATTTGTATTTCGCAATTAAAAGGCAAAGCTAAAAGTGATCACATCTTTGTACTGCGGTCCTAACTATGAGCAAATTTAGAATGTCACAAATAAGCCATTTTTTGTGGCTCTGGTAGAAAGGGTGGAAATCTTTTTTAGTGTAACAGTTGCACAAACGTAGACCGACTTGGGCTTGGTAGGTGAGTGAGTCTATCGGCCGACCATCCGGGACGAGTCAGAACCGAGACGCACGATGGGGAAGCACACTTATAAAAAACGTACTTGGTAGCGACTTAGATGGAGTTACTTGCAGCCCTCTCTTCATGTGACAATGCGATTGTATGTAGTAGAGGCGCAGAGGATATGTAAATTGCTAAAGCAGAATCTAATTATTTCACTCAACACTGAGGAATGGTAACTGTGCATGCCAGGTAGCCCTGATTCCTCAAATTTTCCTTAGCGTTGCAGTCTGCGAGTTTTCGGTTCAGGCTTTGGAAGTGGTTCCATTGGCGCCGTTGGTGCACATTTACTCATGAATGCCAAAGAGAAAGTGCCGAATAGTCCAGTGCATAATTGGATTGCGAACTACTCATAGAATTCAGTAGAGGCAGGCTGCATGCATCCCTGCTGCATCATTTGTCACTTTCTCCACCATTCACGAACCAACTTCCAATCAACGCTAAGCATCTCGACAGTAGATCGCACTAATAGGAGAGGCTTGAGAAACGGCACTTGTACATGAAGTTATAAATACTTTATTGCATTACAGTAGTCTAGGCGCATATGCTGTTTGCATCTTAATACAGCGTGTTGTAGAGTTCCACATCCTTAAGGGCATTAAGTAGTCAAGTTGTAACGTTTTGCAAGGCATTCTGGACTCAATATTAAGTTATATAAAAAGGTGCTTTTGAAGAAATTGATTGATGCAAAGCTTCCATTTGCTTAGCAAACTTGTTTACTTGCATTGCACAGAGCCTAATTAATTGCCAAGCCCACTTTCTCTAGCCGCACCTATGTATTAAATGAATAATACGATGGCATCTGCAATAATTATGCCTCTCTAACCCAGTGTGCTTAGACTACTTTTCTGCTACAAATGTGCGCATCGATATTTTGTAACCACCATCCTCAGTCACGCCAAACTGGCTTGTTTTGCCCCAAAGTTATTGCAATTGGCATGATTGTCTTAGGTATTCTCGCTCAACCGTCCTACCTTCAATGTTTGTATTACTTGCCGTGCTGCCCCTGACGGAATGTGGCGACTAATTAGAGCCTATAAAAGCTCGAGTAGGAGCGTGATGCTGCAAATTTAACGATACTAATTCAGCCTTACTCATGCAGTTCATAATAAAGTATCAGCAAATGGTTCTAAAGGACTTAGAACAACGTCGAAATTTGCGACTTAAATCATCATGCTTCATTTTTAAGCGCAAGCAAATTTGGAATGTAGAGCTTGAGCCAGTTTATTTGTGGCTTTGATAAGAGGGTTAAAGTCCTCCTGTACACAAAGATTACACAAGCCTGGGTGAGCTTAAACTCGATAGACGAACGAGTTCGAACGATGGTGCACGATGAGGAAAACACACTTGCCATAAACTCACTTCGTGGTGGGTTATTCAGGACCATTTAAAACAGTCTTCTTAATTGATTGCGTAGATGAATTTTCAACACTTACTAGTGATATGGAGTGGAGGCGCAGAGAACAGGCGAATCGCAAAAACGCAATCCTTTCTTTTCATTCAACACGAAGAATCTAAAATTGTGCTCGCGTAATAGCACTAATCCCTCAAATATTTTGTAGCATTGCATCCTGTGTTCTTTTACTCTAGGCTTCGGAAGTAATCTCACCGGTATCAGCCATGCACATTTGCCCATGATAACTGAGCAGAATTTCCTGAACTGTTCAGTATATAACTAACTTGTAAGCTCTAATAATAAAAATTCGGTAAAAGAAGGCTGTTGGCAGTTAAGAATTAGTTGTGGTAATCCGCCAGTTTTGAGCTGTTTAGCCACTTCCGTAGTAAGTTCAGGGAAACCTTACACGTCAAAATTTTAAATATCAGTCCATAACTGTGAGACCTTCGACGTTAAATTAACACGATGTTCTTAAACTGCAAAGTTTAGTTTTTACCACTTTAAATGGGGTGGATTTAGTCCCCACAAGTTAGATTGGCATGCATGATCGGCATTACGAGGGTTGGAAACGATGTTCGCGCACCCAAATTTAAAGGTAATGAGCCAAGGTCGAGAAGCAAAGCACGAGAAAGGTAAGACAGCATAACTGTGCCAAATAAGAGATGCTACATTGCTTGCATAGGGTTCACTTGCATTTTTCGAGACTTAGAAAAAATGCATAAAAGCAAATCGTAGCTTTGGATGCCTTATTTACAGGTTCTAACGAGGAGATGAAAGGTGTTAGAAGGTTGATCGAAGCACTTGCCATCCATCCTAAAGACGAGATTGGTTTCCTCGACACGATAGAGGCAAGTGCGCAATTTGACATCAGTTGCATGCCTTTAATTAGATTTTGCAATTATTTTATCTGCATTTACCTTGGAAGATGCTTAAAAGCATCTCCATGGGGAAGCCATCAAGAGCCCCTTTGTAGCTGACCGAGAGACGCAGCTAAAGTACCTCATGGATTTGTTCTGTACGCATTTGTGGCGTAAACTCATGTAATCGTAGCACCTGCGAAGTCAATCTCATCTTAATATATGGTGTAGTATGCAAAATATGCCAGTTAGTGCACTATTATTTACTGCTAAAGGAAAATCTTTCGTTTTATGCAGTTTATTTTTTCCCTAATTTGTTTTGCCCTGGAAAGTGAGAGGACAAATGATGGATACAAATGCACTGCATGTAATAAAGAGCACGACGACTTAAGCAAGATGCACCGGCACCTCCTGCGTCATAGCGGTTGCAAGTTCTACTTCTGCGTGCTTTGCCTCGAGGGTTTCAGCACACTTGCAGAAACGGCTTGTCACACAATGGCACACTTAGGCAAGGTTTGATTGTGCCAGTGTTCTTTGCCCATTCCGTTTAGCCAATAAAACACTCTATACGTTCTTTTTCTTTTAAAGACAGAATTTCGCCACCAACGTCAAGCCCGATATTTGAAGAGAAGTGCAGAAGTCCTATGGACCTAGAGCCTCTTCAATCTCCTGAGCCCAAAGAACAACAAGAGTGCCCTGAAGAAGAACAGGGTAGCAAAGATTACCAGTGCATTATTTGCGGAATTACATTTGACCGGTTGGATGTAGTGTTATTTCACACGGAGCAGCAGCATTCCACTGAACGGGATATCATTAACCGGTTGCGTCTTCAACTTCTGCGTGCTGAATTCGATCCCAAAATCTATCGCCTCAAAATTTGCCGATAAAATGAAGAATGCTTAATCTTTCATTGCGTAATAATGCGAATTCTGTCAGCGAATTTCAAGAGATGAATTAATTTTGTATCAATTTTTTTGTAAAGTAAAGTGCTAGCAGTAACGACATTTATAGGCTAGAATTGCAAGTCTAACTTGATGCGATAAGAAAGGGCTAACCTTTCTATTTAAATGGCCTGCTTTACGCTTTCGTCAGTCTTTTTTACAAAAAACTTGGCTAACTAAACTGGTTTTTGCTTCGGATATTGCACTACTACACCATAGTTGACAGATATCAGATAGAAATCGAAAGAACTCTGTCATGGTTTCGCATCCAAGGAAGTCCACTTTGTGAAAAGTATGAGGAATGTCTCACTTAAAGTCATTGTGATGAAGTGTGGTATTTTTATCGGAGAGTAATTTGAAATAGAAAAGGGGAAGTTAAAAGTGAAATGAGGAAAGCGCTTTTTTAAATACCGCGTAGGGCAACCCTTCGGTAGAGCATCGTGAGCACAAAATAACAAAGCCTAAATGAAATCGAAAAATTCTGTCTTTTTCCCCGCAGTATGCACTCACTTGACGCAAAGATATTATTGAAGAATGTGGCAGCAAAAATTGGCAAGGGCGTTAACGTGCGTCCCATTAAAAGGCAATATGATGAGGATTAGCCCTTCATTTCCAAAGGCATTAAAATAAGGAAATAGGGATAATGATTTTGAATGTTGCTTCTTGTCTGCTTTCCAACACCTAGTATTGCTAGTTTATTCTCTTAATGTTAGGACAGAACTTCTAGGTCTTCTGGCGTCCTCGTCTCCCAAATAAGCGCTTGGCGTATTGATTATTGTTGATGTGATCGGGAAGGAGAAAAGTGGAGTGACTTTCTTTGCGAATGTTTTCCAGCAAATTGGCTCTGTAAAAGACTCTATCTTCATGACTACACGGGTGTGCTAGCGGGTGTAGAGCGTTCAGCAGGATTATATCTGCATCACAAATCGCGGGAATATGCTTAATCGCGCTTAAGAAGATGTCACCTAGAAGCGAATGCTGCGAATGCTCAACCCGGACTAAGTAACTGCTTCAAAGCTAACTAACGCATACAAAGGCACTTTTTTCTTCCTAGGCACTATCCTGTTTGTATTTGAATCGTGAATCTGTTGCGTATCTGACCTGTCAATTAAGTTGTTTTGAAGAAATTCCATTAATGCTTGTGTGCCGTTGCATCACCTGCAGACTTTGTGCCGAAACCTAAAAGTTGTAGATTATTTGACAATGTCAGAATAATTTTGATTTATTCAATGCGTACGGTGGAGTCATTGTTCTGTCACAGCATCTCTTTCCTACCTCCTGCGAGTTAAGAAGCCATTACGAATTTAAGAGCATTTAAGTAGCGGTGCGGGTATTTGATCAATAGGATAAAAGAGGCGTTTTCCTATTTGTCTGAGGGCATTTGGACTGTATGGCCTGCGGATTGACATGAAAATGACAGTCAATGAGAAGGTTGTTGGCATCCTCTGATCGTTTGCTGATTTCACCGAGCTGACGGTTTACCAAGGTGTACGCTTTCCGTAAAAAAGACCAATCAACAAGGATTGCCTGCATTTCTTAAAAATCCATCTCTTGTTCTTGCTTTATAGCTGCAGCCACTGCAACTGCTGCTCAGTGCCTCAAAGTAGCTAGCATCCTTAGCCATACCTCATCGGATCCAAGTTTGCACAATGATCGTAATGACAATGATTCGGGAGAACTTGTAAACATCTTTCAAGAATTCTCTAACTGCTTGGAAATCTTAGGCTATAATCTTACTAGTTCGCTTTAAAGCGTAGCGTTTTTTATCATATCCTTTTCCTTCACCAACATGAATGTTAAGCGCATCAGCTCTTTTAAAATAGGAATGAGGAAACGGTTACTGAATCCAACTCGTTAATAACAGGTGCTTATGCAAATGCACCTCAAGAAAAGGGCTTTACTACAGATGAGTAATTAATAATTTAGCACAAAATCAGGGTGGATATCGTCCACAATGACACACCCCATCGGTGGCGGTAGACACTAGGCATGCTCAATCATGACCAGCCAAAAAACTGCTACCACTGTCTCAACTCATCGTCTCGGAAGGAAATGACGTCTGTTTCATTTGCAAGAAGGTGTGATGTATCATCCGCAAATGAAAATGTGGTCCCTGCAGCCAGTTCTGCATCAAACAGAGACCGGTCGCAAATTATTTATGCTGGTAACAAAGTTACAGCACATCCGTAACATAAAACTCCGGATTTCTTAGGCCGATGAGAAGCGGTGCATCTATTTAAAAGTACACGACCAGCAAACAAATCGTATTTGCCACGTGTCCACATAAATAGGTATTCCCAGTGATCTTCTTTCCATGGAGTGTTTGCATCCAGTTTCATGTATTTGTCAACGCATTTGCAGGCCTTAATAGTATATAACAAAATAATGGGACCGATGTGATGTACAAATAAAGGCGTCAGTGACTGCACATAATAAGACTTTTTACAGTGTTCTTCGAATTTGAGCAGTCCTTTATTAATATGGAGTTACAGTACCTGCAACCATCAATTGCTAAAATGCGTAGATAGGGATTTATTAAGGAAAAGCATACTTTTATGGAATTCCATCCTGCCAAGCAATGGTAAACATGTACCTATTCATCAGGCAACAGGTTGTTTTTTTAATTACCCTAAAACGACCAGTGGTTTGCTCGTTTTATCAAGCGATTGAGGGTAAAATTTGTTTGACTGTGCTCCAAGCCTTGCAGAATGTACGATTTTTGATGCCTTTAGATCCTGGTGTAAGCAGAATTATTAAACCCTCTATCATGACATCGCCCCAACAACCGATGTTAGTAGTGACGGAAGCTGTACCCTTCATGCAGAATAAAAGTCGATTCGGGTTGCTGCATGCTAGTCTATGTGAACAATGTAAAGATTTGTTGGTGCAATCACACCTTTGTCGCACTAGCACCGATTTGTGCCATCCGTCTCCATCAGATCAAGAGAGACGCAACAAAGAGATGAGGGTAGAGAGGACATGTTATACTCAGAAGCCAAATGACCCAGGTTAGCGTTTCAAATTTACCGGCAAAAATAGATGACATTGTGCCGGACATGTTTGGTCGTACACTTGTTTCAAAGTTCTGCAAAGCAAGGATCTTGTTCGGACGAATGCGGCAAAGAGTAGGGCTGTAGTGTCGAGATGTGAAATGCGAAACATTCAAATTGACATGGCAAATTATAAGCAAATCATTAATTCATATCTCCCCCTGACTTCCCTATATGGCAATAAGAAGGCAATCGAGGTAATGCTCCACATGTCACACAAACGTGCTGGCCTAATAATTCATCCGAATTACTAGCTTATAGCGACGAAATGAGCTGCGAGAGTCAACACGGCTGATGCATTACTATTCAAACAGGTGCAGTTTCGACACACTATATAGCCATAGTGCTTGAGGAAGGCACTAATAAGCTTCCGAGCTATAGTTTTGTTGCGGCTACTGTAATCTGACCTTATTAAAAGTTCCGCTTTCCATCTTCTGGGTTGCAATTTTGGCATGCCCTTTCGTTTTGGCTTAATCGGTAAAAGTGTGTTATATTGTACTTATTCATTACTTATTTGCCCAATTAATGACCACTAACTAATCGCATTACTTCGCCCACTCTCACCACCGACTACTGACTAACATTGGTGGATGCGGATTAAGTTCACCTGTTTTGCAAGTCGGACTATACGTAGTCCTAGACCTATTATGTTTTTTCTGGCTAAATTTATCATATGGCTTTCGCTTGAGGTGAAGTAGCAAAGCATAAAACCAGAAAATAGGTTAAATGGACAGGTTTGCAAGCACAAGCTTATTATAGAGGCACCTACACATCAAGGAAGCGCGAAATTCCTGTTAAAATTGCCGCCACAAAGAACATTATACACATACATATGTGCAAGCAATTAGATACATTTTCTCTTAAGTCTAGCTGGCAGGATTCAGAGCATCCTCTTCCTCATCTGCATTAGGATTAAGTGCAGCACGCAAGAAGCGAACTCGCAAGCGGCTAATAACTTCGCGTTCATTTGGATGCTCCTGTATTGTGTGTGATAAAACCACATCCAGGTAGTCAAAAGTAGATCCGCAAACACTGCAGCGGTGTTCCAACCTGTACCCTTTTCCAGGAGGACTATCCTCTAGCTCTTCCGCCCTAGAGGGCTGAGGAGGCTCTAGGCCCTCACGTCTTCTCATTCTTCTCAAAACTTCCTGAATTGATAGCGGTGGCTCAACTGCATCTTTTATAAGAAGTACAGAGTATTATTCATTGGAATTAGTGGTATAGCAAGGAACAATGACTGCAATCAAACCTTACCACCATGTGTCGTCTTTCTGTGGTGCACCATATCCGTCAACGTGTTGCATCCCTCGAGGCATTGCACGCAGAAGTAGAACCTGCATTTACTGTGGCGCAGGAGGTGTTGGTGCATCTCGTCCAAGTTGTTACACTCTTTGCCACACTTGGTACATTTGTATTTACCATAAGCTTTCTTCTCGCCTTCCACAAGAATATAAAACAAGCAATTAGCCAGATTGCTATGAAGGGGAAAGTTATCTTAGATGAATGGAATGGTGCTCTAGCACACAAACTTCCTCATGATGGGCATCAAATTTGCATAGCTTTATACCACAGCCGCGTACAGAGCAAATCCATGAGGCATCCCAACTGCGTCGCTCGGTCAGGTATCAAGGGGTTCTTGATGAAATTCTCCCTGAACATGTAGGTTAGTCGTGGGTCATTGTTCTTAAGCATCTTCTAAGACAAATACGTGGTGATATAGGCAAAGAAATCGCCGCTAAATTCAAGACAGACGTGATAATTAAAAAACCTCATACTTACTTTTATCTCCTCGAGGACATTAATCTCGTCTTCCGGGTTGGTCACAAGTGCTTGGATTATCCTTCTCTTGTCGTCCATCTCATCGTTGGAACTTCCACTTGGGGCATCTGGGGCCACAAATTCCTGCTTTGGCAATTCTTCTGCTCCTTTAAAGGCACAAAAGGCCTTCATACAAAACCATCAGACATCTCTTACTTGACACTGTTAGAATCTCCAAAGTCTTACTTTCTGGCCTCTGCGGGTCCTGACCTTGACTCATTTCTTCTAAATTTTAGTGAACAGACATTATTTATGACCACCGTAGCGCCGATCTCGTGAGCGAATCTCGCTCGTGGGACTTAAATTGCATATTTTTTACTTTGCACAAACAAAATTTCCTGTGCACTTAAATATGAGGTTGCATTGTTAAGAACTAATCCACCAAACTCGAACACGCAAAATGTCCCAAAACCCACTATTTTAAAAGCTAAATAGACCAGAGATGACTCAGCATTAAGATTATTTTACATCACTGACAGACTCTTTTGAGTGATTGCAGATTAGTAGGGTTCGCAGAGTCGTCTAGTGGTAAAACGCCCGACTAACTTCATGCAAATGCATGCGGCCACTTACAAGCCACAGAAGCAGGTCACGATCTCTACATCGTGTCATTAATTAGGCTTCGTACATCCTTTCTCGCATGTTCTGTGCCCCATTAGGCAGACAATCTAGAGCTAAGTTTTGCCAAAACAGGATTGAACATTTTCAGTAGAAGCGGCAGTATCTTGACATGATCAGAAACGCTTCGATTTTGCCGTTTAACCACAATGAGGATGCCCTGCTTTCAGACTTACAGGGCATTCCTTTCAGCGGCGAATCATGACACTTGTTGACCTGAGTGACGCATCTGCTTAAATAGGGACATAGTATCTACAGGGGAGGGGAAGTTGAGGAAGCAGCATGTGGGTAATGACACGAATTTGCAAACCATGTAAGACCATATGATAAGTCCTGCATGTGATAGACTCAGCATGGATGTGCAAATTGTGTGCGACTTAGCAGACGTCTCTTATCGAGGAGTCCATCTTACCTCTATGCTACGTGTCAGTGCCCGCGCCTACGATTGACTGATTCCTCATTAAAGAATAAGGTTTATACTTGGCCGGAAAAATGGCAACTTTTTATGCGGAGAAGACCATCTATTTTGGTTTCGAGTGTTTGTTTGAATAGTCAAACTCGTATTTCGTGCGTAAAGGGGCAGATCAAGAGTCCAATTTTGTCACACCGTGGAACATCCGACACTCTGCATCTAAATCAAGCCTTTCGGTGTCATCAGACGGTCTCGCGAAATAACTGGCAATGTCTTCACGAGCGGATCGTCTTACGTTAAAGAGACGTCTAATGTCCTCAATTTTTCCATCGCTGTCACCAACGGCATCCCGGAGGCAGATAAAGCTTGCACCACGTTGCTCTTCATCGAAGAACATTAACCTGCAATTTACTCACATCTCGGCTGTTCGGTGCCGATCGTATGCAAGAGTCGGAACTTGACAATTGCTTTATGAGAATGTCAGTTCTAAACAAGCCGCTGATTTCTGGGATTAATCGCACGATGGCTTGTATTGTGGGAGGGACATGGTCACGTATGGGAGGAGTATTACGGATAAGCACCGAGGGTTTGGCCAGATTCAGATCTTCAAAGTGCAATATAAAATGAATATAAACCGCTTTGGTAACAGGAACCTTTCACAACCTTGAAACATAAAGAGCGGTGTTCCTTGATCGCCTCGCACTGTTTACTGTTTCCAAGGTTAAGTCGCATTAATATACAATTGCGTTTGTAGGGCCTTCAATTCAAAGCATTATTCTAGCTAAAAAAGTGAAAAATTTTGGCAAAAGGCGGGGCGTCTGCTGATGCAGCAAGCAAAAAACCTATAAAGATATTCGGCAAACTTAAAAAATATCAAAAACGCAAAAAAATGCAATAACTATAGCCTAGAATTAAGGCTGGTGATGAGTAGAGCCTATTTTGATTTCGTCTACATGGCATTAGTTGCCTAGCAATCCAACGTTAGTGTTAAACCAAATCAAAGTTGCCTTATTGCATGGCTTCGGACCTAAACTATCTCGCCTTACATTATGACATTGCTCGTTATTTCGTTTTTTTCCTTGTAATTGATTAGGATTCCGGTAAAAGTGTAGGTTATGGCTCTTCCTATTAGTTAATCATTGAATGTATGGGGCAGGTTTGAAAAGTGCAGACGAAATTGCGTCGCGGGCATACTTCATGTGCTGGAATGATAAAATAATGATAAAAAAGAAGCATATGCTTTGTGCTGCGAATTTTCTTGATATCGCTGCGTTTATAGGCATAGTAGTCACGTTATCATGGCCTGTTTATTTTTCGAATTTAATCTAATCCTATCAAATTAGTATATTTTCCATTGTTTTTCTAATAGAAAGAGCCTTTTGATATAAGCCCGTTTAACTGATCATCCATAAGTGGGTGCCTATTTATAGGATTATTTGCACCGATGATCATCCGTCTTTATAATAGAGGGCAAAGTGCAGCCGATATCACCAAGTTTGACATGGAACGGATCCTACCAAGGCTCAAACACCAAACAAGGTAAGCCTTCTGTTAAACCACATTTTGTCTTGCGGCTGCAAATAGAGCGTGCTATGCCTCAAGTTTCAGGTTGCTTTCGTTCCTGTATAGGGGAGTTCAATTTGTAGGACGCTAATTATTAAGAAACCACCGCAATGCAAATGCCATAGAAATTGTTTACACGAATTTGAAATGCACCAAATGGAACACAAGAGAAGAAAATCTATTGGGCACCGCGTTTCAGGACATTGTTCAACGACGGAGAGTGAATGGCGGGCACCGAGTGTCCGACAGTCTAGCAGATGAGAACATCGCCTGTTCCACGAGCCGAAATCGCACATCATCACGCAAGACCTCGTGCTAGAGTGCCAAAAACCTGAAAAATATTTTAATTAAAAAGTTGGAGCACACTAAGGTGCTTGAGATGCAACGGCTTACTTACCCTTAGGCAAATATGCTATTTTGCGAAGTTGGCACAGATTCAAAAAAGGATTAAAATCAATCCACAGTCTGCTGGACAGCGCCAAATTGTGAGGCACGTCGGTATATATCAATTTCTAAGAAATACAAATGCATAGAAAGGCACACTAGCAGGTGTTACCATAGTCGTCAATTTTGTCTCATTCGGTTTTACTGCATGCAATTTGACTTCGTGAATTTAAGGTGCCCTTCCTCTGGTTTGATTGAGTTCCCTTTAGATTGCGACCGCAAAGAAGAGTACGAGTGAAGATGCTGCCCTTCATCCCGCAAGCTGACGTGAGTCATTGCCACCGTTTAAATGTGTGAATTAACGATGTTTAATGTTGCCATGCATATCTCCACGATGTTTTAATAGGTTTTTCTTCCTTGTAGAGATACCTTGCTTTTAACGGACAGAAACATGGTATTTCTCGGTGCTAACTTCTTTATCATTCAATCAACGGCGCAACCTTTTGTGCTGGACTCGACCACAGTTAGATAAGTAATGATTAGATGCAAAGGAATACTGGAAAAAGTGTGCTGAACACATTAATGAAGGCAATGAATTTATGCTATTTTAAATTCGTTTCAGTAGGTCGAAAAGACTACCATGGGGAATCGGGAGTATTTCATGCCGTTGCAGATGGTTGATAGGCTGCGCAGAGACCTCAGTAGCGCCTTTGACATCTGGTGATGCGTAGTCATTCCTGATGCCATCCCATAATCCCACACAAATGGGGGCTCTAGGGGAAGAAAAATGACAGCTATAGTCATGTTATCTCGTTAAAATCTAGCCGCTAACCCAAATGTCCAACCTATTTTACAGCGCAAATCATGTCATGTAATCCATTAGAAACTTATGGATTGGTTTGCAAAATGATTAGGCAGAGTAAAGACGGATTTGTGCTAATATGACGCTTTGATAGGTTAGTTGATTCGGTATCAGATTGTATGGGCAGATAGGTAAATGCATCAACTGTGCTTAGCGTCTGTAATGCTTACCCCACCACAGCAGTGTGACACAGCCACTTCAGGAAGGACTCACGATGCAATTCCTTTTCGCACTAAATGACCACGAAACAGACTTGGCGCACTGTTTTCCAATATAACTATTTCAGCAATGGGTGGCTTCTAGTTCACCCTAAACAAATCCTTGTGAAGTTTCTTAACGCCCATAAGTCCAATACTCTGCTCCAAAATTGATCTTTGCGAATACTTGCGAGACATCTTTTTCGTTCGCACAAGACTGCTACCAGAATTAGGGCCTTTGCAAGTTCAGTTAGCAATTTAAATCAGTGGAACCCAGAATGTCAGTAGGATCCATCGCGAATTAAGTGACATAATGTCAAGCCGTTTCTCTTCTAACAATGGTAAGAAGATACAGCAGACATGAAAAAGGGCTGCGGAGCCGTCTGCAAGTCACGCTCGTGAACAGGGCTACAATCCACCTCCGTAGCCCGTTGAAGAGTTAATTATGATATCGAGGCATTAAGACAGACCAGAGATGTGCTTGTTGTTTCGCCTGTTTTTGGGAAACCCTATAGCTTGGGAGGTAAAATTCATGCCGAGTGCTTATTGGAATAAGTTCTACTTTCACGAAATTAAAATTTTTAGTTGTTGTTGCGAGTGTTTTGGTAAATAATTAAATTTCGACACGCTTACATTGCTGCAGGGCCCTATATAGACGGTGGTCATGTCGCTATGACCAAAGCTAGTGTTACACCGTTTACTTTCATCCAGATCCCCGATGAATGTGTGTCGTGAGTGTGGACGGAGTGAAAAGGCACCAGGAATCATTAGTGCTCTGTAGGATTCTGAAGCACCACTTGGTCGTTGGCCTGCACTTCACATGCCCTTGCCAGTTGCGAGTCGGTTTGATTCAAGCTGCATGAAAAACGCATTTCTGCAAGCCTTCTTCTTCACCTTGTGTTCCCATGTTACCCCAATTCGTAAGCAAAATTCGTGCTTAAGATGGGCGCATGCACTCATTCCTCCAGCTGACCATCTATCCGTTCAGCAAAGTAACGAGAACCTGTGCACAATATTTTTCGTGCTTTGAGCGATTGTTGATTTCTTAGCAAGAAGGGTTTATTTTGTTCGCAAAAGTTCCTTCAGAAGCAGTTGCAGGACACTTCCTTTGTTGCCATCTTCATTAATGGAGCTCCATGTGCCATCACCTTCAGAATATAAAATCGCAGCAAATGCATGTATGGCTGCCTTTGCAGTTAATGTTATTTTACTGGATTGTTGGCAGGCTGAAGTGTGCGGACATCGCTAGTGACCTAGTGACATCCAACACACGACAACATCGGTGTGACAAAATGTTAGGACTGATCCCCTTTTCTGTCTTTTTGACAGCAACCTAAATAGTAAAAATGCGTGGCTATGCATCACTGCATGTTTAAACCATTTTTAATTGCGACCTCTCTTGTTGCACAGAAAATTTTCTCTTAGACCCCTTAGTTAGTTTACGATAACTGATAGTGTGAGCTGATGAGAGAGAGACTGATTTTTGAAAAATAAGGCAACTGTGATTTGTAGTAATGCCTTGGTAGTGTGGTCAAATCTGCGTCAAAATACGTGGGTGGGTTCGGCTTCTATTCGTCAGCACGGCCTATAAGTCACGTCAGCAGCCTTGCAATCCTTCGTCGCGTCTCTGCTTCATGGTCAGGCAATCCGCTGCATCAGATTACGATTTTAGGATTGGTGCGGTTTGCTAAGCTGTCGTAAAAGCGCAGTGACCTTAATTTTCATCTTAGGTCCTTCAGTTGGAGACGCTTTTGCGACGGGATAAAAGCCGGCAAATGTTCGCAGAACAATGCTGTTATACAAACACTGAAAATTCACATCGACAAATAAATGTGAATTTGAATGCGTTTGCTCTTGAATACGCAGACTTGTCAGCATTTTTATTCGTTTGAACTCAAGATCTCTTAGGAGCTGTCGCAAATGTTTCCACAGCTTCATGCATCTACCCTTTGCCGCTAACAAAATATTCGTACTCAAATTCTTCTTAAAGCTGCCAAGCATCACGGTGGTATAGCAGATAATGTATGGACGCTTGAATGCCTGAAGCAGCCAACGTTGGCTAAAATTTAGCCTGGCCAACAGAATCGCAATCTGCTCTTGTACTCCACCGTAGAATTAATCAAACTATCATGGCACTACATTAATCCATACTATTTTGTTCCTTCTAATAATCTTTCCAAATAACAGTGTTCTAACAACACAACGCAATTAGCCCATCATCATTAGCTTTATTGAGTCCATTTGACTGGATTTTGATGCCTTGGCATGACCTTAGATTACATTAAAGAACCCAGGTCATGTAAACGTGACTCTGACTACTGTTTCCCCCTTTCCTCCCATCCCCTCATTTGGCATCGAATTTGTTTAATAACCCCGACCCGCCTCGAAGCTTTATTTTGCGTGGGACTAGAAGACGATGTCAGGGGTGATAACGCATTAACTAACATGGGTTCAGGCTACTTTATCGCAGCGCCATCACATATTCAAAAATAATGCCTGGACCGATGTGCACATCACACTTTCATCAGCATCTTCTCACATCCTGGAATAAACAATCTTGTCATGATCGGGCACGACACAGATTTAAGAAGCGCGCTTACGATGAAGGAACTGTTGATGCAGAGAACAGTGTTGATTCTGTCCCATCAGACACAACAGCCAAACAATTGGGCAGTAACATTGCCGGTTCCCTGTTAATTTTCTCTGATTCTTTAAGAACAGCGTCGATGTGCATTCGTCTTCGCAGCATCACTGTTCCCATCTGTCTTCCATTTCGCGGCCATTAGCCAGTAAATGATGGTCAGCGTCGCTCTCCATCTTGGTCAATTTGTCGCAACGATGGCACCATTGCATAAGGCTTTGAGGTTTCTGGGGCAGCATCTCGATGACAAGTCATTATAGAGTCACGAGATGGCAGACAATCCACTGAGTGCTGTAGAGTAGTATCCACATATCACGTTTGTTTAATCCCCCATTTGTACTAACAAGTATTCGAGTTACAACATGGTGGTAGTAAAGACCATTGAGATAATTCCCAAGTGCCATTTCTAATCCATTTAGCATGTTCCTTGTTCATTCATCTCTATCTTTGAGCCATGGGCTGTGTGTATAGTAAAAGAGTCTAAATTCATCATGATTCGTTCCTTATTATGTGCTTGCTGATCCCAATTTTGAACTGCTGCCTCAGGTATCGTTGGCCGAAGTAGTAGTGCAACACAGAACACGGCGACACCTATGGAATAATAGAAAAGTGTCTCATTTCTGTCCGATATGGCACAGTACCTGTACAAAGAATTAAAGACGCTAAAAATATCCTAGAGATATGCATTTCCTAGTGGAAAACGTCGTCAGCTTGCAGGATGAAGAGTAGTATCTTCATCCGCTGTCGTAAACTGGCATATTGTGGTAGGTGTTACCCCATAGCACTATCACTTTCCGTTAGGATCTTTCATTGGGCAAGAATTTGATTTTATTTTAACAACGTCTCAACATCAAGCTGGCGTTTGATTCGCTAAAATAACGAGCTCTTACAGCATCAATCGAAGAATTAATCTTATCATTAGTGGAAGTACAAGTGTGCGAATCTTCGGCAGTACTCGTAGTTTTGGTTGAAAATGAATCTGCTCCTAGCCTTCATCCTCTTCCTCGAAATGCCTAGCCAGTTATTCGGCTGTAACAAGGTGCAGCCAAAGTTGTTTCATAAAAGCAAGCAGTTATTAAGGTATGATAGCACTTGGAGATCTACCACTGTACTGCGCATCCGCACAAAAAGACGAAAATTAATTCTTTCCCTTTGTGCTGTAAGCCATCATATCTGGTCCAGTAGTGCCTCTCTGTCTATAAACACGCTCATTACTCGAATTATGAAGTGCTATTCAAATTGCAAAACTTTAGTTATGATTGAATACAATGTTGGCAATTTTAAATGTAACCAAGGAAAGGCGATTCAGTGCACAGAAGGCTGTACAGCTCTTAGCGCGGCAAAATGATTTTTTTGCAGGGTCCATATTTATCATGGAAAAATTGCCATGGTGCAGCAAAGCAATGCAACAGAGTATCGTCTACAGTAGTCGATAATGCTCTTTGCGCTTTAAGGCGGTCACAAAAATAGAATTTAGGATGCAAATAACTCTAATTGTCAAATCAGGTGCAGAAACTCTATTTCAGCATTTCAGAAGACATGAATTGGACAAAGGAGAGGTAAATTAGTTTTACAAAGTCGACAATCATGAAGTGGATCTAAAGCAGAAGCAAATTAATGTCACCATTTTGAAAGGTACGATTTGAACTTAAGTGAGAAGAAATTGGATTCAAAAAGTCAAAATTGGTAAAACTGGTGCAAAGCAAAGAAGTAAATTGCTTTTATTACATTAAGAGGCATGAAGTGGGGCAAATCGGTGGCAATTTGTCTTTACTTTGTGATGCTTATTTTATACCTTTTTCGTCATTTGTGCAATATCCCTTCGACTGACCTTATATGATTTATATCACAACGGAATTATGAATGATAAGTAAGGAGAGAACTAGCATTCCTTGTGCCAAATGACTTAGCATTTTTAGCATCTTATTCTCAGATGAGGATGAGTGACAATGCAACTAACAATTTTTTCGTCTAAGTGTAGAGAAGCCAGCTGAAATAGAGGCTAGTGTTGTCATGGCTGCGGTAAAGATTAAGATCGGGCGAAATATATTGCCTAAGAGCGACACATTGCGATGTTCATCTCGGAATATAAGTGAATCATCAATTCTTGCCCTCTTTGAATTCTCTATTTTTAAAAAAGGCTTATCAAAGAGGTATCCCACTCGTCGCACAAATGCGCTGGCATGGACTTCATCAAAAGCACCAAATCCGTTTGAAAGTCAAGACCCAAATATTGTAGCACTGGACTGGTTCAATTCATTCACAAACTGGAGTCGTAGCAGGCGTGAAAGCTGCAGATAAGTTGCTTAGCCCACTTTTAGTTAAGCTGTAGTCTATGGCCTGCTGGGCTACAAGGTTGTAAATCAAAGCACATTCTATTTAGAAACGGGTTTTTTATGATGCTTGATTGGGAAACAGAAAAAGTGTTATGTTGAGGTAAGAAGTGGTGCACTACCACAGGTGGTGGTGTTGTGAATGAAGAAGGGTTAGCACTTCGTCCTCTATAAATAACCCGAATGGGCAGAATGAGGAGAACTATAGACGCGAGGGAGAGTTTGACAAAGATAAAATTGGCTTGGAAAAAGCGGAATTAAATACTGACATGAGTGCTACTCTCTGTGAGACCCAGACTGTTTGATGCTGTTCTTAAGCGGCTTTAGTGCGTAAATGGTAGAATAAATATGAAGCCCAAAGTGTATGCATTCGAAAAAGCTACCTGAAGCGCGTATCTTTCTTTAAGATGAAAAGGGTAGAGAAGGGACAGAAGGAATGGGAAGTGAATTTGATGTGATAAATAGCGACGAGCACTTGCATGTACCCACCATGCTCCAATCTTGATGAAGGTGGCTGGAGACAACATGATTCTTACCCCTTTAATTTACCACAAAGCTCTGCATGCTTTTAATTGGTGAAGGCATTAATCTTTGTTGGCATCCCTCATTGTGCTTAAAATATGTTGCTTACGTCAATAAGACCACGTCTCCTGCAAATGAAGAAATTGGATAGGAATCGAGCACCTACCCTTTACTATCTGGTATTTTATAAATAGCTGCATGAGCACCTTTGTTTCTCTTTACATTTTACGATTTTCATTCGTATTAGCATCCCAATCATTTGATATTCTTCTCCGTTATCCCTGCCTTAAAGTCCGCACTTGACCGGCCAAACTCTAGTTAATTGATTAAACCTAACCGGTAAATCAGTGACAATGCTAACGCCCACTTTTCGTCTTTTTTGACACCTGTAATTGTAAGCTGCAAACGCCTACCAACATTTGGTAAATATGAGGAGAGGACCATTTACATGTAGTCACGGAGTCACAATCAACGTTCATTCAGCAATGGCTCTCCTTCTTTGTCCATGCGATGCACGAAAATAGAAAATTAGTAGATTTTGATTTGCTCTCCATTGGTTAGTGAGAAAATTAGTAGCTTGGAAGATTGCTACATGAAAACAATCAGCAGCTATGCAACTAATATGGAAGGACATTTAACGCGATGCATTGCTTTTTCGTTTTCAAATGCCTTCTAATATTATGTGCATGTAGCGTAACAAGAATAAATTTAGAAATTGGCCGAGCACATTCACTGCCTTAAATAGCAGCGCAACCAATGATTTCTGTCGCAGGAATTATCAGGCCTCAAGGCTGAATGCTATTGACTGAGGGCACGACTCTTGTGAGACGCTCTGGATGCTACTCGACATCACTCACTCAGTTCTGGTGTTGAGGAGCAGGGAATATGAAGAGAGTGGTCAATGTGGCAATGACGTAGACATCACTCCTAGCTTAAGGCGGATTTGTCCAGTGACGGTTCGTACTGCCTAGCCAACCGAGCAAAATTGTTCATATTTGGCGTATTTATTCGCTTTATGAGGATGTGAACGTGGAAAACACGAAAGACCTAAACACGAATAAGTATATGCTCTAATATGCACAAAAGCAGCAAACAAATGCATACAAATAGGTCACGGACACACTTGCACCTAAGCCGTAATTGCGTCGTTAACAATCTATATAACGCTCCTAGACATCCTACGCAAGGAGCTAAGGAACTCGGAAATGATGGTTTATCAAGACTATCTGAAAATCCTAGCAGCCCACTTCTGATGATTTTTATTTAGTAGGATCTGCAGTTTTTAGGCAGTGAGCAATTCAACGCATTCCGAGCTTTCAGAAGTAAAAGTACACCGACGGTGCCAATGAGATCGCTCCTAAAAATTTCGAAATAAAAAATCACGGACTACACAACTTAGGAAAATTTTAGAGCACTTTTATTCCAGATGGGAGGTAGAAACTGCAGATTCAGCATTTCACATGATTGAATGCCCTCACCACTAATTGCTGCTGCGATTTAAAGGTCCAGTTGAGCAGTCAATCAAGGACATGGCTGTAGGCAGGCCTGAATAAGCTGCCGCCAATTAGGATTGCGAATGGGTGTGTCTCTTTCATCGTGCACCCTTTCTGCAGAGTAAAATTAGATTAAGGTTGCTGCATGATAGTCGCCGCGAATAATGTATAGATTCGTTGGTGAAATTTCATCTTTATCGCACTTGCGCAGATTTGTGCAAAACGAAACAAAGGGGTGAAGGTGGAGAGGCGTGTTATACTTAGGAGCCAAACGGCCCAGGTTCAGCGCTTCGAATTTGCTAGGGAAAAAAGATGATATTATGCTCAATATCTTTGGTCGCACACTTATTTTAAACTTCTGTATAGCAAGGATCGTGTTGGGGTGAAAATGGCAAAGAGTAGAACTGGAGCGTTGAGTTATGGAGTGCGAAACATTTAAATGGACATGACAAATTACTAACAAACCATTAAATCATGTCCACCTTCGACTTCCCTATGTGAGAATAAGAAAGTAATCGAGGTAATGCTCTGCATTTTACACAAAAGTGCTGGCCTAAGAATTCGTCCAGATTACTAATGTATAGCGACAATATGAACTGCAAGAATCAACACGGCTGATGCATTGCTATTCGACAAGTACAGTTTCGACACACTTTGTAGCCATGTTGCTTGAGGAAGGCGCAGAAAAGCTTTTTATTTGTGGTTTTGTTGCGGCTACTGTAATCTGCCCTTATTGAAGATTCCGCTTTCCATCTTCTCGGTTTCAATTTTGGCATGCAATTTCGCTTTGGCTTAATCGACAAAAGTGTGCCATATTGTGCTTATTAATTATTTTGTTGCCCAATCAAAGACAACTAACTAATCACATCACTTCGGCCATTCCCGCCACCAACTGCCGATTAACATTGATAAATGTGGATTAAGCTCACCAGTTTTGCAAGTCGGACTTCACGTGCTCCTAATCCTATTAGGTATTTCTGGCTGAATTTGTCTAATGGCTCCTACCTAATGTAGAGTAGCAGAACACCATACCAAAAATGGGTTAAATGGACAAGCTTGCGAGAGACTTTAAAAGGAATAAGCATCAGCTTATTATAGAGTCATCGTCACATTGAAGAAGGGCAAAAATCCTGTTAGACAATCTATCACAAAGAGCATTATACATATGTGCCAGCACTTAAATGCATTTTCTCTTAAGTCTAGCTGGTGGGATTGGGAGCATGCTCTTCCTCATCTCCATTGGGATTGAGTGCAGCACGCATGAGGCGAACACGCAACCGACCAATGACTTCGCGTTCAATTGGGTGCTCCTGCTCTGTGTGTGATAACATCACATCCAATCGGTCAAAAGCGGATCCGCAAACACTACAGCGATATTCCATCCTGTGCCTTTCTCGGGGAGGACCATGCTCCAGCTCTTCGGACATAGAGGGCTGAGGAGGCTCTAGGCCCTCACGTCTTCTCAGTTTTCTCAACACTTCCTGAATTGATGGCGGCGGCTCAAATACATCTTTTACAAGAAGTATGAAGTATTATTCGTTGGAATTAGTGGTAGAGCAAGGAACACTGACTGCAATCAAATCTTGCCACCATGTGTCGTCTTTCTGTGGTGCACCATATCCGTAAACGTGTTGCATCCCTCGAAGCATTGCACGCAGATGTAGAACCTGCATTTACTGTGGCGCAGAAGGTGTTGGCGCATCCCGTTCAAGTTGTTATACTCCTTGCCACACTTGGTACATTTGTAAAAACAAGCAATTAGCCAGATTGCCTAGAAGGGAAAAGTCACCTTAGGCGAATAGAATAGTGCACTATCATACAAAATTCCTCATAATGGGCATCTAATTTGCATAGCTTTATACCACAGCCGCGTACAGAGCAAATCCATGAGGCATCCCAACTGCGCCGCTCGATCAGGTACTAGTGGGTTCTTGATGACATTCCCACCAAACATGTAGGTTAGTCGGGAGTTATTGTTCTTGAGCATCTTCTAAGGCATGTACGTGGTGATATAGGCAAAGAAATCGCCACTGAAGTTAAGACACACGTGATAATTAAAAAACCTCATACTTACTTTTATCTCCTCGAGGAAATTAATCTCGTCTTCCGAGTTGGTCATAAGTGCCTGGATTAACCTCCTCTTGGCGTCAATCTCATCGTTGGAACTTCCACTTGGGGCATCTGGAGCCACAGTTTTCTGCTTCGGCAGTTTCCTTGCTCCTTTGAAATCACGAAAAGCCTTCATTCTAAGACATCGGACGTCTCTCATTTGACACCGTTGGAATTTCTAAGGTCTTACTTTCTGGCCTCTGCGGGTCCTGACCTTGACTCATTTCTTCAGAATTTGCGACATTCGTGGCGCCGATCTCTTAAGCGGATCTCACACGTGAGACTTAAATTTTATATTTTTTACTTTGCGTAAACAAAGTTACCTGTCCATTTAAATATGAGGTTACACAGCTAAGAACTAGCACACCAAACTTGAACACGCAAAATGCCCCCAAATCCACTATTTAGAAAGCTAAATAGGCCAGAGTTGACGTGGTATTAGGATTACTTGACATCGCTGATAGACACTTTTGACTGATTGCAGATTAGCAGGGTTCGAAGACTCGTCTAGTGGTAAACACCCGACTAACTTCATGTAAATACATATGATCACCTATACTCATGCATTACAAACCACAGAAGTAGGTCACGATCTCTGCATCGTGTCATTAATTGGGCTTCGTAATCTTTTCTCGTATGTTCTGCGCCCTGTTAGCCAGACAGTCTAGAATTGAGTTCTGCCGAAAACAAGATGGAACATTATCAGCAGCAGCGACAGTATCTTGGCATGGTCAGAAATGCTTCGCTTTTGCCATTTTACCACAATGAGGATGCCTTACTTTCGGTCTCACAAGGTTTTCCTTTCAGCGGCAAATCATGACACTTGTTAACCTGAGACAAGATTAATCCCGTCTTCCGGGTTGGTCGTAAGTGCCTGAATTAACCTTCTCTCTTCCTCCATCTCATCTTGAAACTTTCACTTGGGGCATCTGGGGCCACAGATTCCTGCTTTGGCAGTTTCCTTGCTCCTTTAAAAGCACAAAAAACCTTCATACATAACCATCAAGCATCTCTTACTTGGCACTGTTAGAATTTCCAAAGTCTTGCTATCTGGCCTCTGTGGATCCTGACCTTGGCTCATTTCTTCTAAAATTTTGGTAACCAGGCATCATTTGCAACATTCGTAGCGCCAACCTCGTGAGCAGATCTCACTCGTGGGGCCTAAATTTCATATTTTACTTTGCGTAAACAAAATTACCTGTGCATTTAAATATGAGGTTACACAGATAAGAACTAGTACACCGAACATGAACGCGCACAATGTCCCCAAATCCACTATTCAAAAAGCTTAATAGACCAGAGTTGACGGAGTATTAAGATTGCTTGACATTGCTGATAGACTCTTTTGACTGATTGCAGATAAGTAGGGTTTGAAGATTCGCCTAGTGTTAAAACATCCGACGAACTCCGTTCGAAATCATACGATCATCTGTACCCATGCTTTACAAACCACAGAAGCACGTCACGACCTCATTATCGCTAATTCTTTTTAATTCTATTCAAGGTTGTCTTCTGGATATATCCAAAAGCCTTAGATATGCCTACATCTCTACCAAAGATTTTTCTGCTATGGCTGGATTTGGGCTACCACCAATACCGCACACCGAAGCCTTTTTTGCAATGAATTGCTCACCTTTCAATTAAGCGCTTAATCCAGAAGTAGTCTGCTGTCGAAAAATATACCTAAACCTGACAATGCTGGAAGATGCTAAATAAGTGTCACTACTTACTCCCATAATACTATAATTGACAGGCGTTTAGTCCCAACCTTGTCTCCACCAGCATTTCAACTATTTCATTTTAGCAATTAACTGCCCTTAAAGCTGACCAAGTAGTAGTAGCGAAACCGAATCGCTAATGGGAATTGGTTTTACCGCTGCAACTGCGAATGATTGGCAATGCTCTCTTCGATAGCAGACGACAGAACAGATTTTAACTGCATTCTCACCAATTAATTCATAACACATTAGCAGACCTTTAATGTTGTGTTTTGCTGAAGCATAATTTGCACCGCACGCGCTGTCCTCTTGTGTCGCTTTACT
Organism: Taenia hydatigena; assembly: GCA_036345935.2. Classification (NCBI taxonomy): domain Eukaryota; kingdom Metazoa; phylum Platyhelminthes; class Cestoda; order Cyclophyllidea; family Taeniidae; genus Taenia; species Taenia hydatigena. The sequence continues at coordinate 4,087,685 of JADWOT020000010.1, forward strand.
AGCCGCGAAAGATTTACTACTTCAATTTGAAGGTTATCACAGTGAGGCAATTAGAAATGACGACAACAGATAATCGTAAAAGATCACAGCAAAGTGGGTCAGCAGATGTGTGACTGAGATTTTGATGGACTACGACCTCAGCGCGCACTCCTTTGCTGACTAGTCCGCGCTGGTCGATCGATGGATCGATAAGTGCATGCGCTGTGCCCTCGACGCGCAACGGCTAGCCTGCAAAGCAGACGATCGATTGGCAAGACCTAGTAACCAGGGCGAAAGTCTAGTGCAAAAATGGCGATCACAATGAATAAATGAAGTCACAAATGATAAGCCATTACTTTCCATTTAGCTTCGAATGAGTTAATCTGGTTCTTGGTTTTTCAAGTTTCCTCCCACCTTACAGTACAATTCCACTACATTGAACAGCATTCCACGTTCCTTGCCTGTCTGAATTTGAGAACAATGAAAACGCACATAGACAAGACAGTGTCGGCACTGTGGCTTTTGGAGGCCCACGAAGTCTTTAAGTTGCCGATAAGATCGTCAGTAGCATAGAAGAGTCCTATTGTCTACTTCCTGTTCTCAGATTGTGTTCTGACAAATTCAAGGCTTGTTCAAAGACACATTTAAAGCTTATCGTTTGGCTGCACACCTTGAATATGGATGGTTTAAGTAAATTTGCTTAAATTCTTTAATTCTTTTTAACGGGTAGCATTTTATCTTTTCTACAACAGGGCTAATTCGTCATCAATCGACTCCATAGGCTGACCGCACTGGTGGTCAATTCGTGATTTTGAGGCTTTAGAAATGATGAGACAGGCAAATGCAATGATGCGATGTGCATGCCTGTTAAGTAGAGTGAGAGGGTGAGTATGCGATTTAAAAGAAGCAAATAGTATCTGCGATGGAGGGCGAATTTGGAAATTCAAATGTTGACACTCCGTTTAACGTGAATGTAAACAAATGAGTGCACAACTCAAAGCCCTGCATATAAGCATATAATAAATTTGGTGACCATTTCTAGATTCGGAAAGGTGATTGTACTTAAAAGAAATGGATTAGAAACATTGTTCTCACATCCTATTTTGAAAGAGTGGAATAAGCAATAAAACAAATAAAATTCTTTGTTAGCTGTGGATGCATGCGTTTAACTAGTGATTGACTTGTGTCCATCCATATATATTTAAAATCTACTCATTTGGTCATATGCGTTGAATGGAATGCACCACGAATCGTTTGACATTAAAAAAAAATACAAATTGTTTTTGTAATTTCCACGACACAGGTTTACTGCAGATCGCATATGTGTTTAAGAGAGGCGCGTTCCTGAGTAAATTTTCTTAGCGTATCCAAGGTCATTAGCAGAAACTGGTTTCTCATTCGTTGGTAAATGGGACCCCTTGCTACATAAAAACGTCACACTATTTATAAAAATGTTCCATGTTATTTAAGTGCTTGTCTTAATTACTAAGAATCACTTTGTGAGAACGGCATTGTGGGCTCTAATCCCTTAAGGGGATGTGACACTTCTAGCTGGAGCATATTTTATATACATGGGTGATTTAGCAAGGCAATTGGAACCACTATCTCGAATATAGCATTGCTTTGCGCATACCTTATGCAAAAAATGATTTGCGCTTCATGATTTATCATCGTGCCCTACATGCGTAACTAGGGATTGTCATCGAAAAGTAATAGCTTGACTTTGCCTTTTAAACTAAAACTTGACATTACTAATGCACAGCAATATTTCTTTATGCGAATTGCTACGATGTCCATGTTTGTAAAATACGTCTAGCGTTATAGTCAAGAGGAGTTATTTAGCACTTACAGGGTTGCAATTAGAAACTTTCTAGACAAAGCAAGGAAGGGATTTATCCATAAACAGGCTGCTCAAACGGTTCCGCTACCACAAAAATGGTCAATCGGGTATTAGGTCTTGATTTGTATTTATATCAATGCATGTATTTGACAATGCACATGTAAAACGACCGCAGGCTAGCCCAAGTGTACGGCAGACTATGCTTTCCTGATTCGATTTGTAACTGTTCTTACTAAGGCCAAGGCTCATGGCATATTGCGGTGCCCAAAAGGTAAGCCTTCTGTTATATCACAACATTTTGTCTTGCGGCTGCAAAGCAAGCACGCTATTTATCAAACGTTTGGTTGCTTCCGTTCCTGTGAAGTACAGTTCATTTGTCAGACGCTAGATATTAAGAATCGACTGCATTGCAATGGAAATAAGATCAATGAGGAAACTGTGATAGCACAAATGCACAGCTATAGTTAAATTTTCGGGTTCATTCGTTGTTTTCTTTTAAATTTTACATGCATTTGTTTATAACAGCTCTAATAGCAATGATGTTTGTCTTGCTATACGGTAAAATTCCAATCTGATCGATAGATAAGGCGCCTCTTTTGGCAAAGAAAAGTAAAACAAGATGCAATTTAAGAGCTGCAACCAAGGGTTGATTGGAAACAATGCGCAGTTGCTTATTTGATCTGTAATGGCCAGTGGCAGCTTCTGCAGTGCTTTCATTTAAATTAGGTTTCTGCAAATGATAAAAGCGCTTAATTCACCGAAGATGAGTATACTTGCAACCTGACAAAACTAAGAGATTAATGACAACAATAGCGATGGCAGTGGTTATGACAGAGGATTAAGAATTTACCGTTTTTCTTCGCTTTTTGTTCATTTGCAATAATAATTTAATCGGAAAAGTCAGCGAAACTCAGACAAACTACTGCGTCATAATAGGTGTGGATTTTTCATAATATTCGTGTTGTGTTCATTATGTGAAATTAATATCATTAAGTCGATTAATTAAAGTGCGGAGTTTGGTTCTCAAGGTAGTAATTAACAAGCTAGAAAACCCCAATTTCCTTGTTAACGCTATTCTACATAGACCTTGCCTTACATATATTTGTAATGAAGTCTTGCGAAATCGAAACTTTAAGATCAACGCAAAAATTCTTCCACAATATTACAGATTGATGATGCTAGACTCGGAAGCCATTTTAGTCTTACATCGCCTTTTTACCAAAGTGTAAGTTCTTCTTGTCTTCTAGGGCACCATGGTGGATCCGCTACTGCAAAATGCTCTTCGTTGTCTCTACGTCTCGATGCCTCTGGCAGCTTATTAACTTCTATAAGCATGTAATCAAACACTTCTTCAATATTGATTCCAACACAAAAGCCACCAGATTTACAATGGTTTCATTAATGAAAGGCACCCTTTGCCATAATTAGAGACAAAAGGGTAGTGATTTTAACCATAAAAATAGCCTTCATTTCAGACACATTCAAGTCCTGCACAAAATTGGTAGCACCGAAACTCCTCTCAGAATCGCGATTAGCAAGCTCCTCAAAGAATACTTTGAAAACAATGCCAGGAAATAGCCAAGTCAGATTTAACAAGTTGATCAACATGGCACGAAGAAGCGCCTTTCAACTTATCTCCACTAGCAGTCAGTCTTAGGTTTGATACATTGCAATGATGATTCTGCAAGAATACGTTTGGTACTGTCCTTTTAAGCGTCTGTGTTTTAGTAACATTGGAAATTTTAGACACAACAAAGCGCCACGTTTCTTCTGCCTTAAAGGGATGTGGTAAGAATGCGGCCCATTTACCAGCCAACAAATCTGCCTTAATTTGCGAACTTGAGTCCAAAGTTAGGCGGCCGGTAGATGAACGCTAGACCTGGCACCTCAACGCATCCCAATCAGGGCTGAAGCCTCTCTAGCGCACTTACTATAAGGAAGGCATTCTAAGGACAATTTAAAAGCCTTCACACACGCTTGATTAGGCCAAAACCAGGCAGTGCAAAAAGCTGCCCATTGTCCCAGTGTTATTTCATTTTAACAGGCGTGGGCGCGATAGAGATTCTGTGCCAAGTGGCGCTATTTACTCCAATATGCAAATCTTGAAAGTCTATTACCAGGTATATCACCATGTTTCGAGTCTTATGCCACTCCGGAGGCAAAGACTTCGTCAAAGTTTATTTAATGCAAGCCAAATATGATCTTAAACGCGCGATTTCTCCGTTGCTACCCGTACTCATGCTAAAAGAACTGCTAACATCAAGGGGGACTGTTTCTACGGTGGAGAATGTAGACGAAATCACTAGTCCATTTGTGCTTTAATGCATCATAATTTAGAGGGGAATCGAGTCTTTATGTTTCATCCTTCAAAAGTTTGACAGACCATGTTGGTGATCTATGCATCCATTAAAACCGTGAGGATTGTTCATTTCTCTTAGAATAAGGCCAATTCATAACGAAAGTGCATGTTTATCAGAAACGATTCCCCTGCTTCGAATACACCACAAGCGGTGCGACTCGGCACCTCCCTCTACGAGCGCTTTGCAATTAGCGCGTGCAGTGGGTCACTACACAAATGTTGGTCTGGTTGAGTGAAATGGACAAATTGTTTCTCTGCATTCCACTCCAGTGCTTTGCAACTCAGTAAAACACTTCTTCCAGTCAAAGTGACAATGAGGCAATGAGATTTCATCGCACATGTATTAAAATAAAAACATCAAAAATGCATATCAGAATGAGAGGTTCTTTCTATCAAATAATTTCTCAACTAGAAGGGGTAGAAATAAGTTTTGCGAATAGTTCTAGAAATATAATCAGCAACGAATCTGGCGAATCGCAGTAGCCTTTGCTCAAGCATCTGCATTGCCTGTTTTTTTGGTTAACTAATACTCCCCTGTGTTTTAATGCATTTAAAATTTAAGAGTGGATATAGCTGGCGCGTTTATTCTCAGAGTGAATTCAGCGCAGACCTTCATCTCTACCAATATGGAACCCCTCAAATGTAGCTCCAGCTCCATGTCATTGAATACCGCCATCCTTTACCTAGCACACCTGTTTCGCGAGCATCGAGGCATGCTTTCTTCACTATTATAATGTCCTTTTCCATCTACACTCATACCTGTGCATGCCAATGGACTTGTTTGAAGTTGTGCATTTCGATGCTTGGCAATCAGCACGTCTATTCATATGAGCTTGAGGGAAGATCATTAACAGTTAAAGCATGATGATTTGACTGACTTTTGCTTTGATCTGAATATAATTACTCGCTTAGTAAGTAGTCGACTTAGAAGATCCCTGCCGTTCTCAGACAGTACTTTGGCAGTCACCGATGGGACTTCAACATCTTACTCCATGCATTCTTTGACTTTTCAGAATTCAGACGTGCGCGTTGTCCGGTTTGCTTAACACACCGCCGTACTATTGGGATGGCTTTAATGCATCATAAAGGTTAGAAAAGTTATAAAACCTCTGCATTAGTCTTGTCTCATGCACTTTTTAATGAACTTGAAAGGGCGTTTACTTTTAAACCCAAAAATAGCCTCGAAACATAACGTGTGTCTCATGTGCGGCGCACAGATTCAACCCTTTAATCTGCTTCTTGATCACTTCATCAAAACGCATATTTGTGAGTTGGCACCTGTCTAATTCCTATTAAATTTGATTTACGCTGCTTTTTTGTCATAGCTATAGCCTTCCTTGCAAATGCCTAATCCTTATTGCACCGTACTTCAGCCCAAAGAATAGGACAGTCGGAAGTACACCTTTACTGTACAGAATGCTTTGCCGATTACCCCACAATGGATGCATTGGAAGAACACATACGTTCAGACCATCTCTGTAAGCATTCTTTTGTCCACTAAACACATTCCACAATAGCTACTTATAGTTTCAGCCTAGTCTTTTCAACTTTGTAGACATGTGGCATGGATTGTTTGAATAAATTTTTGTTGGGCGCTATTAAGTCTGCTATATTTGTAGGCTTTCGGTGAGTTTTACGCTTACCCTATATCTCCTCCATTTAAAACGACGCCTCGTTTGGGAATGAGCATTCAAGAACGAAAATAAACAAGCTCTTAGAGGGGCCAAATCTGACCTCAAAACATAAACGTGCCTTAGTTCGCATTGCATTGCGTTGCATCATGTCTCATCAGCGGGTCGAATGGTTGGAGGCTAGGATGCAGTAAAAATGTCCGATTAGTAGCCGAGCATTAAAATATTTATTAAATCTAATATTACAAGCCCTCATTTATCTGTTCCAGTTCTCTCAAACGGTCTGCGGTAAATTGTCCCACAGAAAAATGAGTCGGACTCTGTGCTTCTAATGTCAGATCTGGTGTTAAAGTAAAAGCACGCCCTAAATTAGTCAGGACATGCATTTGTAGCGTCTGAAAAGGGTGGCTGCTGTAAAGCATTTTTGGCGAGTTTCATCCATAAAATGTAAAAGTACTTGGAACGATTTATGTTGGGTACAAGAGGCAGCTAATTTATTCCGCCTTAAAGTCAACCTACTTTTGGCTTTACTGTGACAAACTTTAGTAAAAACCAAAAGAAGAATGTCGGGAACGTGTTGCAATGTGACGCGTTCCCCGTTCATTACACATGCTCTGAATCTCATACCACTCCGCCCAACAGGATCATTAAATTATGGGTTATGCATTAGTTTGGATCAATGAGAAGCAGCACATGAATAAAGACATCAAAGTGCTGAGTCACTTACTAATTTGGTGATTCTGCGCCTTCGCCTGTCATGGAAACTGTTGCGTGAGACCTTGTTACCTGCCTAATTAATGCTGCGTTGACTAACGATTTTGATAAGTTTGTTTCTCACTGAGTTGTAGTTTGCAGTCAAAAAGCCAAAGCTGATGAAGAATGATCGCAACTTTAGGATTTTAGCAGGGATGCACAGCCTGATTCTGTTCAGCAATTCGCTAAAATTGCACCTTGCTGCAATTTCTAGCACAAGTAAAATCAGTGTGTTAAGCTTGAACTAACCCATTTTTGACGCATTGCGCTTTCACAGACGTGGGTGCGCTTGCATAGGTAAAGACTAATAGGTAAAATTAGAGCATCAAAGTGCTTTCAGTCGTAATGTGCGTGAAGACAAACAGATCCGAAATGACGGATCACCAAAACTATTTGATAGTGTCAATAACCTATTTCTACTGACTGTTACCAGTAGGGTTTGCATGTTAGTTGGTTATCGAATAGTTCGACACATTCCGTGCGCGTTTCGGGAGTAAAAGTGCAACATTGTTACCAATGGAACTTCATGCAAATTATAGAGCAACAAATGACAGCCTCTCAAATTCGAGAACATTCCGAAAAACATTGCCGCTGCAAATACGCTACTCCTCTGCTTGATTTTTGGACACGAAGCTTAGCTTGCATCGCTGGCTATTCAACTGTGCTCTATGCCTTCAATATCTGCAGTCATGACTGATATCACCTCGACTTAAAGTACCTGTCGAGCAGTCGATCGAGGAGATGGCTCTAATTGCTTTGAAAAGGCACCATCAATTAATTCTTTGAACAAGCATGCTTTTAAACGTGCGCATCGGTTCTGACTCCTCCAAGGTGGTCAACCGATAGGTCCACTCACATGTCAACTCCAGGTTCGTAGACTTTGATGCATTGGTCACTCTGGGAAGGATTCTTGCCCTTCTTGCTAAAGCCCCAAAAGGATTGACTCCAGGCTGACATTTTGAGTACAAACCCATTAAGCAATTTTTATTAATCCCAAAATCAGGCTGCTTTTCCATCTAGTCTGGAGAAATAAGACACCTCTTACCAATAAATTCACCTGCAAGTTTAATTTTGTCTTGTAGTAGGCAAAGCATGCGATCTCACCATTTCACCTTGTTTGATAATCGCATAAAGTAATAACACATATCTGCTTAAAATACATACGTGTGCAAGCGTATACTTATAATAACGATGGCAACATGTATGCATAGATATATATGTATACAAGCATATAAAAATATGCAAGCATTTGATTTAAGTCTACGCCGAATGCACTAAAAAGTTTGCATCCGTTGAGTAAAAGGCAGAGGAGAGTGACTAAACAAAACAGGTATCGCTGCAGAGTTTTGCTATTCATGAATCTATTGAACGTGATTTTCTCTTTAAAAAAGCAAAGCCCGACTTTCTTTGTCTTCTTAATAATCCGTTTTTAGTAGCGCTTGACGTAAATTAGAAAAATGAATGGGACGAGGGACGTCAGGATCATCTTTTTGATTCTCAACTATCGCTAATTTTGGCAAAGCTTTTACACACATGACTCTACTCTACTCACCTTCATTCTGGCCTCATCTCATTTTACATTTGTCGGTACAGTCGCGATAGTCAGCCAAGAAAATTTTGTATGCATCAAGTGCATAGCGTGTATGTCGTCACTGAGGGAGTTCTCGGGGCACTTCTAAGCCAACATTTGAGAACAAATAACCACAGGGTTAACGAGTGCTAAAATGCTAATGGAACTGTTTCTAGGAATAGGATATGTCCTCGCAAATTTGTCTGCGTCTCGCATTGGCAAGTCTTTATGCGGTATGCGGAGAAACCCGGTCACATTGATGGCTTTCCTATGAAAACTGTGCAAATTATTTGGCGAACATGGCACGTCTACGATAGCTATATTTACAAAATGTGAATTGGAGGAAAATTCAAGAACCTATAATGTACTTTGCTGTGAAACTTGATGAATAAAAGGCATTCCTTCCCTTAGGGTGCTGCTTTTGTCTGCCTTGTGGTGAGGGCAGTAGGCTCTGTCACTTAGACAAGATCCTCAACAGCGGTTCTAGCCCGATCAATGCTTTGCAATTAGTACAATTTTTTAAGACATCGTGCATGAGTGAAGCATTATTGACAAGGTCAGAATAATAATGGCAACGTACGTAAGTGCTTCAAACTGCTAAGTCCCTGTACTACTGACTGAAGAAAAATTTGCCTAATAAACCATTTATCCAGGAAAAGACAAGTCCCATTTCCATATGATAGCGAAATGCAGAGATTTGCAGCCATCACACCAGCAGGCATAGGCGCAGCTTCCCCAAAGCACTCTTGGCAAGGCCAAAGGGGAAATAGATGTAAGACTTAATGCTGTTGGATTCATGAGCAATTAAGTGATGTGCTTTTGGCCACCGAGAGGTGTAGTCCGGCGACTCCGACTCTGTCGATCCCTCCGTAAGAGACCTTCTGCAGGCTAAAAAATCTGCCAATAAAACTCAACCCATATAATTTAATGCAAGATAGTTGCTATTTTGCGAACAAAGTGGTCGATGAGGAGCAGTGGAAGCCATCAATGCTCTATAGGCAGTTGCCGGTGCACTTAATCCGACCTGAGTCATAATTATCCCAATTTTATGACGTTTACAACGATCAGCAGATGAAAGCTTGTAAGCGGTTCCATGGTGGCTATTACAGCAGCCCTGCAGAATTGTGAAGCATCCATGCAATGATTTTGTAGTCGTAGCTATCGAGTCCTTTCTCCGTGCTTTCTAGAGAATGTTACCTCGATACCTACCGGCACACCCATAAACCTCGACATTCTTCACAGATGCAAAATGCAACCAAAACGGTAGTTACCCATTTCACTACCCTTACTAAATTTATTTAGCGAAGTTTTACGTATTGGCCACTCCGAATTCAGCATCGCGTTTTCGGCAAAATTTGACAAAATACAAAAGTTCACAGCTCCTCATTGAAAACTACATGCAATGGTGAAGAGAAGACACGAATAAGAGTTTGTCTGGTTTTTTGAGAATGGATGGCTTTAGAAGCATTTTGAATAGGAGGTGAATATTATGGAAAGAGCAGCTCAAAAAGGTGCCTGTCAAGCCATGCCAATCGGTTGATGTGTTGACAGTGGCGAGTGCAGTATGGTCAAGTTGAAAGAATCCGCTTCCAACTTGGAATACTGCATATATTATGTATATCCCATGCTACATATGGTATATGCCACATGCAGTTTATAAAAGAGGTTGGCAAACTTGATGAATTCACGAATGATTCCTTTGAGTCGTAAAGTGAGCCCTACTAAATTGAGATCAGTAGGAGGCTGTGGAGGGGAATGCATATTGCTGGTGGATGGTGTCCTAAGGGCTGGGGCATAAAATGAACCTTACGAAGATACGTGTTACAGTAGTGCTCAGACCACCTTTAGTAGCGTTCTACGTTCACCCTTGATGCATGAAAAACACCTTTATATTCCCAAAACGATTCATTGTATAATCGTCCTTTTTTCTAGTCTTGCCTACGTGACAGAAACAAATGCTGCCAGGGCCAAGCATTTGGATGTCCTAGTGCAAATCTTTCAAGGGTCACAATTTTGCTAAATTTATGCTGATCTGGACTTTAGCTAAACCGCAGTAAGAGGCAGGTATTTTGGTAAGTGGTAACACAACCTCTCTCGCGATTTGCATTGTGTCCTATTTTTATAAGCTAAGAGTGGTTGCTCATCTTCTCACCCTATGGGCTGCTTTTTTCGGTGTACACCTGTTAATTTTCGCCTTCAGCGGTAAAAGTATGTTACAAGTTGATTGTTATTGCTAACTTGTTTAACCACTAACCACGATGCCAGACCAGTGTAGACACTTGTGTAGCTTTGGCTCGAATCCTAGACACGATTTAATGAACTTTGCATATTTCACATGAGTGTATTTATGCAAGTAATGCGAAGGATAATTTCCAACCATCATGTTTCATTTCGTGAACCACCTGCCGACTCCCTCTCATATTACTCCAGTCATTGTTCACACTAGCAACTGTCAAAAGGCGTTGCTGAGTCTCACTTAAAATTAGCTGTTATTTTTTTAGCTAGGCTTCACTTTGTTCCAAGCATACGGGAAATTACTGGCTGCATGCCTCCAAAGGCTCTTAAACAGGGCACAGTAACCCATCCACTAACCAAGAAGTTACATAAATGGAAAAGCTCAGCAGATGGATTTCAAGTGGAGTGTATAAAATCTTCTTGAGTAAGCAGACTTCGCCCTTCAATTACAATACATTCAGCGTGAACTTCTAATTTGATAAAGTCATTACAAAAAGCTTTCAGTTTTATGCATAGTAGCACTAAAATTTTTTCTTCTTCTAGGACAGGCTGGCAGGATTTGGAGCATTCTCTCCCTCATCAGCACCAAAATTGAGAGAGGCACAGAGGAGATCATGACGCAAACGGTCAATTACACCTCGTTCACCACATCCAAGCGGTCGAGAGTGAGCCCGCAAACAATGCAGCGGTAATTCTTCCTGGACCTTTCTATAGAAGGACACCTCACTAGCTCTTTGCGCATAGGCGATTAAAGAGGCTCTAATTCCCCGAAATCCATCAATTTCTCCGAAAATATTCTAACTGATGTCGGTGGCCTATTACTATCTTCTATAGTTAAAGAACACGTAAAGCATGATTTAATGTAATTTAGTACCAGGGTTCGGAGCATTCTCTCCCTTACCTGCACCAAGATTGAGTGAAGCACGGAGGAGACCATGACGCAGATGGTCAATTACGCCTCGTTCAGTTGGGTGTTCGTGTTCTGTGTGTAATAACACCACATCCAAGCGGTCGAAAATGAGTCCGCAGACAACACAGCGGCAATCTTTCCTGGGCCTTTCCTCAGAAGGGCATCTCACCTGCTCTTTGCGCATAGGAGATTGAGGAGGCTCTAAGTCCTTAGGATCTCTCAATCTTTCCGGAAGTTTTTTAACTGATGCCCGTAGCCTGTTACTATCGTCTGCAACTAAAGAACATATGAAGCATGATTTGTTGGATTTACCGTAAGACAGGGGACATTTACTTCAACCAAACCTTACCAATGTGTGTCATGATGTGGCGATCCATTCCTAAAGGCGTGTTGTAGCCCTCGAGGCAACGTACACACAAGTAGAACTTGCATTTGCTGTGCGACAGCAGGTGCTGACGCATCACATCCAAGTCCTTATGTTCTGCACCGCACGCCGTACATTTGTACCCAATGTTAGCCTCCTCTTCACCTTTCACAACAAATCAAAGCAAGGAACTAAGCAAACTACAACAACGGAAATTGTTCTCAGAGGGAAACAATAACACGCCAGCATGAGCATTGCCACATGACAGATTATTTCTTCTCATAAATGCGATTGGCAGGTATCAACTTGCGTGGCTCTATGCCACATTTGCATACAGAACAAATCCAGGAGGCATCGCAGCTGAGTTCTTCGATCGCATATGAAGGGATTCTTGATGGCCCTTCCATTGAGGATGTAATTTAGTCGAGGATCATTGATCTCCAGCATTCTCTAATAGGAACTGATGAAAAAACAAGTAAGTTAAACATGGTGATGTTTAGCGATAATTGATAAGCGGAAAATCACACATACCCTTATCTCCGCTAGGAATTCGATCTCGTCTTCTGAGTTGGTAACAAGTGATTGGATTATCCTTCTCCTGTATCTCGTCTTATCCGTCGAACTTCCAGTTGAAGTATCTGGGGCCACGTTTCTATGGATTGATAGTTTCTCTAAACCTCTAAAATTCAGGACTACATTAGTGCACAATCACTGAGCGTCTCCTTTTTGACATAGTTAACACTTCTACAGTCTTACTCTCTGACCTCTTCGTGCCCTGACATTCTCTCATTTGATTCGAATTTGGTGACAAATTATCAGTTGCAACCTTCGCAGCGTCGATCACATAAGCCAACCTCACTTGTAGAGCTCAAGTCTGGTTCTTCAAAATTGCATACCACTTTACTTTGCATTTAAAGATAACTTGTGCGCTTAAAAATAAGGGTCCATAATTAAGGACTAGTACAGCAAAGTCAGGCACACGAAATGTTCTTGAACTGGCTATTTATAAAGTTGAATACATCAGCGTCTACAGAATATCAAGATGGCCAGGCATCAACAACAAATTCTTCCTACTGGCAGTTGTCCAATATAGTTCGCAGATTTGTTAGGTGCCAAAAGCTCTAACACATTCCATGTGGATTTAAGCGGAAAATATACTATCGCATCGACTCTTGAGAAGTTATTGCGATTACCTATACCCACATACCGTAAGACACACATGAGCCATGGTCTTTGTACAGTGCCATTTATTGGGCTCTGTATATCTTTCCTGGCACTTTCAGTGACCCAGACTATAATCAGACTATAGTCTGAAAAACGCGAGCTTAGTTCTGCTGATGCTGGTATCCAGCAGTTAGTGTAGCTGCATATTTGGATGCTGTACAATGTGTCGAAGAGCACAGAATGCCTTCCTATCCTAATTTTCTTCGAGCTGTCTTTGTCTCGCAGCTAATTTTTGGACGTTCACGTGTGTCGTAGTCCTCACCGATCCGCCCAGATTGGCCTATGGGACTTAAGAATAGGCTGTGTGATATTCATTACTGTAAGACCAAGTTCAATTAAGTTCATGTGGCAACAGAAGACTGCTCGATCAGATCTTTAACACCGCTGATAAATAAAATATCCCGCAATCACGTGTCTTTTTGCTAGTGCCGCCCGATCACCTGAGATGAGAACTTAGCAGGATGGGCACAAGCATACACATGGTCACCAGACCCAAGCAGAGGCGGTTCACTTTCATGCAAGCCAACATATTATCACCTTCCGAATTATCAAACCTGGATAGAGCAGTAAAGTGTCGAGAGATAATTTCCACAGGTGAACAAAATTTGCTTATAAATCCCAATTCCTTAAGAAGATCTGCAGTTCTAACACAAGGTGGACTTACCACTTCTTGTTGCACAGAGCACATTAAGCTAAATGTTCGAAGAATCGCTTAAGTGATAGAATGCCACAGATAGTCCAATCGCTCGATCCCATTGCAGTCAACATAATTCATCGAGTTTCTGTAATGCTGCAACTCAAGTTTGAGGTACATCTTATTTTCGGATCAATAATTCTGCTATTTCTTTCAAATTTGGCTCACCCAGACAACACACATAACTACTGCCCCAGGTATGGCAAATTGTCTTTACATGTCGTCATCATTCTGCTGGTGTTGTTAATTTGCCATGAATGTTTGACAGAATTGTTCCTACTCGTACAAAGGAATGTAAAGTGTGCTGTGATTCAGACTTCGCGCTGACCGGAGCGCACAGCGGTTAATGCAATCCCTCCCTCTCACGGCGCAAATTATTTTAACATCAACATTTTCATCAAGCCTGACATCTATACTGGTAGATTCTAGTATTCTCTATCAAATTGAATATCTTTAATGCCCTCGGTCCACTTCCAGTTATTCATTTTTGACATTGATGTCACTCAAGATTGCAAAACTTTTCAACAAATAGACCCATTAAAAAGCTTCACGAGACACGTCTCGGCATTAGGATTCCAAGTTGCAAGTGGGATCTTTTAACTTAACTATTCTCTACTCGCCACCGTCAGTGCATTAACCGATGGGCATGGTTTGGCAGGCACTTCCGCCAACTATCTTCACATAACCACCACCTTTTATTCAAAACGTTCTTAACGCCACCTGTTTTCCAAAAGATCTAACAAGCTTTCATTTGCGCCTTCTTTTCGTATTGTGTGTGGTTCTTAACAAGCAGCTGTAAAATGTTGTATTTTGCCAGATTCTAGTGAGAACGTGATGTCGGAGCCGGAAGAGCCAATGTGTAAAATATTTGCTACTTAAATTAACCACGAGTATTTTAATGAATAGCTACCGTTTAGGATGCATTGCGCTCCTGTTCACGGATGTCGCCGTCTATGGGTCTGCTGCCAAGTAGCAAAGTACTGTTCTCTAAATGCACAGGAAATAGACCCGATAGACACGACTGCATAAATATTATATGGATGCTTCGCCATTCTTCAAGGCTGCTGTAATAGGCCCCATGGAATCGCTCACACCCGATCATCTGCTGATTATTACGGGCGTTATGAAACTAAAGGCAACATGGATCAAGCAGGATCAAGCGTACCGCCAGCTGCCTTCGGAGCTGTGGTGGCTTTAGGTGCTCTTCACCGACTTGTGTTGACAAATTAGCAACTGTAGTTCATTAACTGCCATGAACTGTTTCATTAGCAAATGTTCCAGTTTATAGAAGTAGGGCTGCTGGAGAGGAATTGACAAGGTGAAGTCGGCAAAACCACACCTACCAGTGGTCAAAGCGCACCACTTAATTACCTGTGAAATTATCAGCATTAAGGTTTATTTCCACTCTAAATTTTGGCGTTTATGTGCAAAAGTGATATCATGGCTAAGAATGATTCGTGGAAGATGTGCGCATGCCAGCCGGTGTGGTAGCTACAAAACATGGAATTTTGCCAGCCTCTGAAAATGAGACTTGGCTTTTGCCCTCTAGAAGAGCAAGTTTGCCTTCAATCAGAGTCAGATGCGTACAATCCAAGCCTTACTCTTCGACAACTTACAACCATCGAAGGCCAATCTAAGTTGAGCATTTAAGCCAGACGCTTGTATGCCCACTGCTTTAATAACTGTTCTACATTTCACAAATTCAGTGCTTCAGTATATTTGAGTGCATATGGGTATTTTAAGATAATTTATCAGGGGATTTAAAGGAAATTAGCAACTTTTATTTTACAATGAAAATTTCTACTATATAGGGCCTGACAACGGATTGAAACATCCAGCGTTCCAGATCAAAATATTGCCTAACTACTCTGCGTCGGTATCCTAGACCACTATTATCAGGACGTTTATTTTTCATCGATCACCTATGTGATTGCAACCAGCGTGTCCAAGTCACGCATGCCAATTTAGTATCAGGTGCTTCCTAAAACAGATGCCTATTAACACAGGAGTCAGTTACAACACAGTGTAAAGTGCCCGCAGGTGGTTCTCCTGCACAGCCATCTACTGACTGCATCAGGGTAGTTTTACAAAGAATACACCTACTCTGTAAAAGACTTGACCTATTACGGACTCTGTCTGCAACTTCCATGCCCCGTACTGTTGTTGGGTAGCAGAATGTCAAACTGTTGCACATTGTGACAATAGCATTAATTTGTTTCAAGGTTTGTTCCAGTGATTGGGCAATACAACTTGATCCTTAGCTTCGTATAGTGTAAGCAAAGATGTGACAGATGCACGTTGTCTGGTGCTTTGACAGCACAGATGATATCCGAGTCTGTCTTTATGATGTCCAAATCACTTCTTGCTCCAGTAAAAGGTGCCTTCGTCACTAAATTATTCAGGTTGGAGGTAAATTCACCTCACGTGCATTTGCATCGTGGCTTATTCTGGGACAGTGGACTGGACCTGGTGATTTCAGAATAACCAAAGTAAAAACCCAGTGACAATTCATCGCCAAATATGCGCTAACACATCCGCCTACATCAGATCATGCTGTGTTTATGTTTGGACACAGATCAATGTGACCGAAATTCTCCTTGTCATTAAAGAAACGAAGTGTGCATCTGTAAAGCTCAGTCAGCTGTCAGACGTAAAATAATCAGCCAGCATTTGGATAAAATTTTGATAAATTAACCCTAAGCTGCTATGGCACTTCTTACAACTGATTCACGCCCTGATCAATTCAACATCAGTTTTACCGAATAATTGACGGGTTCGGCCATCCTCAAAACACATTGATTTGTTAGCTACTGATGGTAGCCCTTTGCTGCTGATGATGATAATAATTCAAATTCTGGCATGTAGGTTAGTCGTGGGTCATTGTTCTTGAGCATCTTCTAAGGCAAATACGTGGTGGTATAGGTAAAATAATCGCCACTAAAATAAAGTAACATGTGATAATTGACAAACCACATATTTACTTTTATCTCCACAAGAAAATTAATTTCGTCGTCCGGGTTGGTCACAAGTGCTTGGATTAACCTTCTCTCGTCGTCCATCTCATCGTTGGAACTTCTACTTGGGGCATCTGGGCCACAGATTCCTGCTTTGGCAGTTCCTCTGCTCCTTTAGCATGAAAAGTCTTTATGCAAAACCATCAGGCATCTCTCACTTGACACCGTTAGAATCTCCAAAGTCTTACTTTGTGGCCTCTGCGGGTCCTGACCTTGACTCATTTCTTCTGAATTTTAGTGACCAGACATTATTTGTAACCTCCGTAGCACCGATCTCGTGAGCGGATCTCACTCGTGGGACTTAAATTGCATGTTTTTTACTTCGCAAAAACAAAATTTCCTATGCATTTAAATATGAGGTTGCATCGTTAAGAACTAATAGACCAAACTTGAACAAGCAAAATGTCTCCAAACCCACTATTTAAAAGGCTAAATATACCAGAGATGGCTGAGTACTAAGAGTATTTTACGTCACTGATAGACCCTTTTGACTGATTGCAGATTGGTAGGGTTCGCAGATTCGTCTAGTGTTATAATGCCCGACTAATTTCATGCAAATGCATACGATCGTTTACAAACCACAGAAGCAGGTCACGATCTCTACATCGCGTCATTAATTGGGCTTCGTACATCTTTTCTCGTGCGTTCTGTGCCCCGTTAGCCAGACAATCTAGACATGGGTTCTACCAAAACAAGATTGAACGTTTTCAGTAGAAGCGACAGTATCTTGACATGGTCAGAAATGCTTCGCTTTTGCCGTTTTACCACAATGAGGATGCCCTGCTTTCAAACTTACAAGGCATTCCTTTCAGCGGCGAATCATGACACTTGTTGACCTGAGTGACGCATCTGCTTAAATAGGGGCATAATATCTACAGGGCAGGGAAAGTTGAGGAAGCAGCATGTGGGTAATGACACGAATTGACAAACCGTGTATGAACATATGATAAGTCCTGCATGTGACGGACTCAGCACGGATTTGCAAATTGTGGGCGACTTAGCAGAGGCGACACTTTTCCAGACGTCTCTTATCGAGGAATCAATCTTGCCTTTATGCTACGTGTGCGTGCCCGCGCCTACGATTGACTGATTCCTCATTAAAGAATAAGGTTTATACTTGACCGGAAAAATGGCAGCTTTTTATGCGAGGAAGACCGTATACTTTTGTATCGAATGCTTGTTTGAATAGTCGAACTCGTCGTTCATGCGTAAAGAGTCAGATCCAGAGTCCAATTTTGTTACACCGTAGGACATCCGACTCTGTGCATCCAACTCAAGCCTTTCGGTGTCATCAGACGGTTTTGCGAAGCACCTAGCAGCGCCTTCACGAGCGGATCATCCTACGTTGAAGAGACGTCTGATGTCCCCAATTTTGCCATAACTGTCACCAACAGCATTCCGGAGGCAGGTGAAGCTTGGACCACGTTACTCTTCCTCGAAGAAAATTAACCTACAATTTACTCACGTCTCAGCTGTTCGGTGCCGATCGTATGCAAAAGTCGGAACTTAATAATTGCTTTATGAGAAGGTCAGTTCTAAGCAAGCCACAGATTTCTGGGATTAAATGCACAATGGCTTGTATTGTAGGAGAGACATTGTCACTTATGGGAAGAGTACCACGGATAAGTACTGAAGGTTTGGCCAGATGCAGATCCTCAAAGTGCAATGTAAAATGAATACAACCCGCTTTGGTAACAGGAACCTTCCAAAACTTTGAAAACATAAAGAGTGGTGTTCTTTGATCGCCTTGCGCTGTTTACTGTTTCCATGGTTAAGTCGCATTAATATGCAATAGCGTTTGCAGGGCCTTCACATCGAAACATTATTCTAGCTATAAAAAGCAGCAAATTTTGGCAAAAGGTGGGGCATCTACTGATGTAGCAAGCAAAAAACCTACAAAGATATTCGTTAAACTTAAAAAAATATTAAGAAAGCAAAAAAGTACAATAGCATTAGCCTGGAGCTAAGGCTGGTGATAAGAAGAGCCTATTTTGACTTTGTCTACATTGCATTAGTTGCCTAGCAATCCAACATTAGTGTCAAACCAAATCAAAGTTACCTTATTGCATGGCTTCGGACCTAAATTTATCTCGCCTTACATTATGACATTGCTCGTTATTTCGTTGTTTCCTTGTAATCGATAAGGATTCTGGTGAATGTGTAGATTATGGCTCTGCCTATTAGTTAAACATTTAATGGATGGGGCAGGTTTGAAAAGTGCAGACGAAATTGCGTCGCGAGCATGCTTCATGTGCTGGAATGATAAAATAATGATAAAAAGAAGCATATGCTTTGTGCTGCGAATATTCTTGATACCGCTGCGCTTATGGATATAGTAGTCACCGTATCATGGCCTGTTTATTCTTTTGAATTTAGAAAGCGCCTTTTGATGTAAGTCCGTTTAACTGATCATCCATATGTGGGTGCCTTTTCATAGGATTATTCAAACAAATGATCCTCCGTCTTTATAATATAGGGCAAAGTGCAGCCGATATCACCAAGTTTGACATGGAACTGATCGTACCAAGGCTTAAACGCCAAACAAGGTAAGCCTTCTGTTAAACCTCATTTTGTCTTGCGACTTCAAAAGGAGTGCGTTTCGTCTCAACTTTCAGGTTACTTTCGTTCCTGTATAGTGCAGTTCAATTTTAAGACGTTATCTATTAAGAAACCACCGCAATGCAAATGCCATAGAAATTGCTTACACGAATATGAAATGCACCATATGGAGCAACAGAGAAGAAAATCGATTAGGCACCACGTTTTGGGACAATGTCTAACGACGGAGAGTGAATGACGGGCACTGAGTGTCCGACTGTCTAGCAGATGGGGACATCGCCTGGTGCTAGAATACCAAAACCTGAAAAATTATTTTAATTAAAAGTGGGAGCACATTGAAATGCTTAAGATGCAACAGCTTACTCACCCTTAGGCAAATATGCCACATTTGATCAATTTCTAAGAAACACAAATGAATAGAAAGGCACACTAGCAGGTGCTACTATAGCCGTAAGGAGCAGTGGCTTATAAAAGTTCTGCCTCTAACCTCAGCTTAGCTCCTTATATTTACCATCTCACAATATAGCCATTCCTGGCACGCATCGTGTTCTGTTCACCCACGGTTTCGTCATAGCTAACAAGACCTACGACCAGCAGAGAATGTAGATATTTTAAGGGCGTTTAATCCAATACATGAGAACATTTCCTCTAGTTCGTCACTTTGTCTCCAAACGTCCCCACTCTATCACTCGCTTAAACAGCAAGCAAGATTAAGTGAGTCCGTTGCACCATACTCTGGCAAGAAATGATGGATTAGCAAGTTGGAGCCTCTGGAACTCATTGTCATTGGCTCATGGCTAACGGGTCTATGGAGAAGATGAGGGTCAAAACTTAGTCGATGTCATGAACGCTAGCCGGTCGTGGGGCAAATGGACACAGCGTAGCAGGAACTTATTTAAAATTGGGCAAACGAAACAGAAACAGGGCATAAAATCCCCAAGTCATATTGAGAAGAGCCAGGCATGGCTTTTTAAACATACAAAAGTAAAGTAAGAACATAAGACGACTTCATTTCCGTGCCGTTAGGCAAACTGTCTGATAATGCAAGCAGTTTAACCTCACTCGAATGAAATTGGAGACTGCTGTTGTTGCTTTTGCAGCATGAGTTGCTGCCAGTTGAACGACGCTGTCATTAACGCCAAGACTCGTACAGCGCAACCCAAATAAAAGGCTTCTGAGGAGAGTGATGATTGGGAGAATGGGGTGGCCTGTATCATCAAGGCGTTAGTTTTCACTGTCGCTCAAAAGGGTCCGACGTAGCCACCTGTAGTTGTAGTAAGATCCTGTAATTTGGGGGTCAAAGTCACTACACCTAGTAATATAGATTCGAAGGAAGTTTTCAGATGGAATAGCCATCAGTGGCATACTAATGTTTTTAATGTGCTGTTGAAAAAGGGTGGATCTGTGCGATTGTTGTCGAATTCTACAACGATTTAACAGATGGATGCATATCCGTCTCGACTCCTGTTCAAGAATGCAACCTCCTAAAGGCATTGGAGATATCGGAAACCCACTGATTCCTCGTGCTTATTTTCGTAAGATATGTTTGACAGTTTATTATCGCATCATTGGTTAATGTTATTAACGAATGCACTTACGTAGGATAGCAAAGAAACGTGCTAATTATAGTTATTACTGGTAGTAATGATAGTGGTAAAAGAAAACACCCAGAAACGCATGGGCATTACGGGTTCATTGTCTGCTGGTGAATTGCAGTAAGCTGTTCTTTATTTACGCCTCTGAATAAGGCCACGTTATAAATCGAATTTGGGGTTGGTAGTGGCATGTAGCCGTTAAGCGGAGTCAACAATCTGTCTGCTCACAAATTCCTTCCTAGAAGTGCAGTAGCAGCCACAAGCGGCAGCAAATTGTTGGGCCGCAATTTAAAACAATCATCATCGTTGACCATGAGAAGTCATTGACAGTGCTACGACTGCACTGCAGAACAATTTCAAGTACTTACAACTGCTTAGAAATTCCCGCCTAAAGCAACCAGAAATCAGTTATCGCATTTAACTTTGTAAGTTAGATGTCTTAGCATAGCTTCCTATATATTTTAGTGATCGAAAGTGTTTTAGCGTTACCTAACACACTTCAAAGCTAAACAGTAAGAGGAACGCATGCTATAGTTTTCGCAATTTATTATCAACTGCACACGCGTCACACTTTTAACACCAGAACAGAAGTATTCCTAAGTCTGCCGTGCCAGACTTAAAAACGAATAAGTGCGAAATAATCAAAACCCTTAAAAAAAGAGTGCAATTATAGGAGGAAAAACTGCCTCCAACTAAGGCTGCTAATGCGTCTTGCACACCCATCAAGGAAATGCCAAAAGAAAGATCGGTGTAAGTTGAAGCAAAGATGTCTAATCATTTATTGAGCAGTCGCTAGCGATCTACAGAAATAATAGCATTATTTGCGCGTTCAAAGCAAGGGAGAAGTAGAGGAGGGCATGCACATCGCCCACTAGCTCCCTCACCTCCATGGCACGCGCCTTCACAAGCGTCGGTTAGGCACACTCCCGGTGGTGGTTGCTGTTTACCACCATTGCTGCGACCATCCCCACCGCTGGCCACACGGCGACCACCATTGCGGCTTCTTCTCACACGACCACTCACGCGGCCACCAATAGTGTGGCTTCTGCACAGACCACAACACCCACTTCTGTCCACATTGTGAGCCCTTCTCAAACTCTCCCCACGGTGCCCACTTCCACGGATACGAGCATGGCCAACCTCCCCACACCATTTCTTTGTCTCTGCTTTCCTTGCTACTGACTTGCACGCTGAGCTGTGCCTGCTTATATACCAGTCACCTTGTTCTCAAATTGTCTCGTGTGGCCCTCGTGCTCACTGCAATTTAGATCTACACTCGTGCTTGCAATCGCCGTCGACGCTCTCGTGATGCCACCACTTTCAGCTGACATTTCAGGCGTTGTCTAAATACAGCAGCACAGCAACGCACTGTGTTTAGGAGTGCATTTACATCTAAGCGTTATTTGTCTTGCACTTGTAATCAAACTATATATTAGCCAATAAAGCCCACGTAGCCTCTTCCACTGCACACAAGTCGATCTTAAAGAGCATGGCACCCACCAGCAGAAATTTGCTCCAGCTTCATGACGTCGGCGATATTTTGACTTTGCAGTCAAAGTCTTGGTTTATTTGTGAGGCAGATGAAATTATTAGGCAGTATTTATGCTTGGTGAGGAGAATCAAGTGATGAAGTGTGATCTGAAGCAAAACCTTTAATGATATTATGTCAATTAAAAAATATATGCTTGGTTTATCACCCCTACTAAAGTTGTGCGTGATAAGTTCATCCAAGTTGATGACTCATCAAGATTAACAATCCAATGCAACTTTAAAAAAAGCGATTGTAGTTCTTACTTGTTTTCACAAAATTTATCAATTATCAACTAATTTGGCAACCATTAACCGAGGTTTTCTGCAAGCAATTTCAGAGCTTAATTAGCCGGTTGATATTTATGCATTCCTCAGTCTTCACACATGCGTGGGATCTTAAGTGCAATTAAAGCTCCATCAATTTGTGTCAAGCGGTTCTGATCCAAACGATTAGCGCTTCATTGAAGTCCCTATCAGAGGCCCTACGTACATGGTTAATAATGATAAGGACGATCGGCACTTTGTCTTGTACCATTGCAGACTAGTGGCTTATTAGAAGTAGTTTGCTCAGTATAGTTTTACTGCGAGGTAAGATGTTCAATGCGCTGAGAAATTAGCGTATTCAAAACAAAATCGCATTAAGCATAGCCAAGACTACGTCATAGTTTTATAATCATTTTGTCAAATCCATTGCGTTACTTCAGTTAGTTTGAGCTGAAGTTGAGAAAGGAATACAGTCCCTTTAAATAGGTATCCAAATTTGCTTGTTTATCGGTCTGCAAAGGTCGCCCTCCACTTACCGGATAGCTCCACAACTAATTTTATTTGTGATGTGAATGCACGTTGCAACATTGTTTTAGAATCAATGCACTGAGAAGCTGCACCTTAAATCCTGTTGAAATTCAAGTGATTAAAGTGTCAGCATTCATTTGATGAATGTCTCAGTGCATAACTCGCTTCTCGTCTATTCTAGGAGAAAAATGCAATAGGTTTCGGTATTACGAACGAATAATTACGCTAGTAGGCAAGAGGTCTTTCATGCTGCGAGGGCATAATCCAGTCGAAACGAAACACGAAACCGATGCACTTATAGTGAAACATATTGCATTGGTTTCATGAAGGCTAATCTTCACACAAATGGTGGTGAGACAAGTCAGATATGGCTGATTTATCAATTACTTTACTTAGTTATACCTCGTGTTGCTTAAGGTTTTTTAACGCCAGGAGAGCTTTAGCTGCAAAAAGAAACACCAAGTGCGAAACATCAAAGGGAAGCAGTCAAGAATTGGCAGCGCTCTCACTTTAGAGCAAATTAGCATTCGTGGCTCTTCTTCATCTCTTTCGCCTCCTTTTCATGCCCTACCATGCAACAAGGCTCGACCAAGTTATGAAGCAATAAAGCAAGTAATGTCTGCTTCAACAAACCCATGTACAAGCTATGCCATCAAAAGCCTACATCAGATGGCACTGAGAGACACCACGTGTCAACTGCCTTTAGTCGATCACTCACGTGAGATTCGAAGAGGTCAATCACAAAGCATGCCATCAAACATGATCCAAACATTTTGTAACTGAGTGTACGGGATCGCTATGCACGACGTGCCCTCTCTGTGTATATGGACAGCAAACGGATTCGAATTTCCAATTAAATGTCGATGTGATTTTTTGTAGATTGCATAAAAGCAATGATCTGCAAAAATTTGCCGGCTTATATTCCATCGCAAAAGCGTCTCCAACTGGAAGACCCAAGACGCAAGCTAAGGTCACTGCGCTTTTACGACAGCTTAGCGAACCACTTC